>KK115497.1:18556-38434 GCA_000611955.2 Stegodyphus mimosarum
TTTACGAATAGAAATTTTGTTAAATATATATATATATATATATTTAATATATATATATATATATACTGAATTCTGTTACTTTTCTATATATTGAGTTCGAAATTCCATTTAACATTGCTTTACAATTAAGAAAATATGGATTATTTTATGAGTGTTAAATAATTAATTTTAATTCAAATTTCATGAATATGTAAACGAAAAGTTTGGTTTCATACTGATAACATCAATTTTTATGAAAGACTTTCAAGCTAAGGGCTGCAAAATATTATGATTATGATATTCAAGCAAATATTTTACAGAACTGTGAACTTTTCCAGTATTTCTTGAAAACATTAAGACATTCCTTGCAGTGTTTTTACAGAAAAATGAACTTGCAGACTTTGGATATAACTTTCAATTTGCATTTATCATTAGAAAGGATATTTACAAGATTCTATTATTTAAAAAAATTATTTAGATCAAAATTCTGAGATCTTTTTTCACAATTGTACTTTCTTTTATTTCGCTACTGCTTTAATGCTTTCTTCTAAAAAGGTTTTTCCGCCGCAGAGCCCCTTTTTTTTTCTTTGAACGGGGTAAAAGATAAGATAGATAAAAAAATCAGAATCAGAATCGAATTAAATCATAAAATCGATCGTAAATCAGAATTATAATTTAAACTAACCGCTTAATTTTCCCTCTCTATTCTAAAAATCGTAATAACTTCTTTGGATTGCGTCATATCTAGATCAATCCATCTCGCATGACTTGCGTAATGCTATGACGTAATTATTTCGGAACCTAAACTAATACTTTTGAAAACTGAAACTTTCCTAAACTAAACCAAAACCTTCTTCTTGGAGAGCTTTAAATGCACCACCTTTAGCTTTAACTTCTGTGCTGTTTGGGCGCTATATCCATCGTTCTCTTCGTATTGCCGCAGTATTCAAAAATGTAAATGTTCTGGAAAGGCACGATTAGAATGACAAGTAAGCTGTGGCCACAAATGTGAATTCGAATAAAAATGGAATTGTTGTTACATGTCGATTTATTAGAAAGATCAATCCAAATATATAAAACAGCTCAAGTATTACGCTAGAACAATGATATACAAGAAAGAAGAACAAACATTTAAAGTAACAACTAGAAAATGTGAATATGGGAACAAAAGTAAAATGTTAGAAATAAAACTTTAAGCAACAAGGAAATAAATATAATAGATGTAGTCTTTACAAGGAGTTAACGAAAGTTCTGGCATTTCAGTATAGTTTGCTTATCTCCCCACGTTTCTGAGACTCTTTACCTAGTTCTGGGCATATAAGAATATGCTCTGCATTCATGATGCCCGAATTACAAATTTGGCATATACTAGATGAAAGGATGACAGTTTTATTAAGATTATGTGCTATGCAATCGTGGCCTGCTTGAAGCCTGAAATTTGCCGCAGCTTCTTACGGGGTTTTTGACAAAACGTTTTCCAAGTGTCATATATTCGCCTGTTGATTTTTCTGGCTGGTCAGATTTAAAAGTATCCATTGACTTCTCAAAAATATGCTTTCTAAGTGACTCTGGAGTAAGTGGCTTACTGTCTTGTGGCTCAAGTGTTCCTCTCTTAGCTAGTGAGTCTGCCTTTTCGTTACCGGAAAACAAAAAATAATAAATAAATTCCGTTAAAATGGAGTAAAAAACCACCTCGACTACCAAGTTTCTAAGATATTACGAAGTCAACATATTAGCATACTACGCAATTAGAATTTTTCCTCTTCAATATGGATCTACGTTTCTACGTCTCTGTGTTCTTGCATCGATACTACTTCTCCGAAATTTGCTTTTATTGCATTTTAAAAAATGTAAGTTCGGTTTGAATTATTTGGCTGTAAAATTCTTTTCATATGATACTGAAATTATTGCTTCCTTTATAGATTTTAGTAATAGTAAAGTTCATCTTAATTTCCAGTGTGTTTCATTTAAATGCACTACAGTTTAAATTTCCTGTAAATTTCAGTTTGTTTATTCTATTCTGAATTTTTCTGAAAACCTCTTCTATCCACTCTAATAACGCATTATTGGAAGGACTGAGTTAACATGCTGTTTTAATTATAAATTCGTTCAGTTTATTTTCAATAATGTTGAGTTTATTTTCAATATTCTGCTAAAAGTACATATGTGTGATGATTTCGCTTGTTGTAGACACCTTGATATTAGATGACAGCTTGATTAAAAAGTGCACCAATTCACTTTTTAGTCATGGCCAAGAAAACTGATTACAGTAAACTGCGGTTTAATGGATGGTTGGATGGAATTTTGGAAGAAGCACAACAAGCTTGGTAGTTAACATCATTTTTTTCTGTATGACGAATTTCTTAGAATATATCTTCTTCTTTGGCAGAACATTAGGGGTGCTAAAAGCGCCCTACGTTTTAAGATACTCAGTTTACATTTTACATAAGGGATAATAGCTAGCAGAGGCTAAGAGACATGTTACCAGGAGGATGGCGAAGTGGTGAAAGAGAGTTCGTAGTAAGTTGCGGTACTATTTATAAGCTTGGATATCCTTGTTTTAGATTTCGCATTGCAGTTGCTGCAGGGGAAGCGTGATGTAACACGGTGTTATAGGGGAGGAGGGAATGTGTTTGTGGGATATTCAAGAGAGGATGTGGACAATTAGAACTAAGAATTTTAATAAGTTTAATTTGGTAATAAATTTTCTTCCTATTTTTATATTTTACGTATGTACTGCTTTTTACGAATAGAAATTTTCTTAAATCCGTGTGCGTGCGTGCGTGCGTGTGTGTGTGTGTGCGTGTGTGTGTGCGTGTTTGTGTGTGTGTGCGTGCGTGCGTGCGTGCGTGCGTGCGTGCGTGCGTGTGTGTGATATTTTCAGTAAATGAGCATAGGAATGATAAAGCTGCTCAATCAGGTCACGTCACAATCCGGGTGTTGTCTTTGCGGAGTAGACTGTAACAAAATTGAAGACACAGAAGATTTTCCCTTTATATTTCCATATCTTTATTCAATTCAAATGGCCGATCATTTTTTCTTTTAGACGAAAAGCACCAAATCACATATCCGTAGCGATTTAAATTAGGTAATATCCAATTTAAGATTTTTGCGTCATAAACTATTGAACAAAGATAAGAAAAAAGACCAAGCAGCCATGCATGCGATAGCCGGAAGGGATGGCGCCTACAGCTATTTATAGTGACAGTTGCATAACATGCCAGAGTGTTCTCGAAAGTACTGGTCTAGCGGGAAGATAATTAGAGGAAATTGCGGAAAATTAATTAGAGGTTGCTTATTCGCGTACAGCAAAGCCATTGTAGTTTTTATATTCTCTCTCTATATATATATATATTAATTTACATATGTATTTTACATATTTCAGTATAAACACTTATTGTATGTCGAATAACCCAGACAATTTTCCGTATGCATAAAAAAATAATTTCAGTTTCCTGCATTACTTCTTCTTCTGATCCTTGTATCGTAATATTTTTCATACTTAGAATAAATCCGTTTGGTAAAATTACTTAAGTATTATTTACACATAAAAGGGATTATTTCTTTTGAAATAGATTTCGTAACTTTTTAAATGGATTTCTTTTGAAACAGAGCACGTTCTAAGTTCAAAGCGTAACTGGCAAGTGCTCAGTACAAAGCATTTTACGAAATAAACTAAATAAATTAGGTTTGTATAAATTACAGAATAACTATTGTTTGCGCTTTGTTCGGACTGGTATAATGTTAAATATAATTTTGAAATCACTTAATATTTGAAAAATATGTTTACAAATATTATGAAATAATCCTTCTAATGCAAACTTTAATCTTTTAACAGATTTCTGGTTGTCACACAGTTGTCATCAATACTACAGCTTTATCTTTTGGTAACTTTTATAGTCCTCGATTTAAAGCTATTGAGATATTTGCAGAAGTTGTAGAGAATGGAACAGGTATGCTTACTCTTTTAAACTTACATAAACATGCATGCTCTTGAAGCTTACATTAATATATTTTTTACAAAAGACGTAAAGTCTCAGTTAATACTTGCACAATATACCCCAGTAATACCGAAAGAAGTGTAAGGCTATAAAACTTTAGTATTAAGCAAATCATATTAATTATAGTTCAAACTGAGTTATCGCAATAATTTTTACGCCAATTTGTACTAATAATATTACTATGTTATGAATGCTTACTTAAATCTTCTCTGAGCCTCAAGGTGTTAATGACACTGGTAATTTCCCCTTAAACATTTCATTAACACAGTAGATTGAACTATTGCAGTAAAATATGACTCTCTGAGGTTCTCATTTTATTATTATGCCTAGTGTAATATTTCTAATATTAAATAATACAATAAATCCACCATAAAGAGCCAGTGGACTTAAGTGCCTTTTAGACCTGATTATCCCCATGGGATAGAAGTACAGCCGTGAACGAGATATTAAATTATGTAAACTGTTTCCAACAACAAACGGTTTCAGAATTCTGTTACGAACGTAAGTTTAATACTGTATGCCGTAAAAATGAACGGAGATGAGGCTGTTTCATTAATACACTGGCAACGCATTGTGAAACAATAATATCAGTTCTATTTAATATCCTAATTTTATTATCGATGCACAATTCATTGTAGTGTAAACAAGCATTTAGCTTATTTTAGTTTATGAAAGCAACGTACACTCATATGCAAAATTGAGATAATTTGAAAATTATGCCTATTTTTACGAAAACTACTGAACCAAAGGTACTAATTATGCCGCAGAAGGATTACGCAAACGTTCAGAGTCGAATACATAAGCATACAAAAGCGTGTCTGCGAAGCTGTGATTGTAGAGGGCTATAAGCGCATGAGAGGTTTTCGGCGATTTGTGTGTTACCCAACAGTTGGGTAAATTTTATAAGGTATCAGGTAAAATGAGTAGCCATGAATGATGGAATGAGATGAACTGTCCGTAGATTGCAGACAGGATAATCACAAGCGCGGGTCGTTACAGAGCTTAATGTAACGCCCAGTGTCATTTGTAATTTTTGGAAACAACTTCGGGAGACTGGATTCATATCGAGAAGACATGCACAGGATCATTCAAGGTTCAGAACGGCGTTAGAAAAATGATGATCGTAATTTTCCATTTTTAACACGGCAACACAGGGTTGTTACAGCTTGACATTTCTCATGTGAGCTGTGTGCTACCATTTCATCTTTTACATTGCTCTAAGACTTCCTGAGATGGAGCTTTACTCCAGAAGATCAGCTGTTTGCATCTCGCTCACTGCAGTTCACAAGAGACTTCCTTTAGCATGGTGTATATCATGCACCTTGGAAGAGACTTCAGTGGAGTACCGTGTTTCCTATTCTTCAAATTCAACCTGGACACTGTTCAGCCTGAACAGAGTTCAAATTCAGCTGCACGCTGATTCGCGGCATATCTGTATTTGGAGAGATCCTGGAACACGATACCGCCCCTCCCTCATCAGGTAAAAGGATCATTACGGTGACCGACATGCAACGGTTTGGATTAAAACATTATGTTGGACAGCCACACACCCTTCCATGTTTTGACTAATTATAATGAGGAGATCTTAGAGCCGTTCTGCGCTTCTTTCATATCTAAACGCCAGTGGCCAAGAGCATTTAAAACTGCAATGTTTGTATGTGTGTTCAAAAGTTTTGGACAAGCTGCCAGATGAGACTTCTGGAAGTGAATAGTAAAACAGTCTCCGCTACCGATGAAAACGACATCTGCTTCTGAAAGTTGTGCAGGCCACCGGCATGGCCGAAAGGGTTAAAAGTTTCTTAAAATTCCTAAAGATAGATTTATAACTCAATTTCCATTTGGGAGACGTTTTTACTCGAAGTGAGTATAGTACTTTCGATGCAATTTATTATTTTTTTTAAATTAATATAAATCTGTCTCGCGTTTAGTAGGTTTCTGACAGTCACGTCTTTTGTAAATGTTTTCTGATTGCTGCGCTATAGTGTAAAAGCTTCGAAAGATAATTTTAAGCTGAAATTTGCTTTCCTTTTTCAGATTAAAAAATAGTGCACTAATGTTTTACATCTTCTGTTTCAGAAATAAGAGTTAACAAGACGATTGAAATTACAGTAGTGAGAAAACCACTTCAGCTCAAGTTTTTAAATTCAGTAAACGGAAAAGCTTACATCAAACCTAGACTTCCATATTCCGGTGCAGTAAGTTTCATTTCTTTTTTCTCTAGGGTGTTATAAGTAAAAGTCTTTAGAAGAAAACATGCCACCAGAAAAAAAATAGGGAAGATCGATGTTTATATTTTAGGAGTAATTTATTAACCCGTGTTGCATTTGTGTAGCATAATGCAGTGAACAATTAATATTTCTGTAGCTTTCAGATCTTAATTATTAAATTATATAAGATGTTTTAGCCATGTTATAAGTATTAGTAACTAATGAAAATTTAGTCTTACCATTTTATCTGGGTTATTTTCAATACAAGAAAAACAAGTGTTTTCTTACATAAATTACGTATATGTGTTTAAAAATTAAATTTCTAACACTCCAAAATGATGATAAAATTAAGTTTTGAACAGGGGTTGTTGCAAAAAGGGATACCATGAAACCTTTATTAAATATTCGTAAATAATCAATTACGTGAATGCGATAAAAGGAGGTAATAATTTCTTCACATGAATATTTTTCATTCTCGTTTCTTAACAGATGACTCCAACGACGCTTTAAAAATTACCCGAATACCTGATTTTTCCAACTCTGTATTTCAATACCTGTTCATTTAAGAGTTCAATCCCCAAACAAGGATAAGGTTGCAGTTAAAAAATTCATTTATCCCTCTGAATGGGATATCGGTAGAAATTAAAAATTTTATTTTTATTTTTTAACTAATAAGAACTTTTTCATCCAAATTGCATATCAAATGAAAATATGGCCAGTAAAAATTAAAATAAATTGCATTAAAACCTATATTATGCTTTTTGTTACATAAAACCTTCCATCAGGTGAAGTCGTAAGTATCCGTCCAAAAACGCTTTTCCTGACACTTTTTTAATTACTTGGGTGAATTTTGAAACTAGCTAAAGTATTTAAGACAATATAATAGGATAACAATTTTTCACGTGTAAAATAGCAGGAGCAATTTGATATTGTAGGGTTTATATTTATTTTAACTAACATTTATTTTAAGTTAATTTATCTTTCCCGTTTAGCCTTCATTTCCCCCTAGAAATGCCCATGCCAGAGTATGTAAATTGTAGTAGCACGCGCAGTTTATTCAAATTTAGCGGAAGCTAGTTGAATTAAATAGTAGACGAAACCAGAGTTTGAGAGTCTTGCTTTGAAGTTACGCTAGTGAGATTCCTCTGTAGAATTTAGATCAGCGCGTGTCGGCTAGTGTGCCTAGCTTTGCAGAAGTGCTAATTTTCAACTGTTTAATCAGAAATCTTGCTGAATCTCAGCGGTAATTAAAAACGCTGTTAGTTTAGGATCTCAGAGCCTCGTCGGTAGTGTTTTGATATTTGTTCATCTAATCATTACTTTCAGTTTTACGTTTTGTTTTAGTTTACCGGCGGGTTGGCGCAGTTTGTGAGCGTCAAGTAGACGTATCTGTCATTTTAAAGATAAAAATAAAAAGGGTTCTAACCCCTTCTTACGTTTCTGTGTAAATTCTCACATAGCCGCAATCACTACCCCAGTTTCTGATAAGTTGGGCCAGCGAGATCCTACAATATAATAATTAGAAAAACAGATCTTTCTTGCGAAAGTTTTAAGAGCATTGGGGTTTCGGAGCTCTCTGATCTTGGTTGCTTGGAGAGTTGTCATGAGTTTAATCTACCTGTTGTTTAATATCCAGGAATTAGTAAAGATAACCAAACCTCATATCTGTAGAAGCCACCTGTTATATTTTAGAAAATCTGAATAGCCGCAAGAAAATTTGAATAGATGCACTGGCGAAAAAACAAGCAAAAGGCATGCTGTGTATTAGATTGTCCAGGAGTTTCTGCAGTAATAAAATTTATTCACAGTGAATATCACTTTGAAATTGCTGAAGCGTGTTAGATAGAGACTGATTTATATCCGGAGATTTTTACTTTTTAAGCGAGAAAGTTTTTATCCAAAACTTACGTATATTTCTGAATAACGAAAGCGTGTCCAATTGGATTATGTGATACCGTTTACGTTAAACAACCACCTAATACTTTACATTGGACTTTATATATCAGAATCAACATAAAGCACCTTTTTGCAGTTGTTCCTATAATTTTCATTTCCCACCAAACAGCCAGAAAGCATATCATATTAAAACCAAAAAAACAATTTTTATTCAGAAGTTGTTGCTTTCAAAAAAGAAATATATCAAGTAATTTGTCAGTGATTTCATATTTCGTAATTAATGTGATTATTTAGCATAAATACGAATAAATAATACTCGTTACTTCTGCGCTGTATTCAAGAAAATGTGAAAACAAAACTTTAAACTTTTGTACAATGAACGCCAATATACCAACATGCATTTTATCTAGGATTCTATGCTGGCATGCATTTTATTAATGGGTCTGAAGCTGAAACGGTTCGCTATTTAAAGAAGATATACAATATGATTTTCGATTCCTTCAAGCAGCAGCTCCGTTTCCTTCCGAAACCAGCATAAATAAAATGCATTACCAGCAAGGTTCGTGTTCAAGTAGCGATGCTAATCGCTCGAAATCCGCACGGGCTGAAACTTTACGCCCACGAAACGCTTTTACCTATCGTTCAACAGCACGCTGTCCCATCGCAACGCGCCATTCCTGCACATACATTCCAAAACAAAATTTGCTCAGTTCAATCCTGCTTCTCTACTCCCCTCTAATTTGACTTCAATCTAATTTCCTATTATACATAGTTAAATAATATTTATCTACAGCTTTACATATACACAGTCCAGTCACATTAATGTGACCACCACGTACTTTCCATGTCAGAGTTAAATAACCAATCACAGAAGGCAGGTGGCAGCACAGTGCAGTTGAGCGTATATAAAGGGTGTGTGAGGGCTTCGGAAAACATTTTAATCGTTGGCGTAATGCAGAAACGAAGCGATTTATCCGACTTCCAAAAGGGCATGATCATTGGCTTTCGGGCCAAGGGTGGAAGCATTTCCGAAACGGCTGAGTTTGTGAACTGTTCGCGTGCCGCCGTGGTAAAAGTGTACCGTGCATGGCAAAATGGGACTGTCCAAAATCAGCGACGTGGCAAATGTGGTGCACCACGGGCCATAGATGACAGAGGCGAACGACGGTTGCGGAGATGCGTTCGGGCAGATAGACGGGCTACCGTTGAGCAACTGACCACCAAAATGAACCAAGGGGCTACCAAAAGTGTCTCCCAAAGTACTATTCAGCGAACATTGCTGCGTCTGGGCCTCCGAAGCAGACGCCTGGTTCGTGCACCTATGCTGACTGCTGTTCATCGACGGCGAAGGCTAGAATTTGCACGCCAGTACAGCAGCTGGACGTCCACTGAGTGGCGACAGGTTGCGTTTTCGGATGAATCGCGTTTTATGCTCCATCGGACAGATGGACGTTGGCGTATAAGGCGTGAAACCTCTGAAAGGAACCACCCTGCAACCATTGCCGGAACGGTCCAAGCTGGAGGCGGGAGCATTATGGTCTGGGGAATGTTTTCCTGGCATTCTCTAGGTTCACTGATCATTGTGGAAGGCACAATGGATCAATACAAGTACGCATCTGTCCTTGCGGACCATGTTCACCCCTACATGCGCATTGTTTTTCCTCAGGATGATGGCATCTTCCAGCAGGACAATGCGAGGTGCCATACAGCTGCCAGTGTACGTGCGTGGTTCGAAGAGCACCAGGATGAGTTTACCGTCCTCCCCTGGCCAGCAAACTCACCTGACTTAAACCCAATCGAGCATCTGTGGGACCATCTCGATCGAGTTGTTCGCGCCATGGATCCTCAACCGCGTAATCTAGCGCAGCTGGCCACGGCATTAGAGTCGGCATGGCTCAACATCCCAGAGAACACCTTCAGGGACCTATGTGACTCTCTTCCTGCACGTCTCGCAGCAGTCCGCTCTGCGAAAGGTGGTTATTCTGGCTTTTGACAGATGGTCACATTAATGTGACTGGACTGTGTATTACTGACTATTTGAGCAAGTGCTGATAGTTTCGGGAGGGGGAAGATTTGTTGCTTTAAAATAAAAAAACTACTTATAAACGCAGTTTATGACTAGACTGAAAATGTTTGCAATATTTTTTGAGCGTGATATCGCTAAAAACTCTAGGGATTTGTCGGAAATTAATAAAGGAATCTTCTGCAAAAAAGTCTGAGTGGAGTTCCTTTTAATGCATCATTTCAATACAAGTAGAATATTAAAATATCTTTAACCCTTTGGCAGTTGCGAGATTAAGCAAGTCTTTCTTCAAAAGTGCGCGATATCTGTCTGTCTTAAATTTGTGACGCAATCTGTGTTCGTCTGCACCAACTGCGGTAGAATACGAGCTGAGCTCGTTGATGACTATCAAAAGGTTAACTATTTATGTATGGTATTAATACATGAATAATATTAAAATTACGTATAAACTGTTTTTAATATTTGCAAATATATATTCTGTGATATCTTAACATAGAACCAAATTTATTAATATATAATTTTCAAATATACATTAAATATTATTCTATTTTATAATGTATGTTTATTAAGCTTCATAATTTAGTTTTTTCAATATAAATATTTTAAATTATGTTTTAATAATTATAAGGAAAAGAGAATATCCCACGTTTATACGTGTTATGTGTGTGACCTTGAAACGTACATGGTGCGGTTTGTAGCGAAAATTGCTTGGAATTATTTGATTGAATATTGCGTTATTTTCTTCTCTCAATCTAAATAATGCAACACACCACACTATAAAAACAAAATCCATATTATTTTACGGTGCTTTTTTTTCAAATATTTTACTTCTATAACAAGTGTTTTACAGAATCCCATGATCACATTTTCATCCATTCTATAGAATATTTGTCATATGCATGTATTTGATCTGAATAAAAATGTATATTTCTTTTGAAAAATATTTTTATATCCTAGGTATTGCTGAAACACTTGAACGGTACAGCATCAGCGTCAGTAAAAGTTAGGATCTGCGCAGATTTTGAAGAATGCCTCACATTCATCTCGGACAAGAATGGGTTAATCCATTTCACTCTTAATCCTCGGAAAACGATCATGTCTTCAATCGAACTTGAGGTAATTTTTTAAGGAATCTTGCGATTTTATCAAGCTGAAATAATATCATTTAGCTGAAATGATGTTTCTAGAAGTACATTCGGACAATACCTTAATGTTTTAAAAAAAGAAATAATTTTCCTTCTGTTAAATGGTCTGAGAACCACTCCAATACCTTAAGGATCAAGGATTTAGTTAAATGCAATAGTTGTTAGTTAAAATAAAAACAGCTATTAATGTTTTCATTGAATTGCAGTTAAAAATCATTGAAATTGTGTTTTATGTCTGTCCTGAAATAAATGTTTCAATTATAATACACTTAAAATGAATTTAAGGATAGCAATTTTGCTTAGCTCAAAATCTCAAGAAAAAAAAAGCTATAAATGTTTTAAAAGAATTGTGACAAAAAATCATTCAAATCGTGACTTAAGTTGTTTCTGAAACATGTGTTTCAGTTATAATGCTCTTAAAACTAAATTCTGAATTTTGAATCTGAATTTTGCTTACTTGAAAATCGCAAAAGCGAAAACAGCTATAAATGTTTTAATGCAATTGGGTGATTAAAAAAAGTAATTGAAATTGTGACTTATGTTGTTCCTGAAATAAGTGTTGCAATTATAATACGCTCAAAATAAGTTAAACACAACTTTTTTTAATCAAAGTAGCTTAATCAAAACCTCAAGTAAACTAAATTGCCACTAATAGAGTAGAAATTTCTAAAGAAATAGAAATTTAAATATTTCAGAGCAGTAATAGTTTATTCGTTTTCTGTTTGTTTGTAAATGAAAACTTGGAACTCATAAAGGATGAATTTAATGCATTAACCATTTCTACTACTACAGAAAAGTTATAAATCAGAAACCAAACTGGCAACCGTATAAGGTATTTCTCCCGCCTTCGTGGTGTACTGGTCAGCACGCTCGGCGCGTATTCGAGAGGTCCGTGGTTCGAATCGCGACGACAGAACTGCTCATTTTTAAAGTCTCCTGCTTCAAAAAAGGTACCTAATGTCTCTACAACCGTTTGTTGACATTTAGATTTGATTTTTATATCCACTTCACGTAATTTCTAATCTAATAAAGAAAATTTTCTCATAAATAAATATTATAACAGTTTGAGACAGGAACAGTATTTATAAAACAGCAACTTGCCTTTATGTATAACGTATGGTTATATGTTATTAGTAGTTTATTTCAGTAGATATGGAGTAATATGCAACAATACGTCTGTGATGTAAGAATTTGCTATGAATTAATAGGTTATTTGAGTACTGCAAAGCATACCAAAGCTATCTACCAAGGACTTCCTCCGTTGATAGGAAAAATAAAACCACAAAAACCACAACTCATAAAACCACAAAACAAACCATATGCACAGCCCATCCGCCTGGAATCGAACCCAAATCGAATTCCCGGTATTCGGTGGTCTTAACCACTAGGCTACGGTTTATATATTGTTGCGGAGTTATATGTTGCTAGTTATAAAATAGAAAAAAATAGCTATATTACATATAGTTCAAAATATTCTAAAATCTATGAAACGGAAATGCGGTGTTATTGCTTAAAAAAAGGAAAATACGAAATCACAACATTATTGAGTAACGCAAAGGAAACATCATAATATCACTTGGAATGTCTGCTGTTGTTCCCGTGTAAGCATCCAATGTTACTGAACTATTTAATCGTACCGAGCTAAGGTTATAGAGCTCTCATCATAAACTTCTAATGCTCGTGTATTGAGAAAGGTTTTTCGAAGCAGAAGGCGTGAAAAGTGCGCAACACCCTGGCTGGGATTCGAACTCCAGACCTCCCGATTACGGGTCGGATATGCTTCCAGTTATATAAAGGAGGATGAAAATATCTTACACACTTCTTAGACCTTAACACATTTTTTACACATTTTTCAAGTGCCTTCCACCAAAACAAAAAGTGATTGCAGTCCAGAATCGCATCGGATGGCTACATTTATACATCGTGTCTAAGAAAGTCCTTACCCGGGCTTTATATTTGTAACCATTGGTCGTAGACACATACTTCCAGTTGCAAAGTGTTTTTAAAGACTCTTGCTTGGACATTTTTAAATTAGAAACCATGAATTCTTAAATATCACGAAATCTACCAATTTATACGCTCCTCCGACCTCTATACTTATGTTTAGGAAAATGCTGTGTTCTTCATAAAAACTTAACTCAAATAGCTCGATTCCGTACTACCAGAACTGACAGATGCATTTAAATTCAAAATTTACCATTTATGAAATCATTTTATATTGCATTGAGGAATTGGTTTGTATGTTCGTTGCCGAGTCTATATTTCACGAAAGAATGGTTGCGAGAGCCTCAAGGAGGTTGACAGTTCGGTTATCAAGTAAATTAGAATAAATCATGGCTGGATTTCCCTCCATTAAATGCCATTTAATGATATTGTTTTGGGATCTACCAGTGTCTTTAATTTATAATTTTATTGCATTTGGTACGCTGAAAGAATTTCCACTCAAATAATTTACAAGTAAAACATTTGTAGTTAATATTATTTTAGAATTTTTTACTTTAGAATAATAATCTACTAATCATACAAAAAATTCGCAAAATATAGATATTTTCATTTTTAATTAATGGATTTTAATTAGTGGATTACGTGCTCATACTGGAGCCTTACTCCTCTTTCAAGAACTCCAATTCTGTAAGATTATGGGAATAAGCTCTCTTATTTAAAAAAAATAATAAAGTATATTGATGAATATATTTCACAGTAATCTGCATAAAAATGTTCCAGATGTAATCTTTTAACATCAGACAGACACCTTTTCGAAGTGATATTTAACCCTTTGCGCTCGAGGCGCTTTTCCGTCGGGTGAACCAGCAACTCGAGAGTAATCAGCCGCTCCCGCTTATTTCATGAGTTCGTTATTGTTAACTTAAAAAAATTTTACACACAATAAAACACTTTAAACTCGTATATTTGAACATTATACATATTTTTTAACTTAATGAAAGACATTTATTAAAAATTTCGTTCTATAATTTTGCTTCTTATGATATTTTATAAAACAATCTCCAATGTGCATTCTTGGCTTGTCGGGACATGTGTCACTGTAGTACACAGTTTGTTGCCTTTGGCCGGAAGTTCTTTGGGAACAAACCTTGCAATCTTTTTTTTGTCCCATCAAAATAACATGCAGCTTCCCATTTAGTCGGATCACTTCAGAAGTGCTGTGTGAAGTAGAAGCTGTGCTAATCTCCTCTCAGTTGATCCCTAGTATTTTTCAGATAAGACATATATATCGCATAAGCATATTATCGCATAAGCGGTGCTAAGACGTCCTTTATTTCAGATAACACACCCTTATAGCTATTTAGACACCGCGTAATATGATCTATAAAAGGCCAAGTAGACCTTTCAAGCCATATTCCTTAGGTCAAACACAAATAAACATATCGATTCGAATGGTGCCTCTTAGGCACGGCTCGAGTTATTGCATCACATGCAGTGGTGCCTGAGAGGCACCGCTCGAGCGCAAAGGGTTAAAAATTCTGTCTCATTGGCCACGTGAGTGCGAATTTCGATAAAACGCTAAACGCCTAACCTACAGTTCCGACTTCGCTCGTCAGCTTTCGACCAAATTAGAGGATCTGGACAGTGGTTTAATGACAACGAAAATTTCCTGAAACTATAACTGCATTTCCTAAGGAGCTCTTTTCAAAAGTTCCTGAACAGCCTCTATAAAACTTATCTCCTGGCATAATAAGTGCCTGTGTAAAATAATAGCCTGAGACATGTACTTTTGAAATAAAAGACTTTTCTTCAAGTGACATTTTCAGTTAACTTTTCATTATGAGCGCGTTTTATTTTCTAGAGGTTTCATAAGAATTGTAGAGTTTAGTATTTTGCTTACTTTCCTATATCGTCTTTGTTTTTAGTTGATGTTTTATTACAGTCCTAATTATTTCTTCCACGGCAGATATTTATGTACATTTTACTAATTCTTCTTTTTCTATTAAGTCTTTTGACACTCTCTTCTCTTGTTTTATCTTATATTACTATTTAATTTCTTTAAACATAATGCAGGCTGTAGTATTTGGTGGCAACAATTTGAAACGTGATACAGCCGTTTACAGTATTTTGACCCAAAATGCTATTTCGAAACTAATAGCGTTTCTGAATAAAGCCCCCTTGCTCTAAAAATTCCCACATTTTATCCTGCGAAACTGATCGCAACTGAAATCTCAAATTCTGCCGATGGGATCAAAATGTACCCCACATATTTTTAGGATACAAAAAGCGATTGCGTTATTCACGGATTTCGCGTTTGGAGGGTCAAGAGTATCTATGCAGATTCTAAGCTGAATTAGGCATGAAAGGATTAAGGAATAATTTTCACTACCCGTATGTCATATAATATGATACTTTAGATATTTTTGAATCATCAGTTACGTTTTAGCACAAAGTATCTCTATCTATATATAAAGAAGAATGTATGTGTGTTTGTTCGCAATTAACTCAGTCACAACTATAGCTACCGTCACCAAATTTTCTACAATTCTTTTCTAAGTCCTGGAAAAGATCGACGTCCACTTTTTTTCAAAAGTAAAATAGCTAAAATCGGAGATATTAATTAACAACGCTGAAAACGCTAATTTTCGCCCTCAATTTTCGGACGCTGGAGATAAAAATATACTTTATTTTGAGAAGTGTTGACATTGCTCACTTTCGAATAGTGGAGTTTGTAAATAAAAAATTTCCAAGTTTTACAGTGAAATAAAAATAGCAATGCCAAACATTAAATAGATTATTCTCGATTCTAAAAATTCGTGGAAAGCCATTTCGACTATTCCTAACTTCGTACGACTTTAATCAGCCGAGATATTAATTAAAAGCTTTAAAAACACTGATTTTCGGACTCATTTTTCCGAGTGGCAACAGTCTCGCTTGTTGGAGATAAAAATACTTTATTTCGAAAAGTGTTGCTACTGTTCGTTTCCAAATCGTAGAGTGAGTTTGTTAATAAAAAATTTGTAAGTTTTACAAAATATATATACGTAAAATATAAAAAATACGATGGCTTTGCTCTACGCGAACAGGCAACCTCTAATTAACTTTCCACAATTTCAGGATCTTTTCTCTAGACCAGTACTTTCGAGAACGCTCTGACATGTTATGTAACCGTCACTATAAATAGCTCTACGCGTCATTTTTCGTCAGACTGCTTTCTGCCATTGCCTGCTATACGAACGCTTCGCTCTGTCTTTTCGTCTTCCCCTTGTTAAAAATGTTTATGAAGTCAAGGTTCTAAATTTAGCATTATTTCTATTTAAATCATTATTGGATATATGTTCTGGCAGTCTTCGTCTAAAGAAAATGATCTGTCATTTTAATTGAATAAAGATGTGGAGTTTTTAAAGTGAAATTCTTCTGTGTCCTCCATTCGGCTGCCTTCCACTTCGCAACGACTGCACTGAACTCTGATTGCTAAGTTCCATCATTTTCCAGTGCCCATCGACTGCAAATATCACATATACTATATAAAGAAGAATGTCTGATTGTGTGTGTGTTTTTTTTATTCGCGTTATTGATTTCTGGTCAATTCTGATCATCAATTTTTAGCCACATTTAATCGACTAAAATTGAATATACGCGAAATATTGGATGGAACTGGAGGCTTTACAACCATTTGATTAGAAAGATGTACATAAAAAAAAACTGCTTGCCATTGTTGCTGATACAATGAGAGAGAATTAGTTTATTTTTCTATGGAAACTTTTTATGTGGGTTCCATATCGCATCAGCCTGAAAAATGTATAAGTATGAATCGCAAGTTTTGCATCGTTATTAGAGAAGGATTACAGCGGTATCGCTCGTTCTCTCTGTAGTTAGATACATTGCTCTCAATCTAACTTAACTGGCATGGGGTCCTTCCGCTAGTTTAATAATAATAATATATAGATAACCAATAAAAACTTTCTTAATACATGTATTTAACAAAAAGCTGAAATATTTTTTTTTCAGAATTTTAAATTTCATTGAGTATTGTGTTTTAAATTCTTCTTCTTCTTTTTTTAATTTATTATTCTTTTTTTTAAGGCGGAAGTTGTAGATCCGTTATATGTGGCTGACTTTTTTGATCGAAGAGTAACAGCCACACTAACTCTGATTCCATGGGACTCTCCTTCTGACAGCTATCTTCAAATCGAGCCAATTATAGAGGAATTAACATGCGAAAGAAGTCAACGTGTCACAATACGATATACTGCAAAGAAAGGAGATACGATCCAGTTCTACCATCAGGTACATTTCTAGATCTATGCCAACTAATAATTTACTCAGTTTCAGGGGAAAATTTCCGAACTTTTATTGTTCGGATTCTAGTTTTTGAGAGATTATGGTACGGAAATTCTTTTATATGGCCTATTTGTAACAAAAGTTAAATCTGAATTTGTTTAAACAATTCGTTAAAAATAGTTTAATAGTTCTTTTCCGTTCTAGGAACGTGTCACGTAGAAAATTATATATCTTGTTGCTTATTGCATGCTTTAAATAACTGTGCGTGTTTCGAAATTGAGGTATTAAATAAATAAAACTAAAAGTTAAAATAAAAAATGAAACCCATCTTTGTTTTCCGATTTTTGAAAAGTTTTAAAGCTTAAAGTTTTTTGTAGAAACTAAGAATAATTGATATAGCCCCTATATTTCCATTAAGGGTTTTTTGTTGTTGTTGTTGTTGTTTTGTTTTGTTTTGTAACATCAAAATGAAACAAGAATATATATTATACGTAAAATATAAAAAATACGATGGCTTTGCTCTACGCGAACAGGCAACCTCTAATTAACTTTCCGCAATTTCAGGATCTTCCCCCTAGAGCAGTACTTTCGAGAACGCTCTGGCATGTTATGTAACCGCCACTATAAATAGCTCTACGCGCCATTTTTCGTCAGACTGCTTTCTGCCATTGCCTGCTATATGAACGCTTCGCTCTGTCTCTTCGTCTTGTAAAATGTAAAGGGATAGTTATTAGAACAACAAATGCAACCATGTTTACATACCATTCAGTTTGTTAAGATTTAATCAGAATTCAATGAAAAAAAGTAGTTCCTTTTTTAAAAAATTCAACTATCGTAAAAGAATTTTTAAAAATTAAAACGAACCTAGTGCTGTCTTTTCAGAGTAAAATTTTATCTTCAATCAATCCCCCACTATAAATTCCACAAAAAAGAAAGAAAGAAAATTAAGAATATAGTAAAATATTAAACATTCTTCTTGCGCTTAGTAATTGGAAAGAAGGCTTCACACTATGGGGTAACATGAATTTCAAATACATTCTCGCTTAAATTAGCAAACAATAAATATTGGCTCAAAACATTTTACTAATTTTAAAAGTGGCATTTAGATAAAATTGAATATATTGCTGAAAAATATAATTTGTGCAGTACTGTGTCAAAAAGTACTTTTGCAGATTTTACGCTTAAATGCTATTTATTAGATGTGCAAACTTTCTCCATTTGTTGTCATATCAATTTTAATACGAAACCATTTTAAATGACACGACTTTAGTAATCAGAACTTGTAAATTTTTATTCTTCAAACTAAAACTAAAAATATTAATATAGTTGCTAGTTAAATATTAATTTCTTCTTTAAGTCGTTATTTTATCATTAATCCAAGAGAAAAATTATATAAAAGCAAACTTAACTCAGGTATCGTTTTTACGATTAAGTTCCAACTTGTTAGTTAAAAATTTCTTTTAAATTATTTATTTAATTTAAGGTTAACATGTAGTTTTTCTACGGGTTAATATGTAGTTCCTCATAGACTCTAAACTTAAAAGAAATATTTTTCAGGATTAACAGGATAATATCTATTCTATTAGTAGGCTAATATACAAGTACTTAGATAATAAATGTACAGATATTGTTACGAATTTTGTGTAGATGTTAATGGTTTTAGTGAAATTGTTGCATCTTCTTCATAACGCAACATGAAGTACTTGAAAAAGTGAAGCTCTGCCTGAAAAATAAGGTTACAGGACAAGTCTATTTAACACTGAGGTTTACGACTATCTCGCTAAATTGGCGAAATATTGCCAAACTGAAGACTAATTTTTGTTGCCAAATTTGGCGAGAAATCTTCATTCGTGATATTTTGGTCTGGTCCCTATATAACTGTAATTAGTAGTGTAATTAAATAACTGTTATTGATCGCTATATGTAACTGTAACCTTATCCCGCCCTTATATGTCATTTTAACCATATATGCTTTCCAGAAATTTCCAGAAATGGATGGAACTAGAGATTTCCCGGCTGCCGGGAGAAAACTAATATAAAATGAATGATATAAAGCGCTCATAAGTGAACCTAGCGCCAGAGTGTCGCTATGGTAAACAAATAGAGTGAATTTTAAAAAGTGCATTTAATCTATTATGGTTTATGCGCTATCGACTAAGCAGATTTAATTCAATCCAATAAGCTTGAATAAAATGCAAGAAAAAATGCGTATAATTTAATATCCCGTGCAAGGAATTCATGTGGTGTACAGATCAGATTTTTTATATTAAATCTCATTAGCTGTAAGGAATAAAAGTTTTACATTTTTATGTTGTATCTTACGTCCAGAGTAAGGATTACGAAAAGGCGATAACTGAATACCTAGAGATAGCTTCTAAGGATAAGCAATTAGTTACAAA
>KK115498.1:5177-53173 GCA_000611955.2 Stegodyphus mimosarum
CTGACACGATGAGACACGAGGCAGACACGCCGCCATTGACGGAAGGAGACGGAGAATGAAAAATACTATCTGAAGAGTAGCTGTCAGCGTTATCAGAGAACCAACGATGTCGGAAGAAATAGAAATGGACGAGAGAAGAGCTACTACGGAGGGCGAAGCTAATGTTTAAACCTTTTCTTAACTAATCACTTCCTTTTTTTCTCTCTTTATAGAAAGCAAGCAATGGTTGACGTCTACTGCCATGATTTCTGTAACAAGTAACCTAGCAATAGACGGTGTCTGAAATGTATTCTCAATGTTAACTTCACTTTTGGAACGTTAAATAGTGGTAGCGCTGTGACGTTGGCCGAAGTTTGTTTGTCGGATGTCTGTATCTACAATGTTAAATTCCCTGTTTGGAACGGTATGATTGTTTTTTTCATTTTTTTCACACCACCGCCACCAATGTAAAATTCTGTATTAATTCAGTATTATCTTAATAAATTCCATATTTAATTTTAACTTTCTTATAATGTTTTCACTTTAATTTAGAACACTGGACCAGACAGTATTATGACACAACGCAACATTAATTATTCTGTTGGAGCTCATGGTCACTATTTACGATTGATCTGAACACTAGTTTTACAGTATATATTGTGTTTATCAGGTTGTCACAAACTTTACACATTCATGTTATTGAGAATTGTTTATCCAAATATTGACTTATCATTTGGTATTGAACTTAAAACATATACACAAACTCTTAAGAATTAAAAGCTCCAACATTCTTATTTATTAAAGATCAAAGTAGTGTTGTTTTGGCAATAAGAAACAATGCAACTTTAGTAGTAGTTAGTAGTATGCAAAAAGTAGACGTTAATAAGCACATATCAATGATGATGACAACAGCAGAGAATAGTTTAAATACATTATCTCTACACATACTGTCCAAAGCAACATGTACAATTCCTTGAACATATTTCCAAATCTGACTTTCTGTAACCACGAGCATTCCTAGAACAGCTTTGAAGCCGAACATATTGTTATGTGCTTATGGACTCGCAATGGATTGAATGCACAGAGAACCCATTAAAGCTTGTTAAAATTTATTTTTCTGAAAACACTTCACTATTCTGAAACTTTCCACACAAAATTATTTGTACAATTCTGAGAATGAAAGAGCGCAAACAGCAGTTACCATATCAAACTGTTAAGAAAGTGGAAGTGAATGAAACGTGCCTCAAAAGCGAAAACACGCATGGTGATCTGTCAGTACTGAACTTCTGTGCTAAAACTGAAAACTGCAATAGCTTCGATTTCTCGAACAGTTACACTTATTATTAGACTCACACATAAGTTCTGGCTTTTTTTTTTTTTAAAGTTTTGGTTTCTACAAAATAAACAAGAAAAGAACAACAAATCAATCACTGAATTTGAATCCCCCTCTATGAATAGCTTAAACCAATTTTGAGCCGTCCTATGAAGCATTTCTTCGCCAATTACTCATTCTACTTCATGCCTCTGGCACCTCGATTGAACGCAAAAAACTTGACGCTTCATTTTAATGACATGAAAAGAACAAAATGCATATTAGCATAAAAAAACTAAAGACTATTTTGTAGAGTACGTAATTGTCTATCTAATGACATAAAACGCATTGCCATAACATTTTATTTTTTTCCAAAATTTTCACTTAAAAAAACTGATTTGTACACCACATGACTTCCTTGTACAGAATATTAAATTATACTGATTTTTTCCTGCATTTCATTTAAAGTTATTTCCTCGAATTTCATTACAGATATATTTCTCATTCAATTAATTCAGTTCTCACTTCGCGGCAATGCAAAAATACTTAAAAATTCAAAATATTTTCATTAAAAATTGAAAGATATAGAAAAACATAGAACATCAAATACAGTTAAAACAATTAGAAATAATTTTTACAATTAAAATTAGAGTTTCTATGCAAAAAGGCAGATTTTTCGGTGAACAAAACTAAAAGTTTCCTTTTGGTCGCACTCTTCAAAAAAACACTGAAGTTGCAGAAATAATTAATTCACTATTTTGCTAAGTTTCAAATGTAAACAAATATGGCTGCTATGCTAAAAATAGTTAGGCTTAGTCGCACTTAAACGACTTTTAAATTGTTGATAATTCTACAAATATTGCATGCAGATTAACTAAAGGCATAAAAACTTTAGCTGGAAGATAAGAACAACATAATTCAATCATTTTTTAAGCAAAAAATGCAGAATTTACCAACATAATAAGAATGAAAAAACTGAGCTCACGGAGCCGAGTAACATAGTGGGTGTATCTATATATATACGTATATTTATATACTCTTGATGAGGCCAGTTGCAGCCAAAATGCGAGGTGCACAACTGCATGCTATAGCAGTCCTATATACAAAATTTCAATGTTCTGAAGCTACTCGTTTTTGAGTTATGCGAGATACATACGTACGTAAAAACGCCACGAAAACAATCTATCCGTCATTACAATACTTCCTTTAACCGCAGGACTTATAGGCCAACCCAATACACAATGCTAGACACAGTTACACAGGTATCGGACCAAAATGTGGCCAAACTTGGAGATCTTGGGGACAAAAATTAGTCACCAAAACTACCGTTAACTTGGCGGGTTGGGGCGATAGACATTTACTTCAATGTTAAATGGACTTAATACTATATCGCTATTTTTCTAGCGATGCTTCGCCTTCTGAGACATTTCATACTACATATTACAAGAGATACTGCAATTTATATACAATTTCACTTAAATTATTATTACAAAATTGTTAACAGTATTATCCGAAAAGCTTCCCTAAAATACTCTTTTTAAAGGTATTCTGAAAGACTTGCTCATCAATGGATAAACAATAACTTTCATAGATTTCAAGTAGTCAATCAGACATTCATACTGATATGTTGATGTACAGATCCTTATTAGCAACAATCTGTAGCGGGAACTTTGCAGAGATAGCTGCAAATTCTTCATAGGATCGGTAATAACATGGATACTGAAAGATATCTATAAACCGTAATTACTAGATATAGAAGACTAAGGCTCAAAAAGGAGAGGGTTGAGACTGCAGCTTACAACTATCTCCATTGAAAGCATTTTATTGTAACAGCGTATTTAATTACCGTAGATCAGAAAACCAATGATTAGTTATTTATTTATGCATATTTTTGAGAATAAATGCGAAATTTCCATTTTTTTATGCGAAAGTTGCATAGTTCATTGTAATGATTATGGAGACTAGCAATACTTTAAGCTACCTCGTAATTGATAGTGATTTAAATATCATTTGATAGCTATTTGAATACATTTAACGTCTTTTGATGAAGTCTAACAGCCTCGTGGAAATCCAATTTTGCACGAATATTAAATGGTGCTAAACCAACAAAATGCACTCTGATGTTAAGTTTGGTATTTTAACCATAAGCGATGGCGACATGCACAGTGTTTTTAGTCCAAAGGGATTTAGTCCCGAAGGACTATTACTTTCGTTTTGCGATTTTGCGTTGATTCACTCTGAATGCCCGATTCACTTTTCAAATTGTTGCCACTAAATGTTATCGCTCTGCATTAAAGTTTAAAAAATGAAAAATCTGCATAAATGTATGCATGTTATTATTATTATTTTTTTTTTTGACGTAGCTTTCTCTTCAAAAATCGTCTGCGTGCGTTGCACGGGAAAATAAAAAGGAATTTTAATTACAGTTCTAAATAAATAGCCAAATAAATGTGAAATTCGTAACAATATTCTCTAAAACTTTATTAAATTTTTCATTAACAAACTCAAAGATTTCAAAGCCAGCAATACCAACGTTGTACAGAAAAACATTTTTATCTCCAGCGCGTGAGAGCGTGTACCGAAATTTCTAAAGATATGCTCAATTTAAAATTATTTTGCGATATTGCTGTTGAACTGAATTTTATGGTTTAAGTGCGAAGAACATGGTATTTAACAAATAAAGGTAACACACAGAATGTTAAATAAACGTCCCTTTGGACGTAATTTAAAATTTGAAACATTTCAGATTTTTTTAGTTTTTTATCGTTATTATTATTATTTTACTAGCTAAACTCGAACTAAAACTTTGGATACTCTTAAATATTTATTATATTTAATCTTTCCTGTCTATTCTACATTTTATATTATCATTTATGCTTTTTTCTTTTTACACGTTCTTCGCAAAATATTCATCAGATTTTTATGCACAGGTAGAGAGAAAATAGGTATTTTATAAAAGAAATTTATTGTTACAAAAGGACTGATCATCGAATTCGTCTCCCCTGCCCCCCCCCAAATCGATATTTGAGCTAACATTAGTACTGCCAGTACGTACTGAAAAATATAATAACATACCAGACATAATATAAATATAATGGAGAAAATCTGCGGGAAAGAAAGAAGCTACTTCATATTTTTTCTCCATATTTAGTTGTTAAGTAATGATAGGATTTTATGCACTGAAAATAAAATAATATTAGCACATTATAGCAAATTAACAAAAAATATTTATAACGAAAGCTTCAGTTTTACTCACTGAAAAAGCACGCGACAAACTTCTCTCAAAAATGCTCTCAGCACCGGAGGTGTTAATAATCTTGAAACTCACTTTTTATCCAGATTGTGACCGGAACACTTTTCAAATATTTGCCACAAAATGCTATCGCTGTGTATTATTTAAAAAAATTAAGTAACGAAGAATCTGCATGTATGTATGTTCTTCGTATTATGTGGAAAAACGACGGCACTTAGAACCAACAAATTTTTAATAAACATAGTCCACCAGCTGAACATGTGCTCATCAAAACCTGAATTCTGAATTTGTTTTAAAAATGTATTTCATATCTTATACAAATT
Source organism: Stegodyphus mimosarum (assembly GCA_000611955.2). Taxonomy (NCBI): domain Eukaryota; kingdom Metazoa; phylum Arthropoda; class Arachnida; order Araneae; family Eresidae; genus Stegodyphus; species Stegodyphus mimosarum. Next base: position 10,045 of record KK115498.1, read on the forward strand.
TAATGAATTTTTGATTAACAAACTCAACGATTTGAAAGCGAGAAGTGGCTGCATCATTCGAAATAAAAACGTTTTATCTCTAGCTCCCCAGATTATTGCCAAATGGCAAAACGTGAGGTATTTCTCTTCCAGTTTTAATCAACAGACTTGCCTATTTGAAAGCAATGTGTTGCCACTGCTTGAAATAAAATATTTTTAATTTCCATGTCCCAGCATGCTGTCATTCAGTAAAGTTTATGATATTTAACTTTCTGATTTAATCTGGAAGAATACCAAGTTTCAAACTAAGGGATTTAAATGCAATAATTAAAGTTCTGAAGAATATTTTTTCTACTTTTTTAATACGATTGATTTAAATTAAGATACAGTAAAATCATGAGATATCTAATCGGAAATATAACGTATTTTTATGAAATTACATTAATTGGATCATTAAAATGCCTATATACTTTTTCTTGTTTATGATAATTAAGCAATTCTTAATACTTTATCGGGAACTCTAAAGATATGCTGTTTTTAAATGTTTTGCTTTTATGTGGCTTAGGTACAGGGCCCGCGTGAGACATTTTTGCCGCCCTGCGCAATCTTTGCAGGTCCTAAATTTTGTTGCTTTTTGCTTCCCTGAACTCTAAAATTTTTACAGCTCCTAAATTTTGTTGCTTGGTGCTTCCTTTAAATTCCAACAGTTCTGCTATCCTTAAATTTTAGTGCTCGTTATGACTCTAAATTCTAAAAATTGTTTCCTAAATTCGGCAGCCCGGTGCGACCGCACTGGTTCCACTGGCTCTTTCGCCTGCCCTGTATAAATGCGAAGAAAGCGATGCTTAATAATAAAGTTAAAAAGACAAAAAGAAAAAAAAATGTTGGTAGGAGAGAGTCTAAGAGCAGATTGGTAACTTGCGATGTTCAGCGAGAGCATAAAAAACCATAATAAACACTCTGGTCCGACGTTAAAAATCTGAATCTTTTCAGATTTCTTTTTCATTACTTTTATTAGCCCAAGCGAGCTATTGATTTACAAATACATATAGAGATATCTCTAATGAATGAACGCGAGTGCAAACTGCAATTTTGTAATGCTATTCCCATTCATACATTCTTCAATTTATGAGCTTTTCAGCGGTCCATAACGATTTTATGAATTTTAGAATCCTTTATATTTCTATTATATTTAAGTAGTTCTAGCTTACTAATTTGTTTTAACCTCAGACCTTAAACGAGAAATAATTATACAATGAAAATATATATTACATGAGCAAAAGTTGAAGAATAGCGAATGAATGATTGTAAACCAAAGACAAAAGGAAAAGTGTTAAGCTATGGTTGTCATTGCTGTTTAAAGGATTACATCAAAGCACCCGAGGATTATCTGTATGAAGCAGAAACTCCTTCATGGAGAATTTTATAAAGTGAACTGGTTCGCATTCATGAGTTACACCGGAAGCAATTAGGGCCCATATCTCAGCCAGCAAGACCTGTCATCGAGAATTGAACTATTAGTATTTATTGATCTTACTCATTTAGCCATTGGTTGCCACAAAAAAATTATAAAAAAGGCTACCTTATCAAGAAATTTCAAATTAATTTTGTATTTGTTTAAGAATAAATTGTTTCCGGACACAGTACAGCAAATTTATGAAACTGAAATATTCCTTTTTAATTAGTAGCCAGAGTTAGCTATAAACATTTTGGAAGTTTACCAGTTTATTTCAACTTTGTTCAATTTTGAATTAAATCTGTCGAAGTATATCATGTTAAGCCACAAAAATAATCGTTAGAGTTAGCATATATTCCTGCCATTGTAAAATATTGAAAGGCTTTATTAATCTTCAGATTTCAGCATCTGAGCACTTGTAAGATTTCGTCGATCTACCACTACCTTTAAAAATGTAACCTATCGTCTGTTGTTAGGCTTCGGAAAGAAATTATTCTCTTTCAGGTCTACCTCGGAAAAGGATCGTCTGCTGCAGATGGAATACACGGAATCATGACGAAAGCCTACGAATTCAACTGGCAGGTCCCTGTGCCTGAGCCTTTACTGAAAGGATGTGTTTTTGATATGTGGGAAGAGGTATAGTTGATCTGACTTTTTTATTCTCGCTAAATTTTATCTTCTTTCCCATGTTGCATATTGTTAGAGTTCTCTCAAAAAGTTAGGTATTTTCAGTGCCCACACTCAACACGAAAAATATTTTCTTCTAAGAATTGTGGTTTTTTTTCAATATCAGAATTGATTTTTTTATTTTTTAAAAATAGCAGAGAAAAAATCTTTAATAGGCGCTAAAATTCTTCAGCTCTGGATTCTATCCATAGTAATATTTTAGACTTAAATCCGATTTAGTCATTTTTTGGTACCAATTAACTTTGAAAAATTTAAATTGGAATAAACGATATTTAATTAATTAATTCACTTTAAATAGCAGTTTTAAGCTTCTTCAAAAGTTTAGTTTCTTTCAAATTTTTCTATAGAAGTTGCTGTTATTGACATTTTTAATGCCGTGATTAAAATACAGCTTGCATACGCGTAATGTAAAAGCCATATTCAAATTATTCATCTGCTTAAGTTATAAAAGGCTAGTTATTTTTATTATACTTCAAATTGAAATAAACGAAATAAAATATTTTCTGTGTTAACTATTTAGTAAAAATTGGTAAGAATTTTTTTAATCCTTTTACTTATTTTATGTATTAGATAAGTATTTCTCTAATTTTGAAACTTCGAGAGACTTAATACCAAAGGACAGTTTTAAGAGAGAGAAAATAATAAAAAACTATCTCATTATGGTGGTTGCTTCAATTAAACAAATTTATTACTTTATTAAGCGTTACGTATGAGCTTACACTTAACTTTATATTAATAAAAATAAAGGTTTCGTGTTTTTGGAGAAATCTGTTTGAGACAATGGACAACAATACGTATCTCTGCAAGTAATGCAAGATGAGGGTGTGATATTTTATGCTAGTTACCTATAATGGAAAAAAAAGCATGCATTAAAATTAAATGTTTAGCAATACGCAGATGTAGAAAATCGGAATCACTATTCCTGATTAAAATATTTTTTTTAAACAGTTCGAAGGAAACATCTTCGAGGTGCTTATTGCTTTCATTTCAAGGATTTCTCATCCTAACAAAATAGAAATGAGGTAATAATAGTTTCAATGCTTCCTGCTAAGCCATCCAGTGAAACATATGGAAACTACATTCTTGAATAATTAATTCTCTTCTGTATTAAATAGGTATACTTGTCTCCATGTAGCTTTGATTTACAATGTAACAATGCCATAGCAACTGTTTTTGCTACCATTATTCTTTTGCCGTTTTAAACAGCTTTTTTTTAATTAAAAATTTCTTGCTTTATATTTTTTATATTTGAGGAACTTAAACTGGTAGGTCTGTTGTAATTGCTTAGCTTAAAACTGTTTCAGGCGTTAAACTGAAACCTGCGTAACGACATCATATTGGAATTTTTGTTTAATCTTACGATTTTTGTATTTTTTAATTAAAATATTTAATATTCTGAATTTTGAAGTGTTAGACTACATTTTGAAGTTTTCAGATTGCAATTATTTTATTTATTTAGTTGTTATAGAAAGGTCTGAGGGAGAATTTTCGCAAAAGAAACTTCTATGGATCTTGGGGTTAACATTTATAAGTAATGAAAGATTCCTTTGTTTTTTTTTACAAGAAAAAAAATATATAAGTATAAATGATGAAACTCGATAGAAACGTATCTTATGCTTTTTACTGTTCGATTAAAATCTAATTATAATAAATAAATATATTTCGGTTCCTTTGTTGGAAGACATTTACATTAAGAGGAAAAAAAAAAGCTATGCTTTTACATGATAATGCAGCTTTTCCCAATAGCTTTTTTATTTCTAAATTTTTTTTTTAAAGTTTTGAAAGCATCCTAAACTTTTTTTAATAGAAAGAAAATTTTTAATATCAGTATTTTATTAAAAAATTACTCTTTCCATCAAAAAGAATTAAAACAATCTAACCTTTCCGAATAGCTTCTACATTTCTAACTTTTTTTTAAAAAGCCTTGAAGGCTTCCAAAACGTTTTTTGATTTTTACTGTCAATGTTTTATTTAAAAATTATTGTTCCAGTTAAAAAGAATTAAAACTGAAATTTGAATTGAATTTCATGAAAGTGTCTAGAAATATGTGAGTGTACTCGCAATGTATACAAACGGCATTACAGTTTTTGCACAAACTGCATGTCTAGTGAAATTCTTGCACAAACTTGCATATCTAGTAAATATCCTCGGGCAAACTGCATGTCAAGTGCCTTAACCCTTAGAAAACCGAAGCTTTCGCAAACCTGTATGCTTAAAATACCGAAACGCTCGTCCCCCACCATGACTCGTCCCGTCCGTTCCTTCCCTCCCCATTGATTAACGCACAAATAGGTGTCAAAATTTTAAATGACATCATTTCTACTTCATAACAAAGGAGCTTCCATTAGCCTTTTAGGACATGTTGTCTGCAATAAAATTATACAATCTATTTAGGGAAACTCCACCTACTACTGCATACCTTAGGGGAAAGGAAGAAACACTATAGCAATCTTGGCCATTTCGGGCAGATGTGGTCATTTGAATGAGAGACCGTCTCGGTCGTTTTAGACTTCAAAGGGTTAAGCGTACATTTATATACTTGAAGGTTGGGTCACTGAATGGGAAATCAAGATTAATACTGTGGTTTTTTTCCCGAAAAGGTTGCTATGATTTTTTTCCCGAAAAAAAGCAGTGATCTTAAATTACAGAATTTGGCATTTTATCTCCGGCCCTATACGGTGCACTTATCTGAGCAGGATTCTACAGTTTTGAAATATAACTGCTTAAAACAAGGATTTGCCCGTTTGCCCTAAATTGCTTATTTCTAGATCTTGTTTAGTCTCACAATTCTACAATTCCTGGCTAGGTAAATTTATAAAAACTACTGGTTATGCAAAATATTTCCACCATGTAACAAGTGAGCTCTGATATGTTCTAAATATTCGGTTGTTTCATAACTATTCGCCGATTCTGTCGCATATAAAAACATCAATAACAGTCTATGATAGAAATTTGAAATACAAGAATGAAGTTGCTAATATCATGAATTGCTAATCGCAGTGATCTTGAACTGCACGCGGGCCGAGTGGTCGCAGTCGAACTTAAACTCACGTGGGCCGAGTGGTCATTAAAAGCAGTCGACAAGCCTAATTTTTTTTATATAATTAGAAAAAGGTTAACTCCTCCCCACCATCCAAATAATGTCTTTAGCAACATAATTTTTTTAAATAACTTTTAAATTTCACTCACTAAATATTGATCAAAGCATACATAAACACTAATAACAATAATTCAAGAGAATGAAAAAGTGAAATTTGGTCCAGAGGGCGTGCAGTAAAGTCGCTGAACACTGGTAGCTCGACCTGGATTCGATTCCAGTCGAAGGAGCTGGGTGCATGATAGTTTCCGTGGTTTTCTCCAATGTGTAACATGGATAAGAGCCAAATTCCCTTAAAAAGTGCGGAAGATATCCTTGCCGTTAGGCAGATAGCCTTCGAATAATTTACCATAATCAAATATAACTAACCTAAAATTAAAATTTATATTTATTTTCCTGTCTGAAAAATAAAGGTTGACAAGCAAGAAATTTCTATTGGGTGCATTTCATTCAAGCTTATTAAATACTAAATATTAAATTTTCTGGCTGATATCAATTTCAAATAACTTTAAGTTATTTAAAGCTTATTTCAGTGATTTAATTTTAAATAACTTACTTTTAGCTTACAAACAAATAAATTATGAAATCTTTCCACGTTTTCGTAGAAGTTCTACAAGTTTGGCCGAGAATTGGTAATAAATAATGTTATCCTATTCTCTTTGTTTTATTTAACAATTTTTTCTTCTACGCATACAGAAAAAAAATACATATGCTTGTATGTAAATAATTTCTTACTACAATTTGGCTCTTGACGGCTTTTCGTTTCTGATAAAGTTTAAAGCCTTGAATAAAAAACATACATTTTTTTAAAGATTATTACAAATAAAATATACAGTTTTATTGCAAGCAACATCTCAAAAATACATAACTTTCTACTGATACTAAAAAATATATCCTTCTTTGTTTCCCTCTGTTTCTACTCTTTGTAGACTATGTAAAAGATATGGCTGTCTCGCATTTATAATCGCCATTATAATATTATTTGCTATTTTAATTCAACAAGATAAATTCTGGTATGAAAGCTACATTCTCAAGTTATGTTCAGTTTCAAACGATAGGTATTGATATAAGGTATATATAACAAGAAGTACAAATAAGCAGGTTTCGTAAGCTGTACTTAAGTTTATTCTCGAACTATATCGTAATACGAACTAAAGAACTGGTGATTGACTTCAGGAAAATATGTATCAGAATTTTGAACTCAGTTGCAAAATCGGAAGCACCAGAATACTGAAGTGACAATAATTGTTGGCTGACGAATTAAATTTACTGATTATACCAACGTAGAAAGTTCGCTTATTTTATACCAATCATGTAGTCTGTCATACAAGCATACAATGACAAAGACAAAACCCCAACCTATTCATTTTATCTGTTCTCCGTTGAATTACACTCTCGCAAAAGTTCAGTCCATGTCTTTAAGTCTCTAGAACTATATAAATACCGCATTTATGACAATTACTTGATTGAAATATGTTCGCGGGCCTTGTAAAATTTCTTTGGGGGCATCACGCCAGGTATAGGCTAGCTTTAGACCACTGAACTACAGCATCCTGGTTAACGAATGCGATCCAGATGACTGAACATGTAAGAATATGAAGGAGACAAGTTTGGTCTTGATCTTTCAGGAACATTCCATCTCTGACTATTTGGTCAAACAAAAACAGATATTTTCCACCGTCTTGGAAATCCGTCCTTCAGAGGTCAAAATCTTCAGTGGATGCACGTTGGGTTTCGCATTTTTCAATATTTCCCTTCATTCAGCCACAGCACTTTTCGTTTTCTTTTGCCGTAAAATACCCTTTTATCATTAAGGGTGTCAAGGTAAGAGGGAGTACTTTCCTCATACGTTTCTGGAGAGAAATGTACATTTCCAGACACCGAATTCTTTGCTGTTCGGTCAATGGGTAAAGAATGCTAATATCTAACTTTCTTATCACATCCATTTCTGTCAGCTGTCTACAAATGATTTCCCCCGGAGGTTGACGCAGGAGAATTCCTGGGAAGTACTGGCTAGGATCTGTACTTAGGCAGTCTCAACCACGGGGTATATAAGTTGACTTCACAGGACTAGAGCCCGAGTTTATTGTTAGGTTGGTTCAAGCTTGGCAGGGACCATACTGGTAATGTCGTGTCTGGTTCTCTGTCTGTGGTGGAGCTATATTGTTAGATTTGTTGGTCGTCCGAGGGAAAACGCCCCTATTGATGGAGTCGGGTTTTGTTGCATGACGTTGAATCCCCACTTAGTGGGGCACGTCGGCTTCACCGGTTGGATCGCGGCCCCGAGGATTGCCTCTGGAGACCAGGATGATATTCTATGTAGGGCGATCCCACAGAACTACAGATAATAGAGTCCTGGTTTTCCGGTGTAACTGTCTACAAATGATGCAATTCGGCACTAAGCTCAAATATTGTGGATTTCAGTTTTTCTTTGATTTTCTGCCTTAATTACATTATGTCACAGTCAAGCAATTAACCGGTTCCTGGTTTATAGTGGATATCAACATCACCGGCATCGATCTTATAACATTCAACAGACAGATCTGTTTCTCTACATGTTGACACCCCATGCATTATTGACAATGACAAACGTTTCGAACGCATTACGTCCAAGTCTGAAGTTGTGCAAAATCGCTAATTTCACGTCGTATTGTTCCATCACATCAAAATCCTATTACTGAACTCTCTCTTTTTAACATGGGACGAAACTCATTCACTTAGAGAATTCTGTAGTTTTTATTACGGTGAATGTCTTGTGATCAGGTCTGTAAGTTAGCCTTTGTTGTAATTGGTCAATAATTACCAAAAGCAATCCAATACAATTTTGGAAAGATAAAGTTCATTTACTTCACACATTTTCTTAAATTTAGCTTTCAAATTTCATAAATATCTAATTGATATCAATGGTAGCTCAACAATATGTAATTAGGAAGCCTGATGTAGATGAGTATTGTAGACATCCTTTGGCAATTCTAGAAAATACAACCCCCATGTAAGGGTTTATCGCTACTGTCCAAACACAGCATCCACTTATTAAATTCTGGAGTATATCAGTTACATGTTTTTAAACGAGAGTAATTTTGCTATTCATATTAAATGCACGACATTGAAACAAAAAATAGCGAAATTTATCTCCTTTTTCTATTAAAAGACGGACTTTATTTGTAAAAGAAAATAGAGAATATTGTAAAAAAATCTGATGTGGAAACCACATGGCTTCCTTGTACGACCTTTTGCACTTCATTTAAATTTATTTCCTCGAATTGCGTTACAAATATGTTTCTCGTTCAATTAATTCCGATCTCACTTGGCGGCAAGGCAAAAATACATAAACACTTAAAACATTTTAATTAAAAATTGTAAAATACGAAAAAAACATAAAACATCATATGCAGTTAAAAAGAATTTTACAATTAAAATTAGAGCTTCTACGCAGAAACAACAAATTCGGCCACCGGGGAGGAAAAGAGATTTTTCGTTGCAGAAAGTTGAAAGTTTTCTTTTGGTCCCACTCGGCAAAAAGACGCTGAAGTTGGTGCACAAACTGACTTAATTCCCTATTCTACTAAGAGTTTCAAATGTAAACACATGGCGGCTTCTTTACGCTTAGTAGTTCTTAAAACTAAAATCATAAAACCCTTAACCAGAACATTAGAACAACATAATTCAATCACTTTTAAAGCAAAAAATGCACAATTTACCAACATATAAGAATACAAAAACTGAGCTCATCAAGCCTGGTAATAGAGTGGGTGTATATACATTGCACATATATACATACACACGTACATATAAGCACGTATAAACATTTATATAAGTACGTACAGACATCACGAAAAAATTTCTGTATCTTGTTGATGCCATTGTATGGATGCAAAATTGTGTTCCTCCACACATCGCCAAATCTCTATGAAAAAGATGTGCAGAGAAAGCCTTATTCGCGGATCCTCCTCTCCTTTTGATCTTTCTCAATTATCCATTCTGATGGGACAGCACTCGGTAAGAACTGCATTATCTATATTGCACAACGAGGGTTCTAGGTTGGATCAACTATAGCTTGTACAGTCGGCAGAGTTTTGGCAAAGCCATTAAACAATATAAAGGCTGCTGTGAGTTTTCTAACGACGATTTTTCTTTCTCAAGTTTTCGCAATAGCTCACCAAGCTGGGTCGTTGTCTGCATCAATCTATCTTGCTGTTATCAATTACGTGAGCCGCGTGACTCGATAACTTTTCACGAAGGCTGAGTACTGTTTAAAATAAATAAAGCCTCCTTTGAAACTTGAAGCATGAGACTGTTCACAGCTGGCAACCGTGTGGGGTCTGTTTTGGCCTTATTGCTTGATTTCGGTTGATCACCTCCGAATTTCACACACTTTGATGCACGTCTACGCTGGGCCTGAATAAGGAAGAATGCATGGCATCCGGAGTATTGTGTAACAGTTCTTCGGCTTTTTATGATACCACTGATATCCTCAGATGTACTATTAGGTAATGCAGGTTGTGAATTTGTGTTGAGTGCCCTGTTTTAGAAAGCATGAACGGAAAAGGAATTTTGATTATTTCCGGATATCTGCGTTGAATCACTTGGATGACCTCATTTATCTGGAATCCTTCAACAGTTAGTGCTTTCTTAAACCTCTGACCGGCCAGGCTTTTCGCTAAGAAAGCACAAATTTCCCAAAACTAATATGAGAAAAAATTATTTCTCGATTTTAATGTAAAAATTCTCCTGTTATTTTATACCTGGATTTGTGTACTTTTAATATATTGCCGTACTTTCTTTAACATATTTTAATATTCACGTATATATACGTTCTTGCAGATATCACAAAAAATATTCTAGGCCGTATATATACGTTGTTACAGATATCACAAAAAATATTCTAGGCCGTATGTATACTTTCTTACAGATATCACAAAAATATTCTAGGCCGTATATATACGGTCTTGCCGGTTAGACGATTTTTCATCTACATTAAGTGGAGCTTGGAAGACTTCTAATTACGACTTTTAAGTCTTTATCGCTCTGAAGCTTGTATGTATGAAACTTTGTATTCTTACTAATGCATTACTTATATCATTAATTACCATGAAACGTTATTCTTATTAGCGCATCAACAGTGGAGAGTTTCATGTGAAACTCATTATTTGATTTTATTTGTTCTTTGAAGTCTGGGATACTTGAATCTCTCAATATTTCCGTCAGATTTTTTTCAAATGTAATCAGTCTTTAATTCCAAGAGGCAGGAGTTTAGCGCTCCTCCTTGGATACTGGTATACTCCGTTATTAGAATTATTCGGAGCTTCCTCATTGGTTGTTTATTCGTCGTTGGATTAGGCTGGAGCAGGAACTGCCTCTTTTCTGGTTGATACTGTGGAATTATTTCCTATAGGTTAAGGTCTTTTCGAAAGCCACTGAAGTGATATACTGCGGGAACAGCTGTATTTTGTTAGGCTTGCTGACTTTAGTCTTTTTGTTGTTGAGCTTCTTCTTCGACGGTAGTTCCAAAGAAAGCAGAGAAAACTTGATCTGGCTGGGCAGCATCATCGCATTCAGCTGATAGGAGTTGCGAATCTGTTGCTTTGCGAAGTGATAGGTATAATAGTATTGCGATTCGGATTTCTGAATTGCTGGGTGTCAATCGTACTTGCGGTTTACATCCTTTTGACACTTCTCTCCATACGTCATATGTCATATATGCGCATGTTATATTCCCCCTGCCCTAAGTTTATTCCCTTAATGGTCTTTCGGTCCGTTCTGTTGCGTAGCCACTGATATGTTGCACTTTTATGCTAATTCGTCCGCTTAGACATTAATTTTTGCACATAAGTGTAGATAGAGCGCCTAAATAGGAGTCAAATATTAATTTGTGGCATCTTATGGAGGGAGATCAGAAAGAAATAATCGATTCAATGATTTAGGAACATATAAAAAATATGTTGGAAAACAAAATTATATTATACTGTGCAGAAAAATAAGTGAAAACCTATTAAAAGATTTTCCACATTGGAGATTCGCTGTTGACTACAGTAAAGTAATAAATAAAATTACTAAGTACTCAGAGTATCCATTCCCTATCATAGGGGAAATAATTCACAGAATAAAACGCACGCCGTTGACCAGACCAGCGGGTACGTACTTTTAAATAGTTGTCAGGTTGGCAGATGTTAATAAAACGGACTCTATCTAGAAATCAGAAACATGTGTGTTTTTACGTTTTTCGTTTAGGCTTCTCGGTTAGTCCAGCAACCTTCCAGTAGGCGATGGATATCATTCTTCAGCCAGTCCTGAAAAAAATTTATTTTTATAGCATCTTTATTACAAAACTGTAACCATGAAATCACCAGAAGACCATGTAAAATTTCTTTGTGAATTGTATTCTTTATTAAAATGAGAGATTAAAAATAAGTATCGAGGAATGTAAATTTATTTGTAAAGAATTAAGGTATTTAGGATTTAAGATCACTCAAGAAGGTACTAAGGCATACAAACCCAAAGGGGGTAGAAAATAATATAGAGACTAAGTAAAGCTTAATTTTCCCTAAACTGCAACAAATTATACGCCAATACGTCCAGAGCTGTGCTACATGCCAAAAGTTTGAATACGTAAATTTCTCGCCAGCTGGCTATTTGAATGATACATGATATCGTTTTTCAAGTAGCCGCTAGATGGTATAATGTTTAGGGAAGCCTACTGCTGTACTGAAGGGCCCGGGATCGAATCCCGGGGAAGGCATGGTTGTTCTGTCATTCTGTCATAACTGTCATTCCCTTCATAAGGGGCAACGGTGGCCACCTATTACGTACCTCCACTGTAAAATGGACACCACTTCTAGCCTCAGGAGGGGCTACTTCTAACCAATACTGAATAGGCAAGTGCTGCCACTGGATTAAAAAAAATGAAAGTTTTACAAGTTAAATTTAAAAGTTGATTTGTCAGGCCGTTACCCTAAAAGTCACAGAAAATAAAGCATGTTATCTGTTATCGTTTTTCTAAGTGCTGTGATTATATTATAACATTATTACATCGTGCTTCAGCTAGTGTCTTAGCAAAAGCGATTTTAAAGAAATATATTTTAAATATAGAGCTTCACTAAAAATAATTTCAAATAATGTACCGCAATTTGTAACTAACATTTTTTAGAAACCCTGCACAGCTATTAGCATAAAACAGATAAAACTCATCCCATATAAACTTTAATCAAATATTGCTGAGAGTGGAAACAGTAAATGTAGTACAAATAATTCGTTGTTGTGTGAGAAAATATCACAGAAGCTGGATCTGAATACTGAAGGGCTAGCATATACTTTATTGTCCACGAAACCCGAAACAATGAAAAGTTCACCTGCAGAATTATTTCTAGGCGGAAAGATACAGACAGCGTTAGATAAATTATTTCTGTACAGGAGAATAAACCGGAGTTTCAAAAAAAAAAAGATATTTGAAAATAAATCGACAAGGGGCTCCAAATGTCGAGTAAGGCCAGGGACAGGCAAAATCGTGTTATGTTAAAATTGGAGGGAGGTAGATATGAAGATAACAGGCAAAGTTTTGGAAATCTATCATACGCTGTCTTCCGCAGAGAAAGATGAAACAAATAAGTTTAATGTCAAATCTTAAGTGCCGTATCTAGTGAATATAAAAAATACCATAGCATTTTTAAAACAGTTTGGGGCAGAGAATTTCCACGAACATTGATGAAATCAAGAAATTTTACGGTACAGAAGCTATGCCATTGCTGAGAGCAAGGGGAACTGAGGCAGAGATACCATGTAGAATGTACTAGCGATTTACAGCAGGGGATAGGCAAGGCTGAACAAGAACTGACAGGGAATCTGAAGAAAAAGATCATCCTGAGAGTAGTAAAGAAGGAGAGGCACAGAAAGCGAATGATGAAAAATGGTGCCCTGGCGAAGAGGTTGAGGAAAAAAGGAAAGATAGGATACGAGGCTAGGTAAAATTAAGAAGCAAAGGTCTAGGAATGTTATTGCAGTGAGGAAAAAAAGCAGTGTAGCAGGAAAACTGATATCGGACGCCCAAATAAAGGCTGAATGAAAAAAATGGGAATCCGGCCAGAAAAGAAAACAGAATTCCTGCCCCGGCCAAGAAAGATTTTCCATCTGGGAAAAGGAATCAAAACACAAGCTGATACAGAAATCAAGTTACAAAACTAACAAGCGTTGTAAAAGCTGCAGCCCCGCGCAAATAAGTTCCTCTGTAATCTGGATGCAAAAGGGAAAGAAAGGCAAAAACCGAGAATGGGCCAGAACTTCGCTGACAAAGTCAACACGCTCAAGCCACTGCAGAGGTTAATGTGATCAAGACATCACTGATAAATTCGGAGCTCTAAGGAGAGTTAAAAAGCAGCTGCTTTTAAGGAATATGGTGGGAAAGTAGCAATGGGATCATCGACAATGGGAATGCGGGAGGAACAGAAATCTACGAGCTACAGAGTTCTGGGACTGATGTCAACAATAACTGAGGGAGTGGAACAATATGAAAATTAATTTTTGTTCATATTTCAAACTGAAGAGCCCTTCGAAAATTACGGCGAAGTAACATGGATGTGTTGTATAAAACTTGAAAGTAGTACAATTAACTGAAATTGAATGTGATAGTTTAAGTGTAAAAAATCGCCTATAATTCTGGAAAAATTTCAATTATTTTAAACTGCCATGAATGTTGAAATGTTAAGTTTAGAAAGTTTTAAATTTAAGAGCTTCTGAATTGAGATATATCTTCAAATGTTAAATTTAGAAAGAGTTAAAATATTGAAGTCGGAGCAAAATATATCTTTGTTTAATTGTTGCTGGAGGAGACAACTTCGGTAGCACACTCCGAAAATCTTTGCCCTAAGGGCCTACGTTGCCAATGTCCTGCTTCACACTGATGTTTAATAACACTTATCAAAGATAATTTTCATTAATGTTTTCATTAATGCTTTCATTGATAATGACCATGCATTAACAGTTTGACTGCTGTGCCACTCACATTCGGCTGATGGCAAAAATTATGATCATTAATATCTCTACCGCATTTATTATTACTGCTTTTGTTAGTATTCGAAACAGAATCTGAAGATGTAATTTTGTTTATAATTATCTTTCTGAAAATTCTCGGCTGTTCCTCATCGCTATTATTCCAATTTTTGTAGGCATCTGGAACAAGTTTTCTTCTTCACTGCTATATGATTCACTTAAAAATTATCCTTTCATTTTTTTCCAGATTTTGCAAAAATTTGGGCAACAATTTTAATGCAAAACAATTTCAACCATTTATCACTACAGAAAAAATATTTGGAAAAGAAGAAATAATTTTTGAATCTATCACCATTTCGTTTTTGAGGAAAGATATTATACTGAAATCATATCCTAAAATGGCTCCTTCCAGGTGTTCTAAACTCCCACGATCGGAAACAATTGATGCATGGTATAGCAGCGTTTGTCGCCTAAATGAGATTTTCTAACAAACTCGCTTGGCAGTCAAAGTGTTAAGACTATATTTGAGGAAGATCTCTTTCTAACACACCACACATGTCTTCCACATGTTGCATTACACCGTTGAGGTTTCGCAAAATTTCGCAAGCTCATATCATTTCTTTGTCCTTCTCATAAGTAATCAGATAATATTTCTGTATGAAATGGCCCATCAGCGATCGAATGGTAAAATAGCTGAACACTTGTTGTCCGACACGGGGTTCGAATGCCTGCGAACGGCCTGGCTGCATGATATTTTCGTGGTTTTCCCCATGTGTAACATTATGCGAGCTAGTTTGCCTTAGGACATCCTCCACCAAGGCATCGCTGCCCTTAGGTGGATAGCCCTCGAGTGTTTTGCCTTAATCAAACAAACAAAACAAAGCACGATTCTCTGAAATGCAAAGAAGCAAAGTAACTCAATTATTATCTATTGCTGTTGTTATTATTAATGCTAAAGGGCTACCCATTAAGCTACACCAGGTCCATGAGTCCAGAAACCGTCGAAAATTCCAAAACCAAGATAGGTATTTTCAATAAGGCCTCTTTTACAGGTTTAAAAAAGATGAGAAGATGTTCAGGAATGAAATAATCAGTATTACATTTCCTACGCATAGGGTAGATCTTATTTCCCCGTCCAAATTTAAGGCATTTTAGATGCCCACTTAGGAGCCTCGTCAAAGTAGTCTGCTGAGTACGTTTACCCCCTACAGCAATTAGAAAGCATTATTACAAAAGAATTATTATATCCGCCGTTGTATCTATGGTTAGTAGTAGTTACATAAGATAATACGTCTATATGTTATGGACTTGCTTATAATACACAGCTGGCCACAGTCAATGCAACACCCTGAAAGAAGCATGCAAATAACATGAAATTTACAACATGCATTAGTGGAGGTGAGATATGCAATTTGAATTTCAGGGCAGACGCACATCACGCGCGCTTGTGGCGCCACTTCAAAGCGCTATTTAAGGCTTGGATTATGTTTTTCGGCAATTGTGTTTTTCTTGTCGTTTTTTCAGAAAAACGATCAATTATGTCTCGTAGTAAACAGCGATCATCGTTTGATCAAGTATCCGAGTTCGACAGAGGAAGGATAGTGGCCCACCGAGAGTGTGGATTATCTTTCAGGGAAATCGGTAGTCGTGTTGGACGGAAACAAACAACTGTAATGCGGATATGTGACCGTTGGATGCAGGAGGGTACGACGGATCAACGTGTTCGATCGCATCCACCTCAGTGCACCACTTCACGTGATGCCAGGAACATTGTGCGCATGGCAGTGACGGATCGCTCAGTCATTGCTTCATCTACCCTTGACGCAGAACCACAGATGTCTCCGCCGCCAAAGGTGCGATGAAAGAAGGATGTGGACGGCAGAATGGAATGAAATCGTCTTTACTGACAAGTCATGATTCTGTCTGCAACACCACGATGGTCGGATTCGAGTCTGGAGACACCGTGGAGAGAGGATGCTGAACAGCTGCGTTATGCACCGCCACACTGGTTCTGCACCGGGTATTATGGTGTGGGGCGGTATTGGATATCACTCTTGCACTCCTCTATATAGCCATATTTCAATAGGATAATGCCCGACCACACGTGGCACGCGTTGCCCAAGGCTTCTTCGTCAATCGCAAGAGTGAATTGCTTCCCTGGCCGGCTCACTCTCCGGATCTTTTGCCGAGAGAAAACATGTGGTCCATGGTTGCTGAACGATTGACCCAGATTACATCCGAAGCCGCCACACCAGATCAACTTTGGCAACGTGTTGGTCTATTGTACCCCAAGAACACATCCAAAATCTCTTTGAATCAGTGCCGAGGTGTGGCAGAGGTGATCTCCAACAATGGCGGCTGCTTTGGCTACTGATTCTGGAAGGAACCACACTTCACAGAAGTCTATAAATTTAATCATTTGATACTTGGTCAACATGTTATCTACTAAATAAATTTTGTTGTGATATCTCTTGTCTTTCTTGGTGTTGCAATTTGGGTGGCCAGCAGTGTATGTTCGCATTTAATATACATTGTGTTAAGTAATTTTTGGTGGGTAAATTATTTTCAGTCCTTAAAATGGCGGTAAACTAGTGCAATCAAGACGGATCACAAATGTCGTGAATGTTTACATTTACTGGACAGAGGGCCAGAAGCATACTTCAAAATGTAAACAGCAGACATAAAAAATTACATTAAATATTTATTTAAGCAGTGAGCAATTTTTGCTTAGTTTTAGTGAAGAACTATAAAATATAAATTGGATTCAAAAGATGATATATAGATGAATATATAGATGAATCCAGTTTAGCCTCCAGAGCGACAGTAGGCGTCATTTGATTTGGAGAGAACCTGGAATCCTTTCCACGTAAAACCATGAATGCTCAGGTCTATAGAAATGACATCCTTGATGCTTATGCGTGCTCCTGCTGCGGCAGTAGGTGATAAATTCTGCTACAGAACTACAACGCTAGGTTGCACAGGGCTTGCATCGTGGATGACTATCTTCATTAGCAAAAAATTCAACGCATGGTGTGGTCAGTTCAATCAACGGACCGGAATCCTTTTGAGTATATTTGGGATGCTTTAGAAAGACTGATAGCTGCTCTCACTTCTCCTCTTCAGACACTTGTCACGCTTGCAACGGTTTCGCAAGGGCAATGGCTCTCACTTCCCACGGAACTGATAGATGATATAATTGATAGGCATCGCACATCGCTTTGTGTGTTGTATTGTTTCTAGGAATGATCATAATCCACATTGAGGATAATTTTCTTACACTAAATTTACACATCCGATATGTTCATTTTATGCATGGGCTAATTTCTATAACACCGTAATTGTCTGGTAAATCCTTTTCATGTTATTTTATGCCTTACTATATGTTGTATATTGTGTCATTAAATTCCACATGTCACTTTTTGAGAAATCGTCATTTTTGTGATTTTTCCTTAATTAATATGTTTCCCTAGTATTGATTTGAAATAATTATATTGTACATATTTCTAATACATTGATTTTTTAAATTTCGTAACAGTAAAACGACGTACATTAAAGCAGAAGTATATGATAAATAAAATTTAAAAACATTATTGTGTACGAAATTAAATTTAATTTAAATTGTCATATCAAAGAAAAATTTTATTTAAAACTAAAATTTGAATTAAACGCTGTTCATTAAATTTTTAAAAATGGATGAGAAGGTAAATTAGGAATTTTATCATATTCTATATTTTGG
The DNA here is from genome assembly GCA_000611955.2 of Stegodyphus mimosarum. Classification (NCBI taxonomy): domain Eukaryota; kingdom Metazoa; phylum Arthropoda; class Arachnida; order Araneae; family Eresidae; genus Stegodyphus; species Stegodyphus mimosarum. The sequence continues at coordinate 27,982 of KK115498.1, forward strand.
TTTTCTTCAATAGAGAAATATAAATCTTACATTATACTTCATGGCTTCTGCATTGCATATTATATGAAAAAGAGCCAATACTTGTTATACTTTTGTAATGAAAGTTATATATTTCTAGCATGTTTTGTCATTTAAAATCCAAATAAAACGAAGTTTAACTAAATGCATTAGGGTAAATTTATTAGAATCCATGAACGATTAAAAACCGATAATTGAAACTTATAATTACAGTATATTTCCATGTATAAGCCGAGAAGTTTTGGAAGGTTTTCTAAAATTAAATTACTGAGATCAGCTTTTATATGGACCCACTGTGCTCTAGAAATCGTAGATAGCTTCCCATTAACCGGGCGCAAGTGATAAATCGCCAAATATAGCACTTTTTTATTTCTTTAATTTAATTTCTTAAGTTTATGAAAAAGAATAATTGTAAAGAAATATTAATCGTTTTATGAAAATGACTTATTTTGTTTTTGAAACTGTTTATATGGCTGACCTCTTTTTTTCTCCACTTTTGGTTTTGTTTTCAAATTATGAAGAAATGCTGAGCAGCCGTACTGTTATCACAATTTTCGGCAAACGCTATCACTTAATAATCAAACTGCACAGAAAATTAAACTAGCAGAGATACTTCAGATCGTGTATAAGACAAACGAAACGATAAAAAAATATACTAGCTTCAGATAGGGCTACGCCGACTAGAGGCTGAACAGTAATGTCCCTGAACACTGGTTGTTCGGCCCGAAATTCGAATCGCGCCAACAGAGTGGCTGGGCGTGTTCTTGGTTTTCCCCATGTGTAACGTTATGCAAGTCAGTTTCCCTTATAAAATCCTCCACGAAGGCATCCTTGCCCTTAGACAGCTAGACCTCGAGCGTTTTGCTGTAATCAAATAAAACAAACCAAACCAAAAGTAAAAACTACAAACTACCATCGTTGACGAGTAGCCTTTTACTTTGTAGTGATTTGATCGGAAAATATTTCACCCGTATTATCTACTTGGCAACATTTTCGCCCTCGTGCAGATGTTGTTTGAACATCACACGAATGTTTTTTCTTTTTTCTTTTATTTCGCCTTACATATAAGTTTTGAATTTTGGGTAAAGTTTTGAAGAAAAAGCACATTTTCGGCTTCTACACGTATCGGTATGTTTACAGGAATTAAAAATTATTTAGATATTGCACCTTGTTTGTGATGTAAATTCTATTTAACTGGTACGCATGGAATACATATTGTTGTTAAAATATCGTAGGAAATTTATATTTTCGCTATTCACACGTTTTCTGTATAAACTGTGCTACTACTCTTTATCTGCAAAAGATGTAAAGTGATTTATTAAAAGCGAGAGTAAAGCTTTTTTATTCTGAACATATAACATAAGTTAATACATAATGGGACACCATTTGGTGTTTATGACAAAGGTAATATCAAATCAATGGTTATGTAAATGATATCGGTAATATAAATATTAAATTATTATTATGCTTGTATTAAAAACTTCATATAAGATACAAATACAAAATAATGTTTTTGAATTGTAATTATTAATTTCTAAGTAGCAGCTGTCAGAGAAATTTTATTTAAAATATCAATAAATTCTTCATTTTTAGGATAAGGAAGAGACGAATTATGAACAAGATGCTGTCTTCCGCGTAGACGATCTTGGATTTTTTATCTACTGGAAAAGTACCGGAAATGTAAGTAGCCACAGTATTCTTTTGTTCCTGTCTCTTTGCCTTGTTATTACCGTACTAGAAATTGTAATAATATTCGACAGCAAAGACGTAAATAACAGAAATATTATCATTTATGAGTAAAAAAACACATACTGTTAAGAATTTTATATATGTGCTAATAAGTTTAGGGCTAATAATAAATTACGCGCACAAATAATAAATTCTGCATTATGTAGACTCCCTCTCCATGTTCTGCTTTGAGCCAGACATACAGTTAAAAGGTATTCTGAAATTATTTGCGACATTACGAAAGAATTGCATTACAGCTTACCAAGGGGATACCCAAGAAATAGTGCAACAACTTTCATTCAAAAATATGAGATGCAACGCAATATTTTTCTTGAAATATATGCCTGTTAAAGTCACCATCCGAAGACGTCCCTTCAACATGAAGGACAGTATTATTTTCGATGATTTAACAGTATGTAAGATCCTATCGAAGAAAGTCAGATAATTCACGAATAAATATAATAGATTAGTAAAAAACTTTTCATTTTCTTCATGAAACTCTCCCGTATTAGCTAGAAAATATATTCTAGCAACTACTACGATTGAAAAGCTATAAAATATATTCTAGTAAACTACTACTACGATTGAAAATCTGGGTTAAAATCTACAAGGCAGGTAAAAGGCCATTACAGTGTTTCAGTGTGTGTTTTCAGTTTCAGACGTAGTCCAAAGGCAAACGCTGGCTAGTCAGAAACTTTGGCTCTTTAACAGAGTCAGTGAAACATCAACTTAAATAAAACTTTCCACTAAGTTCTTTGCCATTAATTTTACTAAATTTAATGCAAAATGTAGTTTTTGAAGAAGGTATCTGGATGATTTACAAGTTTAACATTCTCTAACTTTGCTTTGGAATTTGGTGAGTTTGGAATTAAGTTCAAAGCTGCAGTGCAAGTCATATTTCTCTCCTGCATGCGTAGGAAAGAAATTTTAGATTATGATTGGGTGTGGGAGTGCTGAGAGAACAGATTTTCGCTTTCATTAGAGCGCCCAAAACAGTCTTTTGGGTATCAATTAAGCGAAAATATAATCGACGTATTTTCTTTTCCATTGCTGTTGAACTGAAAAGAATTTCTATTGCTGAGGTTTCTTGTATTTTCTCGAGGATGCTGAAGGAGTTTTCATGTGGGATGTTAAGAGAAATCAAGGAAGGAATCAGCATCAGATGGCAATTCGGAGAAGTCCGAAGCTTTATCATAACACAGCTCTCAGAGAATTTTAAGCCATCCAACGGAAAATTAATAACACATAAATACTTGAAAATTTTGTTAAAATGTCCTTTAACCACGCGGCGTTATCTGATTTAACTGGTAGTAAGTATTCGATATTTTCAATATCCTGCTGCAAAATCTGTGAAAAATGCTTAGAATCCATCCCGTATTCAGTCATGAGTTTCCTTACGAGCGGACCATTGATCAGCCAATGATCTTGCGATTCATTTGAATTCATCTTGACATGCATACTTCGCGTAGTGCGGTATGTTTTCTTCCTTTTGAGAGAAGTGGGCCTCACTTTTCATCCATCTAGGAGCATTAATGTTTGAGGACACAACGAATGGTTTTCGTTATAAAGTTACTTGAGATGCTCGCAATTACGCGTTCTCAGGATAGCATAAAAATTGCGTATTAAGGTACGAAGCCATTGCAAATATAATGAATATAAACATATTGCTTCATGTTACTTAGGCCGCCTATAAACAAATCACAAATATATGGATAATACAATTTTATATTTTATAACAAAGCATTCTACTCAAATTATTCCCAATTTTTGTACTTTGTAATATCCTAGCTAAATTAGAAGTCTTGAGGACTAGACTATTGAAGAAATGTGTAGCAAATATTCTCTTGCAAGTAAGAAATCAGAGAAAGGTTATATTTACCCTTTATTCCAACTCAAAGTAAGTTAACAGATGGCCCCTTCTCGGGCTTACAATAAGCCTCCACTTAGGCTTTAATTCAAGCTATGAAATGAAAAACTAATCTAATACTAACTTAAATAGAGCAGCCGAAGCTGCACAGAATTGACTAACAGAAACGGCCCTTATTTAAGATCACCGGCGTGTACTTGCAGGTACGTAACAATACGGTAAAACAACACTAAGATTAGACTAGCAGCAACAACGTGGCCGGAAAGCAGAACACGCTTTCCTATGATCTTCTAGTGAAGTGACCCAGACTTCAGCTTAAATACCGGTTTCTACCTCCTTTACGTAAAACGTAATCCTGAAAACTCATTCTGGCATGGAGGCATAGGTGAAAACGAGAAGGTAAAGGAAAGGATTGTTCCAAAATAAAAATAACTATTAGAAAATTTAAATAAACTCTACAACTTCAAAACTTTCCGCTAATTTATTTGTCGCCTAATTCTAAGGACTATCGCATTTTTCAAAAAATACTTAGATTAAATATTGCTAAAAAAAGGAATTCGAAAATTAGACATTAAAGAAACATCAGTTTGGCGTAAATTTTGAAGGAAACTATCGATTTTCCAGTCTATCACGCAGAATCCATTTTCTTCACGAAGAAAAACATTTCTAATGAAGAAATATTTTTTGTTCAGGAAGAAGAAAAGCGTATATCTGATGATCCTAAAAAAGACTGATCAAAGTTTTATTCAAAATTGACACCAAACTAAGGTAGTTTTTATGCTTAATTAAAAAATGTTACATTGGCCTGTTTCTCTTTCAATTTGGTTTCAGATTTCGATTATGCAAATCTTATCAACTGTGCATTCCATATTCATCTTATAATATTATACTTAAAATAGGCAACTTGTGGGGTTTCACCTTTTTATTTAACAGTTAAATGTAGGAACCTTTTTATACCGATGAGAGAATAATCGCTTGAGTGTGTGAACAGAGATATAAGTCTCAAGAAGGGTTATTTATCCTTTATTCCTCAAAATAAGGATAAACACAGTCGGCTCGTATCTCAGAGCAAAGCCTCCACTTGGGCTTGAAGGGCCTGAAATACGCCGAGCGTAGTAATAGCTTTAGAGAGAGACGTAGCCCAAAGGCAAACTCGCGCTAGTCAGAAACTCTAGCTCTCTAACGGAGTCAGTGAAGCATCTACTTAAATACTACTCTTACTCATTTGCATTAAACGCGTTTCTGAAAATACATTCTGGTAGGAAATGGTAAGCTGAAATTAGGATAGACAGGAAAGTGTAACAAACTTAAAGTAACTGTTATAAACTTAGAATAAACCTTACAAACTAGTTTTGAATTCTGCGCTAATTCTATTTTTGATTTCAAAATCCCTGCTTACAAGTAGGCTTAATCGTCCCTCTTACAATGAATGAGCAGCGCACCTGCTTCCAAGAAATAGATAGTACGCTACAAGTTCCATGTATCTGTCAACAGGCTATGCCAAGGCTTTATATCTAGTTGACTTTCCGGCCAAACGGATGCAAAAGCTTAATACTGTGTAAGTATGTATATTATTTCATATACCGAACGTGCTTAAAACTGGCAGAAAACGAAGATATTCACATTATACTTATGTAGTTCATTATTAAGCAAATTCACACATGCTAGCCTAAGCGAGCATTATTGCTATCATCTTATGTAACTTTATGAAGAGAATTACTCTAAACTTTTCTAAACTGAATTTTCCTACATTTAAATTTCAGGCTTTAGGTAAAAATAAGACCCCGTCACACTGAAGAAATTCTATGTTTCCCAGATGTCTTTTAATAGCACTTGAAAGTTTGTAACCATAAATTCTAATTGGTTAACTTCACTGATAAAATTAATATTCTGAATTAATTGTTTTTCTTTTGTTCTAACAATTACAAATTATATTTTTGCAGTATGGTCGTGTTTTGGAACTATCCCATGTTAATGATATCAGACGAGGAGGGGTTCCCAAGGTAAGTTAAACTGATATGATTTTAACAATTTCTTTTAAAATTTAAATTAAATCATCATGTTTTAATAAATTTGTAATCAAATAAATTTACCTATGGTTTTGTAGTAATTAACGTTATTTTTTTAACATAATCAGATTTTTACATTTCAATGTTAAGAAATATTTAGCAGTTTTTGTCTCCAGTCTCCTAAGGATGAGACAAATTCATTAAGGACATATTTTCGCTGATAAGTAGGGAGTAAGTCTGAATAGTATAGAGTACGTTTGAATGGAATGAATATTTTATACAATGATCAGAAATATAATTTCTGATCATTGTATAAAATATTCATATAATATTGTATAAAATATAATATTGTATAAAATGCATATGGGCTAATTTACATACACTATGTCAATAGGAGCATAAACCTTGAAGGAAATGTAAGTATTCCAACGAAAAATCTTATTCTGTCATCAATTTTTACCCTCGAGTCCGCGAACTTGGACTGAAAATTTGATAACTCTGTATGTCTGCTAATATTGATAACACAGTGGATAAAGAATACGTACATCTCTTTGCTCGTAAAACTCGTTTAGACAATAATATTTTTAAATAGCTTTAAAATGCAACTTCAGAATCCTTTTCCCCTTTCTGCCTAAAATAATCTCAGATCATTTTCCATCACCAAGGAAGTGCATTGTGTAGTCGCTGATCTAAAATGATATCGAAGATGGTCACAGCTAAAATGTTTAAGAATATTAATCTATCTAGATTAAAAAAGGAACCTGTTCGAAAATATAAAGGAAAACGAAATGAAAAGTAGGAATTTCATAGCTGTATTTAGTGACATGAAAATTTATAATGTCTTAGTGTTTAATTTATGGGGGGGAAAGAAGTAATGATAACGCTGTGGAGAAGCTAGCTCTGCCTTTATAGGGTAAAAAAATGAAATGAGAAAAATGTTTATCTTTTGTCTTCGGACACTAAAATTACTGGAAGAAATGGCTTTTCAAATCAGTAAAGGTACAAGCTATTAATTCGAAACCAAAATAAATTTTTCTCTGTGATGAAAAGAAATTGTAGGAATCCTTTATTGTTGCTTATACAATAAAGTGATTATTATAATAACAGGTCGCATAGGAGTGACATTTGTAAAGTGATGCATGCTCGATACAGAGTGTGCGGCAAATTATTCGTGAACGGATTGCAACTATTTGTGATCTTGTTCAGACGAATTACGGAATAACTCCCTTTTAGTTCCGACTTTTTCCCTTGCCGCGTTTTGTGTTTTACGTATTGAAAAAGTTTTCACAAGAATTAATTTTAAGTTTATTGGTTATCTGCAACATTAGGAATTTTATATATAAATAATCTAAAGACTGGTTATTGCCAGAACAAGTACCGTTGAGAATCTTGATATCGCAAAGAGTTTTACAGTTCTGTACCTTATTATATTTATCCTCATGTAATGTGTAATTCAGGATATACCGTTAAAAACAAAATTAAAAACAAAAATACTCATAAAATTATCAGTCCTTGAAAATGAGTAATAATAACAACTCGTGATTTTCAAACAACATTCTGAAACTTTGAAATGTAATCTTTGCAGGTTAATTATATGATGTTTTTTTTAAATTTAGGACTTGATGTTTCCGTTATCGAGCAACGCTCAGCATTTTCAATGTGTCCTGCCATTCTACGTTAGATCTAGAGCTCAGTTTTTACAGCTTCAAACTAAACGTTCTAGTCGATACTTCCGTTGAAAAAATATTCCGCTTCAAATTTTTAATGGCATCATGCATTTCAAAGTGCAACGATATTGCTTTTCGACATTCTTTAAAATATAAACTGGAAATACAATAATTACGTTGTATCCGAAGTATTCATCTCCAAATTATCTGACACCTTTATAAAAAAATAGCGTACATTGAAACACATTAATGAATATTTTTGACTCTCCTTCGTTGAATTTTCACAGCAAACATAAATTTATGATTTATTCATATTTATTCCATTTCACTAAATTACAAATAATTTCTAGGGTCTTTTAAAATGTGGAGAAATTTCATCTTCTGTAAAACCAATTCTAAACTATTTCACAGGATTCTCGTTTGCTGACTGATTTGACATCACGAAGTAAACACAATCTGGAGGATGTCTCACTCACCATCTGCAGCGGCACCGACATGGTAAACATCAATTATACGCATGTTGTGTGTCCTGATCCAGAGACAGCCCAGGTAACTGAAAAGTCATTTCACAAATTTATAAATAAGAGGTTAAATCATGTAAGGTTTATCCTAAGTTTATTAACAGTTATTTTAAGTTATGCTTCCTTCCTGTTTATTCTAATTTCAGCTTACAATTTCCTACCAGAATGTGAATTCAGAAACCCAGTTAATGCAAATGAGTAAGAATACTATTTTCGCCGACTTCGAGAGAGACAGTCTGATTTTCATGACTAGCGCGCGTTTGCCTTTTGGCTACGCTCTCTCTTAGCTACCACGCTTGGCCATACTTTAGGCTCTTGCTTGGCTTCGTCGATTTAATTAATATTTAGGGGCCAACTATTTAGAAACCTGATAGCTTCCGCTATATCTTTCAAATAGCTTTAGTTAAGCTTAGTTTAGTTTAGTTTAGTTTAAATTCTTAATTATTTAAGTTCAAGCCCAAGTGGAGACTTTGTGTATACTCTGAGTAGGAGTTGATTGTATTTATTCTGAGAAATAAAGAGTAGTTAACCCTTCTTACGTCTTACGTGTTTATTCTCACACTTAAAGCGATTATTCGCTTGTTAGTGTTCGTGGGGTTCTAGGATTGAACATTGGAATTAGATAAGTAAAACCCCACAATCCAATTAATTACGATTTATTTTATCGGAAAGTCTACAAATCTGACTAATAAAATAAAGCATGATGTACATTTTATACACATTAAAAATATCTTCCATATAAATTTCATGCTATTTCTTAAGTTATAATAAAAATATGCCTAAGAAGAATTATTGCCATCTCGTATCTTAGAAAACAATAGGGTTATTCAAAATGATTAAGCCGATGGAAGAGAAAAGAAAAGAAAAAGGTCCAAGTATTACTTGGACCTTTTCTTTTCTTCAAGCGCTCTGTGTGACATCTTTGTTGACAAATACTGAAAAAAAAAAGATTCTGTCTACTGGCTCTAACATACCTTTGCTATTGTCCTCACTATACTAATTATGCAGTTTTGAAGCCATGCAACAAATTTAGCATGAGTACGATATCCTTAAAATATGTCCAAAAGAAAAAGCCACATGGGACAAGAATCGAGTGGTAAGGACAGGTGTGGAAAACCAAGTTATTGAGTCAACGGCAATAAATCGTTGTGCTCACTAAGTGATTACTCAATTGAAAAAACTTGATATTTCACATAACAATTTTGATGGCATTCTAAAATTCGTAGACTTCGTTTTTGTTTGCAGTGTATAAAATTAATGTAAAGTTAAATGGTTTTTATAATCGGCTAAAATTGGTCATTCATTCTGAATATATTATTTTTAACACGGATCAGAACATTGATAATATTAATATTAATATACAGAGATTACACCGTGGACGAGAGCACTGGAACTTAGGTAACAAATGATGTCGATAATATGCCCTCGGTGATTTCGGACGATTGATGTGGTTCCGATTAGTACAGATCAACTGGAAGTGTCGTCATGTAGTCTCATTCGATACAAATATCAAACGCCCATGGAGCGTCACAGGTGCAGGTAGAAGTGGATGAGGCACAAATTCGTCTTTAATTAGCCATCAGGTAACGCCTTTATCCACTGACCACCTTAGGGGCAGCTATCCAACAGCTGCTCTGAGTATTCGCATCTGAGTATTCACCACACGCAAGTCCGCAATAGCTAGCAGAGGTGCCACCACCAATATCCAGTGGGCAAGTCAGGAACTACCAAGTCTAGTATTCATTTGATTCAAGAAGAGGTTAAATTATTTACATTTGCACTGCTGCTTTGGTTTGTTTGTTCGTTGTCGGAAGTAGCTGGCCCACCTGACGCCAAGTGATTGTTGCCTTGGTACAATACCACTTGGTTCATTAATCAAGTTAATTTGTTCTTAATTATAGAGTTGTAAGGTATTTCTCCCGCCTTCTTCGCATGCCTTCGTGGTGTAGTGGTCTGCATGCTCGACGCGTAACCGAGAGGTCCGTGGTTCGATTCCCGGCGAAGGCGTTGCTCATTTTTCATGTCTCCTGTTTCGAAATAACCTAATGTCTCTACAGTGGCGCCCGAACTAAAAGGGTTGTGGATGATGACTCTCCACACCCAGGATTTGGCGTCTAGGTCCCCTAAAACCCTAGTCGCCCTTTTAAAAGGGGAGTATATAAGGTATATCTCCCACATTCTTAGCGTGCCTTCGTGGTGTAATGGTCAGCACACTGAGCCGGTATTTCAGAGGTCCGTGGTTCGATTCCCGGCGAAGGAATTGCATATTTTTCACCTTTCTTGCTTCGTAATAACCTAATGTCTCTACAGAGTAATACATAAAATTTAGTGCTAAAACAATATAGTCCTAGTTGCAGTACTAATTATAGTTCTAAGTATTATCCTAATAATAATTGTTTTGAATAAATAATACGCTCTTAATGCAATTAGTAATAAATAAAATAAAATACAGAACTAAATACAATCCTAAAATCATATTGCAATTTAAGAATTATTGTAACAGTTAAACGATATTATTAGTAATACCAGTTAAATGTCCTTTTATACTACTTGACAAAAGTCCGTGCCTTCACCTGCTAATTTGTTCATGATATTATTCATTTTATTGATTGGTTGCAGTTTTAATGGTAAATCTTTTAAATATCCATTCAATATTTTGAGGATATTTCAGATGAAATTCCTTGGTCATTGGGCATTGGAAGTCGTTGTTGTCTGAGTCTCCCCGTTCCCTACATTGTAAATAAATGTAGAAGAAAAACTATTTCTATCGAAGAAATATGCGGCATGCCCATGACCTTTTACAAACTTGGTAAGAAGTGGGTTTGAACTTGTTAGTTTGTATGAAATTTTTTGGAAGAAATCATCTCTTCTCTTCTGGCGCGGAATCTAATTCTTCATCACCTCAGGAGTGCCATTTTCTTCAATTTGTATTTTAGGTGAGAGCGCGACCAAGGGATGTTGACACGTGAATTTTTTTGTATTTGAGCTGTTTGCTTTGCGAGTTCATCCACCTTCTCATTTCATTGATGGCCGGAGTATGTTCTTATCCTGGATATTGTGCAGGTGAACGCAGGACAAGAGCATCACCAGTGGTACACAGGATATTGAGCTGTTGATTTCGATTTGGACTGAGATTTTACTAATGTCCTGCACAGGAGATTCTGATTCTATCATCTGCACTTCGTTAATAGCCGACATGGCACTCTTCTGAAACAAAGATTCAGGAACAGTTCTCATTGCTGTAGTGCTGAATTGTGTGACAAAGAAGAATCCAGTTTCTTAAACAACATTAGGTACACTGCGAAAAAAAATGGGACAGTTCTATATCTCTCGTTCTACTGGGCCGATTGACGAAATTCAAATTACATTTTTCATGTCTCGAAAGCGCTACTTTATTTATGTGACAAAATGCCTATATTAAAACAATGCTATATGTAAATTTAATATAATTTATATTTAGCATTGTTTTAATATAGGTATTCTGCCACTAAATCGGTCTTTTTCTGATATGACATGCCAATTTTGTTCCCTATGTCGATTCTACGACTCAAATGATGCCAAACTGACAAGTCTTGTAAAATTCGCACGCGTAGTTTTTCAAAAATTAACTCTCAACATTATAACTGTTCAGTGTTAATTCAATTTGGTATGTATTTATTAATATCTCTTTTTTTATTGCACTTACTTGATTCCTTCTTTCACAGTTCGAAATTTAGGTTTTAAATAAAATTCACCCATTTTTTATGATATATTTTTAAAATTTGTATATTTAAAACATTTTTATAAATTTTTTGAAAAACATTTTGAATTATAACCTATAAAATTTTTACAAGCATCTTAAAGTAGATGTATTTTTAAGCATACCTGCAAAACATTAGAACTTTTTATTTAAAATTCCGAAGATATACGGGAATTTATATATTGGAGCGTTTCGAAATTTGGCATATTTGTTGAAAGTGATAATAAAGAAAATGTGGTTTACGCATTTTGTTAAAATTATCCGAAAGCAGGAACCATGTGACTTTTTTTCCCGCTCATTCACAATGTAAAAAGGTAGGAATGATGTGACTTTTTTCCGCTCCTGCACAATGGAAGGGACAGGAAAATAGGTTGCCATGTATTAAGAAATTTGCTAAGTGAATTATTCTCAGGCAAACTGAAAAAAAAATTCGCTAAGTTAAATTTTTGAATTTCTCCGTAAATTTCGCACCAAACTTTACAAAATCTAATATTTAGGAATAATCTGAGTCGTAGAATTGAAATCTGGAAAACAATTGGTATGTTATTTCAAAAAAAGATTCATTTTGTGTCAAAATACCTATGTTAGAACAATGCTATATTAATCTAATATATATCCTAAGCCGCGCTTTCGAGACATGGGAAACGCAATTTGAATTTCGTTAATCGGCCCAGTAGAACGGGAGATATAGAACTGTCCCATTTTTTTGCGCAGTGTACATGAAACTCCTGGAAGAGATGGGTTTTGTTTTGACAGCTGAAAACCGTTTATCCACCTTGCCAAGTTATTTCCGATCAGGTATATGTAGGTGCGTGTGAAGGTGTTCCAACCTTGTCTTGGCAGACATAGATCAGTTAGTGAATCTATATATTTCATAAACGCTGCTTAATACCAGAATGAGCTTGCTGAATATGCGTACCTTTTCATACAGTTCCCACATTTTGAAGAGGATGGCCGATTTCAACATCTTAATTCCGTCAGTCGAGAAACTTTTCTCTTGGTTCTAGGATATCTCATCTTTACGGTACGTAGATTTAAACTGCATGGAATTTCTGTGGGATGCTCTTTCTAGTTAAATAGTGTACTCATTCATATTTTAGAAGAGTTTCTAGACGGGCAATGTTGAAGGCTGAGGTGCGAAGCACATGGAGAACAGGCGCCTGGGATAGAAGCCGCATCCTGTGTATAGCACGTGGGAAAGTGAAATCGCGTTCCTACCATAATGTGGAGAAATGTTGACTGAGATTTAAAAGAAATCCTCGATGAAGCGATAATGAACCTTCGTATCCACAGACGACTCTGATCCGAAATATCAGCCTAACTACTGCAAATCTGAGGTAGCTGGAGATATTTGTTTTCTGCTAGTTGCTCTGTGCAATGCTATTTTTACTTGAAGGTAACGTGTTTCGTCTGAATTTAATCTTCAGCTTCTGCGAATTTTATGAGTAAAACTCGCTGCCTAGGAAACCAGTTTGAAGTTTTTCTGCTGAGTATTTAGCGTTTTTAATTTTTCCAATTAAGGAAATGATGGAGGTCAAGAAAGATTTAATTTTTTCGTCACTTAGCCAGGCTATTGCATCGTTAATATCTTCAGGTGGGAGGGTGAGATTTCCTTTAAGTTTTTCGATGTACGATACTTGGGAAAAGCTTCTCTGAGCAGAGTTTGGAGTATTCTTGGTGCTTGGGAAATTTTCTTTAGTAAATTCGGGGGCTTTAGGTTGTGGCTGAGAGTTTTTCTTTTCGAACTTCTTCTTGTAGGCACTACACCCACGATAGCTGCTAACGTGGTTCTGTCCGCAGAAAATACATGTAGGCTTGTCTGCAGGTTTCATTGTACATTGATTACTTCGATGTTGATTACCGCATTTTACACATTGGACTGGGTTGTTACAGCAGAACTGTTGTAAGGTTTTAGTTAAACTAACCAAGTCTTATTTTAATTTAAATCTGTCTATCTCCTCTCTGTTTCAACTTCCTGTCAGAAGAAGCGCGCGTTTTCAGCTTATGCTAATTTTGAAGTACAGCGAAGTACTATTTAAGCCAGAGGTAGAAACCTCTTAGCGTGAGAGAGCTTAGTCTCAGACCACGGTCACTCTGCTCAACGTTCGTCTGACCAGCTAGTAGTTTAAATTTAGTATAAGCCATACTGCTTACTACGTGATTGCATTGTAAAACAATTTGAAGTGCGTTAGTATTAGTATATCTTGCTACGCACCCTTTTAGGTAGAGGCCAATCTCCGCGAATCGCTATGTGAGCGAAATTTGATTTAATTTCTATTTTAGTTTTAAAATTATTTGATTGTTAAGTTCGACCCAAGTGCGGTCTTCTACTTTCTGTATCTCTCCCGAGTTGGGAAGTTTGTAAATAATAGTGATTTAATAAAAGAGGATTTCAAATCCCTTCACGTGCAGTTATTCTCCAACTCAGCCAGTAGATCAGAACAAAGCTAACCTTTCATCAGCTCACTGTTCCAGTTCAGGACCTGAGAAGAAACACCCTGGTAAATATTTCACAATGTTCTCAAGGAACACACACAGAATACTCAGTCCTGATACTGTGAATGTCCAAAATGCTTACAGTGGGAGCACTGTACTGGCCGTCTTTTCGGATTTAATTTTCTACAACTGCATTGAAACTAAACATATTGTTTAGTTGAAAGATCAGGTTTCCTTCGTTGCTTCGTCTTAGTTCGAGTAAGAAAATTGGCAATTTCTTAGTTTGTCCTTTCTGATTTCTGGTGCATCATTTCACTTTCATGATGGGATACTTTCTGCCAATAAGATCCTGGTGAATAGCGTCTTCTTTAACTGAAGCAGGGATGTTCTTTAAAATAGCTCGTATTATTTTTTCACATTCATATTGATAAGAATGGAAGGGGATGTTCTTGGCGATTAAGATTTGGTTTATCTTGGCGGTTAAGATTTGGTTTTTAAAAAACAAAGATTGATTTTGCTCTCATTTGGCATTCGTAGGACTCAGAACAAATTTTTGTGAATATTTCGTCTAGGACCATTCAATCACTTTCTTTGCTGGGGAATAGAATCGGAGGGGGAGGGTTTTCTGCTTTGGATCCTCCTTCTGGGTTCTGTTCGACGAGTTTCTGAAATAACTGAAATCGGTTTTCTTGTGGAATTTCCATGGGTTCAGAATTTTTCGGTATTTTTGCAATTTTCCTTTGTGTTATCCAAGGTCCTTCTGAATTTTGGCTGTTGGCTGCTTTTTCCGTACGTTGGTTTTTCCTGAAATGTTTTACAGTTTCCGTGGCGAATTCCATTACGATCGCTTTTTTTCCTAAGTCTTAGCTGCGGCAATTCTTTGCATAAGTTCGAGGTATCTTTTCTAAAGTTCAGGTTCGGGATCCAGGATTAATTTCTTTATTGAATTTTCTCGGTCTTCCTTTCCGTAGTTGTTCTCATCATCTTTCGTCTTCCTTTCCGCATCCGTTTTCTCCTATTTTACTTTACCTTTTCTCTTAATTCGCGGGTCCTTTAGAAATTCGTCACGTCTTTAGATGGTCGGCAGGGACAGCGTAAACTGCTCGGAGTCCGATAAATCACTTTTATCATCATCAGTAATTGGCGTCCTAAAATAGGACATGGTTATTTGTGAAACCCGAAAGGAATCACGCTATCAATCAGCAAGGTTCTCAGCAAAGCAAAAGGTAAAGTCACTGACCGCCTACGGGACTGGGCAGAACTGTACGAGTGAGCAGGAATCTGAAGTGCGTCCTACGCGCTCGGGAGCTCAGCTCGGAATGGGCAATGTTGAAATGAATGTAGTTTAGTAATTCCTCTCATGAAACTCTTGAACATCTGGAGTGGATTCCTCTGAATTTAGTACAGCAAGGCTGACACTGTATTAGACAAGAGTCCTTAATGTTTTGCCTTTCATTGAACTAACATGTTTTAGTAGTGAGCTGTTACAAAAGAAAATATCCACAATTATTCCTTTAGAATGAAAGTTCACATAATTATATTAATCTGTTTGAAGCGTGTAGTACTCTTAAAAATCATAAATGTTCAATTAATTTAAAATGGTGTAGTGAATGCAAAGAAACCTCTGAAAGGTTGAAATAGTAACTTGGGTGTGAGTTTTTATTTTTTCAAACATATTTCAAAGCTATTAATTAAAATAAGGCAAAATTATGGGAGATTTGTTTTTTCTTGTAACGTTATCAGTATTAGGTTAATGAAGAATATGTGTTATTGAATAATAACACAAATATCGACGAAAACTTTTCTACATGTTTAAAGAAAGATAATATTCATTTGAGCAACTTTATTTAATTCTGTACAATTACTTTAAAACTAAATAACAGCTCGTAAAAGGAAATTTATTTCTTCTTTAGGTGTGGCAGAGTGGTCTACGAGCTATTACTAATAACATCAAAGCCAATAATGTGTGTCCTTCAACGTGCCTAAAGAAACAGTAAGATCTATTGAAACTCTTTAAATATTTACTCATATTTCAGGGCACATGAGAGTTTTACAGTTGTTTGTCTGTTTAAATAGTATTTATTTAACAGAAAAGTAAATAAAACATATAAAATATAAGGAAATAGAATGTTAAATGTGCTTTTATTACAGACCAAACGACACAAAATAAAAACATATTATAAAATATCTTGAGCTTTTCAGTTTTGTAATTTCAATAGAACTGCAACACAGTCTAAGGTCTTGATAACGAAAGGAATTCATTATGGACGGCTAGAGATTGTGGTTGCTTTTTGGAGTTTCGGCTGAGGAATCAATTAATGCTGAAAGATGGTATACTGCATTAGTAAGCCTAAAACTTTGCCATCTCTAGTTTAATGTTTTGGACCATAATTAGACCTGCCTTATAATCCTGCGCGCATTTTATTAAGCAATTGCTCGCTACCCGTGTTCTTTGGAGGTTTATTTGAATGCCCTTGTTGCCTGTATTTATAACTGAAATATATTCATATATAGTGTTGCGTTGTTGCCGTATAAAATACCTGTTTTAGTATAGGCATTCTGTAGAACATACTGGGTGTTCTGTGCTGTGGTTGCTTTCTGTGCGGTAGTGGTTTCTCAGTTGATACGTCTTGGGCATTGTGCTAAGCATCATTGTATGATGTGGTATCCTGAGTTGTAGGCGCAGTAAATTCTGTTTTTGCTGTCTTGCTGCGTATAGCCCAGTTTCTGGCTTTTTAAAGAACGCGTGGCTCCAAAATGTTTAGTGATTCTGCACGCGTTGCACCCAATCAAAAATTTCTTACTTCGCATAAATGTATAGAGGACTTGTGGGAAGCATCAGATAATCCATTTGATATTGTGGCTATAGGTTGTAAAACAACGACTAACGTTTACTGTAAGATGGGTAACGTTGAATTCTGTGGCTAGAATGCGCTCTAGTTTTTCTGAATCGTACCTGGTATATATTATGTAACGCGCGTTTCAGCTTTCGTTGGACTGGCGATTTTGCGTTCACTAATTGTGTAGATAAAAGATGGATAACTCCCAGTCCCTAAATTAATTACCTAAAAAGGATTAGTTTCCCCTTTAGGGTCCCCTTTCAGGGACGTTGCAAATATGCAACGTCCTCTTTAGTATGGTTTTCAAATGCAGTGCCTTCGTTCTGAATTGGACGAACAACTGATATTCTGACACAGAAATTTAAAACTCGGAATAATTCTTGTCGTAGTTAATCTCTCATTTAGCCATTTTTTGGCGTATATCAGCAGAGCTGGCCAAATTCTCAGATTATTGTGAATGTGCTTGTGTTGTACGTAGATTTGAGAGAGCAAGTGTCTTCAGTACTTGCAGGAGTTCTTGTTCCGTGTATGAGAAGAGAAAGCTTCCTTACGTTTCTTCTTAGAAAATTGTATAGCTTTGTGATATATATCCAGTATTTTGGGTTCGTAAGTATTAAGAGAGCACTGTTGAGGCTCTTCTGAAGCTGTGTGCGGCCCTCTTGTTAGGCCTTCTTGAGATGACGTTTGATTACTATTGTAATTCCTATTGTTGCAATTAGATAATACTCGAGTATATTAAGTAATATTGAAGGGCCTCTTAGTTTAGTTCATTACTAATAGTGGTGAATGTTTGGAATTTAACTAGGTCCTATTATTTCAGTCATTTGTATGCAGTTCAGTTTCTTATAGGTAGTTCAATACTGGAAATAAAAGCATACATGATACTGGGCAGAACAAGCCCAATATCCCAAGACATTGGGAATAAGAGCCCAAGACATTGGGAATAAGAAAAATAAAATAATAGGTATAATATAACAAAATATGCTAACAAAAGTGCTATAAGGACTGTAATTAAGAATACAACGGCAACAAATTCGAAATGTAAAATTTACAGACAAAAATGCTAGAATTCAGAAAATCACTGTGAAGTTGTTTAGTGCGTATACACACTCAAAAGGCAGTGAAATACGTTTACAGGCAAGTAGCTCCTTGTGCTGTCAAATTCTTAAGGTAGAAAATATAAGGGAGCTTAAAATGCACCAGGAAAGAATTCAGATTGCAGCTAATATTAAATCGGGTCTAAAACAATATAAAAATAAGCAGACATAGGATTATCAAAAGGGAAATGGAAGCTGATATTAAAATTTAATTAAACCATAAAGTTAGGAGAAAATTACAAAAATACACCAGCACTATTTAGAAGATAACGTTTGGGTATGCACAGGGGCTCAACGTTTAAGCACGTATCTTAATATATATATATGTTATTTTCAAGAAAATAACATAAAATGACAAAGAAGATAGCTGACATAGCACAGATAGGTGATTGAAGTTTGTCGAGAATATTTTCTAATATTAAGTAAAGAGTTTGTCACACGACCACTAGAAGAAGAAAATGTCTGCTTCTTGACCCAAATGCATAAAAGAAAAGTACGTCTCTTTTTTTTTTGAGTTCTACCTATAGGAACCCATTGATAAATTTAGAAAACTGATGCAAAATATATTAATTAGAAGTGAAATATCTACACGTAAGTAATCACTTCGCGGACTCGATATTTACAAATTCACAGAAAGAAGCTTAATTAGACAGTTAATGTAAACCAAAAAACAGAGCCAAGAGAGTTTGCTATTTATATTTTTCTTTATTTTATGAGTCAGCATTTTGTTTTAAAAGTTAATTTTCCGAATCTTCCTGATACATGTTGTATTATATTCTTTATTCATTATTGAGATAGTTATTCCTTTTTCGGTTATTCCTTTTTAATAGTTATTCCTAGATGCTTTCATGGCCAGTCGTAGCTCTGTTTTGAGTAATCGGTTACGCCGTGTATATGCCAGACGGAAGGATCAAGTGGCTGGATCATATAATTTAATAAAAATGATTCAAGAAATGCTAATATTATATTCACAATTAAAACACTCGTTATATTTTAAAACGATCCTTATATAACATTATAAAAATAGGAAACCAAAATTTTAGAAGTGAGAAGCACATGAACATTTTACTACAACATTTTAGAACAGAATCAAAACCCCTACCGTAAGCGAAACACTGTTCCAAGACGAGTTGTAGTTCTTTTCATATATCTTTCATGTATGTAATTTAAACTACTTTTGAAAATATAGCTTTTTCGAAACGAATGAATCATTTATGCTAACTTTGTACTTTTAGTTTATCAAATCAATAACTATTTACTTTCAGCATTATTTAATTTATGTGTCATTTTAGAATAAACAAAATGCTTTACTTTAAAATGACAAAAAGAAAAGTAAGATTTTGCGATTTTTTGTTTGAAAATATCTGTAAACTAAATCGTAGAAGTTCTTTAAAATTATTATATAAAACGTAATTTAACTCTAATTATTATAAATAAATTATAAAGAAACTTTGTTTGTGCTCTATATTTTTGCTCACTTTTCTTTCTTGTAGTAAGTAAAGTATAACGAACTAAACTCTTAACGAATAACAGGCCGTAAATTTACGTTTCTCAGGTTTACAAAATTTGTGAGAGTTTAGAATTGTACTTTTTTCTAACATTTAATATATTACAATATTAACAAAAGCAATATAAATGCCAATGTTCATAAAATGAAATTATTAATTCTTAGATGAGTAAGAATAATGAGCATTGTGAGTGAAAAACAATGATTTAAAAGGAAATTAAGAATTAAAATTCATATACCTAAGTTATTTTTTCTTTCTCAGTTGGATGAAAATGGGATTTTTGGTGGATCCAAATGGGAAAATTCCAGTAAGAAGGTGAGTTCTGTAATTCAGATCTTTCACAGATGTTCATAAATGTTGTGTAAAATAATATTTAAATCATAAACATTTAGTATTACTACTGAAATCCTGTAATCATAATAATAGAAGTTATTTCAAATTCTATTTAAACTAAGCTAATTAATAATATATTTGAAGTTTCAAATAAAAGACGGTTGATGAATTTTGATAGAACTTTCATTACTTACTCATGTTAAAACATTGCCAAGCTAAGCAAATAAAAAATGTTCTCTCATGGGTACACGGCAGCTGAACTTAAAAGATAAAGTTCTAAAAATACAGTACTTAAACATATAACTATGAAGTTTAACTATGCAAAAGACTTTTTATAGGTTTTTCCAAGTGGAGCATGAATAAGAGGCAACTGTTCCTTGGACACCTGCTCTTATTACCTTGCGACTGGAATGACATATTGTAGGATTAGTATTGAAGGGAATAAAGCATGTGGTTACCTCTTTTTAAACATTTATGCAGTAGAGGTGGTTCTGAATTTAAATTCGCTTTCTAAACAAAGAAATACCGCAATTATTACTGTTACAAGCTACATGTTATATATTGGCCCCTGTTAACAATTTTATGCAACTTAACGGTGCTGAGGATGCAGCATAGTCATCCAATTGCCTGTTTTGCCCGTTCGTCGTACAGGTGCTGCTATCATACCTTTCCGCGTACGGGAATCTTATTTTTCTGGTGTTTTTACTATTTTGCGAGTATTTTGTTCTATTTTTAATATCAAATTAGTCGTATAGGTGACAGCAGACATCCACTAAGTGGTAGTTTGTAAAGTGTATTTTGTTCTATTCCGATTAGTTCAAAAGCACACGATTGTTTCACGTTATTTGCATTGCTCGACGAATTCTGATCTTCCAGTGATTAACTTTCCGTATATATTTTATTGTTGATTTGATAACATTATTTATGTACAAGTAGTTAAAAACCTTTTAGCGTGAAATAATGTCTGATTCAGAAAGTATGAAACTTATTTCTGGAGATTCAGACTGCGATACGATATCAGAATCTGAAATGTCTCTAGATAAGTCTGGGAGTAATGAAAATTCGCTAGAGGACTTCGATATTAATAATTAACGCATGGCAGTAACTATAAAAATTTACAGTTTCACTTGCATATTATCGTTTGACTGACTGAGAGGCATATAACAGTAGAAGATAAAGGAAAGTTCTTCTGGATATTTACCAGCTCCATTAAGACCAAGACATTGACCTTAATGACTGCAGAAAATAAGTCAAGATTCTCAAGACGGTGTGATGGGTGTTCACTGAAGTAAAATGACAACAGGAAAAGAATTAGAAAAAAGACTCGGTATTTTTATGTGGACTGTGACTCTACCCTTTTTTAAGGTATATCGCATTTAATCAGATCATTGGTGGAAAAAAAGGCGAAGTAAATTTAATTGCAATTGAACATACCATAGCTGTAATATAATTGCATCTTTTCGTATACCCAACCGTTAATGTAACTCCCCTGTTAGGCGATCATGTGGGAAGAAAAGACAACTTATAGGGAAAACATTATTTTATTCCTGCAAAAAAGTTGTTCTAACTGATTAAAAATACTATAAATATTAATTTAAATAAATTTTCCTACCTATAAATGTAAATTAAACAAAAGAATTGGTAAAAATATGTGAATTTTTTTGATCGAATTCGGGGAAAAGAAATGAAACATTTAAGTGGTAGAAAGACACTGACTGTCAGCACGGTCTTTAAATCCTTGATAATGTCCGGGTTTCAGAAAGTTTTCAATAAAATATTTGAATTATAGCCCTGTTTAGAAACCTTAAAAATTAACTTTTGCGCGTACTTATGTAATGGTTAATTGTTTTCTACCGTTAGATGTTTTTTCGAATGTGACAGTTAAAGAGCGATTGAGAAAATAAATTAAAGGGTATATGCGCGTTAAACATTATTCAAAATGCTAATTTTATACAAAAGCTTATGAAAAAAAAAAGATATTATTTTTCTCCCCCTTCCCTTCCTTTCTGAAGCAGCTACAAAAAACTATAGTTTTGAAGGCAGGTATTTTAAGCTAACTCTAATGTTTTTGAATTTGTGTTTTACGGACGAAATAAACGTGAAATATTCAAGAATTAAGAAATTTAATCCCTTTCCACGATTTGTCATATGCAAGGTAAAATGGTTTCAGGCTACAATCACTAAAATGGCAATGAATGAGACAAAATTATACTTAAAATAAATTGCAATTTAAATATAAATATAATATATATATATCTAAAGCATTTCCATTGCTCTTGTAAATGCACTTTGTTTTCTCGTAGAATAGCGCAGACATTTGCATCTGGAAAAACAGAGAAAGTGGTTTATCAGTGCCTTGCAGATGTGGGATTGCCCAGTGGAAAAGTAAATTTGCTATTTATTCTTCTAATAAATCTCTTTTAATAAATCTTCAGTTTTAGTTTATTTGATTACAAATTACCTTTTGCATCATTGTATTCATAAAAGCTGTAACCACAGAGTCACTGCAGTGGACTGTATGGACCCTAATCTCTGACTGATGTGGTATAGATTAGTATAACAGATTTCCATCGAATGAAATTAAAAAAAGTACCTCTTGCCCTTATACCATGTGGAAGAATTGTGAAAGGTATTCAATAAAGACAGTTGAAGCGGTGCAGCTGGACGTAAAATGTTTATAATCTTTGAATTTTTTCGCGATGTGACATCGTAATTAGAGGATTAATTTCAACCACATTTTCATGCAGGAAAAAATTCTGTATGTTATAAAACATTGTTAAGCCGAGTATTTTTGAATTTAATGAATCCACTAGTGTCAGAAAATTTACTTGAGTTACTATAAATTTAATTTATATTGTTATGAAAAATTCAAAATATAAAGAATTAAAAGTTTAACTTTATTTGATCTTTCGTATTTTAGAATGATGTCATTGAACCCGAAGACTTCACAGCTGAGAAATTTTACCAAATTTATCATAAGATTTGCCCAAGAAATGATATAGAAGAATTATTTCAGTCCATGTAAGATTGCATCTCCTTTTTTATTGAACTGATAATATGCTTTACTTAATTAAATAAAACGCTTTTACAATCTTAATTAATGAACATTTGATAATGAATTTAATCTGTTTTCAATTACGTTACTTAAATTTCAATTTAATTAATTAATATTTTGAAAGACTGTAGAATTATTAATTATCGGCAAAAATTTCAACTGCGTTTACTAGTTATCAAGTATTTTCTTATAAATTTTTGTTTTAGTCCTCGCGATGCTACCCTTTTCTGCAATCTAGACAAAATCAAGAAAGTGATTAGTAATCTTCACTAATAATCTACGAACCTTAAGGGAATGCTTATGTTAGAAAATACCTCAGGAATAAATAATTCAATATTAAGCCTGCTGAGATTATAAACATGATTCTGTGGCAGTTCCAGTATACCAGAACTCATATTAATAATATTATGATGCAATATTAGTAAGCTCCCAACTCATTAACAATATACTTAACTAATTTTTTTTTAAATTTAGGATTTGTATGTGACTAGATCTTTAATGGTTTATGCATTTAGGATGATGATAATAATAATAGTGATATTAATAGTGCTGCAATGGTTGTGAATTCTCCCCCCCCCCACGAATATATCATAAGACATAGATTACATAAAAAGAGGAAATGAAACAAAAATTTAGATCAGAAACAGATGATAAATGTATGGGCATCTAACAAATTTTCCTCATATATTTTATCTTAGGCATTTTGGTCCAGTGCCTGTATTACAGTAATAGCTATTGAAGCTGAATAAATGTACTAATCACTGTATAAGCTGCAACCATAATTCGATCCTCATATTTCTTTCCAGAAATTTCGAGAAGCAGTAAGTACTAGAAATATCTCGGCGGCCGGGTGTAAACTGTATAAGGCTGGAAAGAGCATATTCTCTCAGCAGTAGTTATTACTGCGAGTTATTAATTGAGAGTAAGCTCGGCGTACTGTTAGATATCACCAGCTTAGCTTTCTCTTTAGATGCACTTTGCATTGCGTTTTGTTTATGAAAACTTCTAAAAGAACTTCTGAAAATTTTCCAGCATCGCAGCTAAGTCCAGTTGTGAAGAAACGTTTATTGAGTTTATTAATGTGGTCTACTATAGGCAAGATTTTCAAGTCGTCATGCATCATTCCTAATTAGGTAATGCGCATTTATAAGTCTTCTCAGAATTTTATTCTGTACTATCTGAATTTTGTTTAAGTCTGCCTTTGTGACTGATGCCCACACTGCAGATGCATAGCATAGAATCGGCCCATAATGCATTGGATAATGAATCTTTATGTTGTTGTTAATATACAGTTCAGAGTAATTTCCAAGGAGTACGGAAAGTTGGTTGACGACACAAGGGGCTTTTCCTATGACCGGCTTAATGTAACAAGTCCATGTGAGCCTTTGGTTAATGATAATATCCAGATAATTTACATTATTTACTCGGTTCGCAACTTTTCCGAATAAAATACAAGTTGTACAATAGTATATTCCGAATCTTGCACCTCCTTACCAATGGGAGCTTAGACTTTGAGCTTTTTATACTGATTCTCCATTTTCTGCACCAGTCCTCAATATCTAATACAAAACTCTGTAGCTCGGAGGCAGCATTATTAGGTTGAATAGAACAGCTCACGGTTACCGTTGTATCGTCGGCATAGCAAGCTAATATACAGATATGATTCCGTTTTCAGTTTATCTCTTGAAAAATCGTTTCTGTAAAACAGGTAGAGGATGTGAGAAAGAAAAAAAAAATGATGTTGTTTGAAGGCTGAATATACATTTCCTTGACTGACACTTAAATTTCAGTAGGTAAGGAAGGAATTGAGGAGAAGAGTAATTTTTCGACTAAAGCTTATCTTGATTACTTATGATTAGGCATTTTGCCAGACGCGATCGAATGCTTTCGCCACATCTAACTGAGGAGTGCTGTGCAGTTCTTATACAGCATAGCTGCCACGATAAATTCAACTAACCCGAGTAGTTGCTTTGAAGTAGACAGAATCTGTATTGATCTGAGGGAAGTAATTGAACATATGAATTCATCCCTTAAAAGGGATATTGCGTTCGTAAATTTTTCTGAGATTGGAAAGCAATTTTATAGGGCGAAAATTTTCCCCTTTAGTGCTGTCCTTTCCAGGCTTGGCGATAATAATGCCCCTTTTTTATCCCTTTTTGTGTTATTTGGAATCCCAAATACCCAAATAATAACTTAATTATTTGCAGGCAAATTTGAATTTTCTGACGTTTACTTTCAGTCCTGCATCTTTTAATAGCGAAAACACTTCCTGGGAATCTTTAATGTGTTCTTCCAACGATTCCGATATTAACATTATGTCATCCACACAGAAGAAAAGAAAAAAAAATTTGTTTCTTTTTACTGGTCTTAATAT
>KK115498.1:53192-64903 GCA_000611955.2 Stegodyphus mimosarum
GACACGTTGTTGAACTGCCTCTCAAGCTAAATGGCAGACGAAGAAATGCATGAGTGATTTCGTAATAAAGGCGGCCTTAATTACATTCTTTAGTTTAACTGTGATTTGGAAATAACCTGATGTCAAGTCGAACGCTGTCGTATACAAAAGGATAAAAAAAATCTCAGCCTGTGAATCATCTCGGTCAATTTTTGGCATGCGAGAGCAAATGTTTTACATTTTGCTTTTAAAAATGAGAATAAACTATTACTAAAATACAGGGAAAACCGGTTAAATTTCATAATGTTGAGAATAATATAATGAAATGAATAATTAAAAAAGTTAAATAATGTTAATAATGAAAAAATGTTAATAATGTTAATAATGAAAAAAGTTAAGAATAATGAAAAAAGTTAAATTTCATAATGATGACCTACCTGATAATTTTAACAAAATCGAATTTTTAAATTTCAAAACACCATAACATGAATATTTACATCATTTAAGGTATTGTTGTAATTGGAAGTATATATCTAAGACTGGTTGTGAAAATAATGGCTAAGTATGAACTTCTATGAACACGCTGCATAGTTTATCGAAAAACCAAAAATTATGATAATTGTTAATTTGTAATGGAAATAATGTTAAAAACTGCCGTAATCTAAGTAAACAAAATTAATCATGCTAAGTAAAGTTTTCCAAGCGTGTGTATATTTTCATACATTTAACATCTTTAACACTGAGCCTTAAATATCAGTATCACTAAAGCATAACTATGGTGAAGTTGTTCTTGACTTGAGAATCTACAATGTTCCCATTACCATGAGTTACACATATTCAGCCTTAAACTTTAATGACATAAAATTTTTCTCTAAAAATTCAGTCAAATGGTGTTTTGTATTTCCTTATTTAATATTGTCTATGATCGAGGTGTCTCCTATCTGCAAACTGTTTATGCAGATCATTTGATGCTACCACAGCATACGACTACAGAAATCTTGCAATAGCTAGTGTTCTAGATAAATTCTTTATATTAAGTAATTGTTGCTTGCAACATATCAGGCGACCCGATTCGAAAGGCCTGATTTAATATCCTCCAACTTATAGAATAAGGGTTCATAGTCTTTTTTTGTCCTATGCATCCCTTTCACCGTTGCTTAACTATCATTCCCCCCTTTCTTTTCAAAGCGTAAAATATATATATATATATATATATCTAAATTTAGATTATTTTTTATGTGCTTTACAAATTAAAGAAGAAAAAGTTTAGAAAACAGAGATAAATAGCAAAAACAAAAGCAGTTTTTTATATTGATAATAAAACACTTAATAGGTAATTAAAAGGCTGACCACATTCCCCAACCTGAGCCACCTCTGGCTTAAAGAACAGTTGAAATCGTTCCAGTTATTTGGAAATGGAATAAAATAAATTTTAATTTAAATATAAATAATTTCTTATTTTAAAACAAAGTGTAATTTTCCCCCTTGGTTGATGTTTGAATATACGAATGTACAGGCTAATGTAGTTTTGCAAATTTTCCTTATATGTAACTGTTTAAATTCAATGAATATTGTTTTGTTATTATGCATTTGTTTTAAATACTTTGAAATGTTTCATTCATTTTAGAACTCAAGGAAAAGTAGAAACAATAAATATTCAGCAACTTATCACTTTCCTTAACGATGTAAGTTTTATTTTCAATTTCCAATGTATTTTTAAACCTGGATTTACTTATTTCATTAGAGATATCTCATTGAATATATTTATGACAAAAAGTTTTTAAACCCGTAGGTTTTCATCTTTGGGTTTTTCAATAGAGAAGTTATATGAATTAAATGTGTGCCATAACCTATTGCAATGATGTTTTACAATGTCTCTGAAGCAGAATATTTTTCATCCATCCAAACTTTTTTGTTTACAACCAGAATCCAAACACACTCTCGAAAAAACTACTAAAATGGCAAAACAATATTTCAAAAACTTTTCATTCCTTAGTAAGTTATAAGTGCATGACATTGTATTAAATTTCGAAAAAAATAAATAATTTGTATTCATGCATATAATAAAAGAAAAATGTATCTAAATAATTCATGACAATATGCAAATATGAGTAACGTATAGTATCAGGACCATGCTCTCTTTCTTTATACTCAAATTGACCGATGAGGTTAAAGGGGAGGGAAGATAAATTCCAAAACCATGATTTTAAAATTATTTTCTTTGTCAGACATAACCTCGCTTTCCAGTTCGAGTTTACTTTGATGAAAAGGTAAAAGCTGATAAATTATTCTAAGTACTATAATAAATCTAAAACAATGTATAAAAAACAGTAAGACAAATAAAAAAGAAACATTTTCTCACAGACGATTTAGCGCCGCTACTAATGCGCATGCGCTACTTGTAAACATTCTCCTCTGTCGGAGACAGACAGACGTTAGTATTTTTCTGCTAATACAAAACAGTGCCTTATATATTTTTCATTCATAACGTGTTTTCTCCCATTGGAAGGAAATGTAAACTGCCAGTTGAACATAAATATCGTACTGCACACTATAATATTCTTATACTGAAAAGTTTACTGTGATTCAAGGAGACACTTCAATAAAGATTATTAAAAAGAAAGCGATCATGTATCGAATGCATTGAAACTATTTTCGTAATATTTTTTTAGAGAAAATTACGTTTAAAAAAAAAGAAAAGATAAAATCGGAAAGGTTTCATATTTTAAATTAAGTCCACAGGGGACTTTTTTTTAACGTTTTGTGTGTTACCATTATTTGTTAAATATCGTGTTCTTCACACTTAAACCTAAAATTCAGTTCAACAGCAATATCGCAAAATAATTTTAAAATGAGTATGTCTTTAGAATTTCTGACACACAGTTCCGCGCGCTTTAGATAAAATGGTTTCCCTCTCTAGGTGGAGCGTTGGCATTGCTCGCTTTTAAATCGTTTGTGTTTGTTCATCAAACATTCGTTAAGGTTTTATAAAATATGAAATAGGTAATAAAACAAATTCCAAAATTTGGCTTCCAGATGAGCATATCCCGGTAGAAACGTACGTTATTCAAAACTGGATGGCTCTAGGTACCGTTGTTTTATCGCATTTGGAGAAATATATATACATTTAAGCAGATTCTTCATTATTTAATTTCTTTAAATATAATATAGGGCTGCAATATTTTGTGGCAACAGTCTGAAAAGTGATTCAGACTTTTAATATTTCAGACGCAAAATCGCAAAACGAAAACAATAGTCCTTCAGGGACAAAGCCTCTTTGGACTAATAAGAATACAACATTTTAAAAACATTAAGAAAATATAATCTAAGAAAAATAAAAAATAGTATAATTAAGTATCTTTCGAATAAAAAAGTACCAGTTTGATAATGCTGTGTTGAGCAAAGTTGTAAGTCACAGAAAGGAAAAAATTTTCTTCAATGATCCCTAATGTTTCTGAAATCCTGTTTGATTCCCATATTACTCGCACTTTCAAAGCTGCTCTCGATCCCGCGCATGAATATCAAACTTTGAAAACATCGCCCTATGTCCTCAATACCTCCCTTTGGAAACGGAAAATGCAATTCAGATTTTAGTTTTAGGTAGGTCGATTAAAGTTGAATGTTTTTGTTTTTGCTTCAATGCATGTTCGACAAATAAAATTTTTTCACTGCATATTTTTCGAAGTATTCTAATAAATAAACATATTATTTCGTGAATTAAAATTACATGCTATATATGTATATAAACTATATGTATGTGCATATAGAAATGGTCATTCTCTTTTAATACATTATTTTCATTTTCTGTATTCAGAAACAAAGAGATCCTAGACTAAATGAGATTCTGTATCCGAAATACACCGAGAAACGCGCAGCAGAAATCCTCGCTAATTATGAACAGAATGAGGAATTGGTCAAAGAAGGTAAATTAAAGTCCCTTTGTGCCTTACAATTTTAATTATATATGTGAAATCGAATACTGAGGGTTATAAAATAAGTACTATTTCCTGGGTTGATTTCTGCGTTCTTTGCTAGTATTTTTATATTATTTAGACACATTTTCCTCGTGGCCTTTTTTTCTATAAAATAGTCATAAGTCTAAGAAGTCTAAGAAGTCTAAAATAAAAAAAAGATAAAATAGTCTAAGAAGGAAATTTCCTACTCAATTATTAATTCAGAGAAAGTCTTTGAAGTTTATTTATGCTGTTCTACGGTACTTTGAAGGGCCATACTACTAAAGCTGCGAAGAAAGGCAGTCGACTTATATTTTTGGCTTACCTTTTAATTACAATAAACATAGGCTCAAGTGTAAAATAAACCTATTTTTTAACACCTCAACCTAACCGTTGCACATAGCTCGTAATTGTTCCAGAATCTATTCTCTACAGCTTGCGACAAACCTAGAGCAAATGTTCAAATTAAACTAAAATATGAAATACGGATTAGCATGCATTTAAATAAACCTTGGAATGGGATTTAAGTATTTTCGAAGCAAATGCGACATGTCGAAACTAAAGTCGCTAAATCAATTTCAGTAGGTGGGAGGCGTGACAGAGTGATGGTCAGCAAAACTGTTAAAATCTCTAGCTCTAAATTTAAAAAAAATCGCCCATAAATAATACTTTAACTTTTTTGCACTCGGAAGTGAGTTATAGTAAAGACTAAATAATAACGTAACTGAGTTAATTAACATAAACCTTATATGTTTACTAAATAACAGAAAGAAAACATATTTCGCATGAAAATGACTGAGATATCAAAAACTAGCAATGAAAATTTTTCTTCATAAATCAAGAAGAGCAGTCATTTTTTAAACTATTGTATCAGGTATTACGTTATGCTTTTCTCTTCTATTAAAGTGCTTTGCTGCACTTTAATAGAAGTACTATTGCTGTGCTTTGCAACAGTAGATAAAACATGCTTGATTATGCTAGCATTAAATAGTTATGGAGAATCGAACATTAAGCGCTTTATAGCAAATGCATTTTTATATGAAAAGCCCTTTTCATTAATTTTTTAGATAAGAAAGGGCTGTCATTTATCTGTCTACAAGGGTAAGATTGGCACAGAGGATATCACTTTAAACAGCGATATAATTTTTTCCAAGCCTAATTTATGAAACAGTGGTTCTCAATCTAATTTGCTCTACTCTCTTTCACTATTGTTAAAAGATCATCCCTTCTCCTTTTCAAGACTCGAATTACTACATATACATTTATTTAGATTTAGATTATTTTTAATGTGGTTTCTAATTTAAACATAAAAAAATATACTAAATGTTGATAAATACCAAAATTCGAAAAAAAGTATTTTTTTTATGTTTATAAACTAAAGCTTTTAACAGCTAAATAAAAGACTGACCGCGCTCTCCCTCTGATACTATGAAATTCCTCTTAGGGGGTTCTCAGCTGGTTGAGAATCCCTGTTATCAAAAACCATAAATACAGCGTTTTGAAATGTTAAATAATTGTTTTCCTTTTCAAAGCTTAATTATTAAAATAAGAATAAATTTATCGCTGTTAAAGTTGAAAGGTTTAAAAAATATAATACTATTTTTAAGTATTGAAATATTTAATCGATTATAGTACATATTTTCTGCATAATATATAAAATCTAACTTCATTATTTAATCTTTAAGTTGCAAAAATAGTGAATGAAATGAAAAAGTGTTCTGAAAAGAAAAAAAATGTGGAATGAAAAAGGTTCTCTGTGGGAGACCAGGTTTTGTAAATATACATGTCTCATCTATAGAAGCTGCTTGTGTGAATTTAACGTCGCCGTTAAGTTAGAGAAGAATTTTCACTATCTATTTATTGCAATTTCACTACTGTCTGATTATTGCAGCATAGTTGCGCTAAAAATGTACTTACTTGCAATAAAAAATGTACGTTTTTTAGCCTGTACTTTCATTTTAATGTCTATTACTGTATATGCAGGCAAACAAAAGTCCCTCAAAAAATAATAAATCAAAGAAAGTGTAAAGTAAAAAATAATAAAATAATTTAGAAAAAAAGGTATGTACTAAACTCTGAGTAAAAACTTTAAGGCCAGTAAAAATTTTTGAGAAAATGTAAAATGAAATAAAAGGGATTCAAATAATATTAATTATTAAAGTTCATTGATAAGAAATAAATGCTATAAACATAATCTGTAAATAAATAATTATGAGAAACATGTGGTTATTTACAAAGTTAGTATTTCTGCCTGAGTAAAAACTTTAAGGCCACCAGTCATTTTTTAAAAATAAATATAATATAATCGTGTAATTACCATTGCAACTACTAGCTTGTGACAACGCTGCAATTTCCATATTTGTCATACGTTTCTTCGAAGTATTGGTGATCTTTGTGAAGATGGCGAAGTGTAAGAAGTTAACTGATCTTGAAAGAGGAGAGATCGGAGCTTTGTCTTCAACAGGAATGAGTAGTCGTGCTATTGCCATAAAGCTAGGAAGATCAAAGACTGTAGTCAACAATTTTTTAAAAGACAATTATGGTAAAAAGAATACTGGGGGAAGACTTAAAGCTTTGTCCTCTCGTGATGAAAGAAGAGTTTGCCAACTTGTATCTACTGAAAAGTACTCAACCAAGAAACTGATTCCGACGACAGGTTTAAAAGTTTGTCAATAAACGATTTGTAACACAATTAGAAGGTCTGGAAGGTTCACTTATACAGCAAAATTGACTAAACCTCAGTTACTGCAGAGACACAAAATAGAGCGTTTGAACTTTGGCCAGAAAGTCATGACCTGGGTCAACCAATGGATAGAAATTATTTTTTCTGACAAAAAAAATGGAATTTGGATGGCTGGAATTTCTACTGGTATGATATAAGAAATGAAAAAGAAATATTCTCCAAGCGCCAATTAGGTGGAGGGTCTGTCTTGACTTGGGGCTGTTTTGCTTACAATGGTGTGGGCTCAATTGCATTCGTTTTAGGTAGAATGAATTCACAAGGATACCAAAATCTCCTAACAAATCATCTTTTTAATTCAGAAGTCAAAACAACAAAAATCAGCGTAATACTCTCAATATTTTCACAGGACTAGTTTCGATGGTTTTACGGTTTCGCAGCTGAGGATGATGGTTCGGTAAAAACCATCGAAACTAGTCCTGTGAAAATATTGAGAATATTACGCTGATTTTTGTTGTTTTGACTTCTGAATTAGTTTCGTTCGGCGTGTTATTGTGTCTTAAATCATCTTTTGTTAAATGCTGAATGTCTTGCTGGAGAAAATTGGAAATATTAGCAAGACAATGCATCAATCCATTCGAGTAACAGCACAAAAAATTGGTTCCAAGTCAACAATGTTGAAACTGTGAAATGGCCAGCTAGATCACCTGACCTCACCCAATCGAGAACCTTTAGCAAGAAGAGTTTATGCAAATGGGAGACATTTTACATCAACAACAGAGCTGAAATCTACTATCGAAGATAAATGGTATAAAACCGACCCCACCCTTTGTCAAAAACTCGTTTCATCCATGAAAACAAGAATATTTGAAGTAATTCGAAGAAATGGCTCCTACATAACCTTTTAAGAATTTGTAATTTTTTTCTTTATGTTATTTTCTATGTTGGCCTTAAAGTTTTTACTCAGGCTCAAATATTCATCTGTGTGTTCTGTAATATTTTCTAATAATAAAATATTTGCAAATTAATTTTTCTACTTTTTTTACTTTTATTTAAGCTCAATAATTATCAATCAAACGGTATTTTAATTCCTCAGTTTAAATGTTTCCATTTTCTCAAAATTTTTACTGGCCTTAAAGTTTTTACTCAGGCTGTACATACGTATTACTACATATGTACTAGGTATGTACTACCTCAGTAGGTATGCACTACAGTACTTTGATGCGGAGAGGTAAGTTTTTACCTGTATTTCAGAAGCATATGGTCTTAATTTTCATGAGAACACTGAAAAGGAAGGAAATAATTTTAAAAATACGAATTAAATTAAATTAAAAAAACAGATACATTAAAACTCTGAAAGCTTTGAGAATTTATATTTCGCCCAAAGGGACTTTTTTTAACGTCTTGTGTGTTACTTTTCTTTATTAAATATCATGTTCTTCGCACTTAAACCATACAACTCTGTTCAACAGCAATACCGCAAAATACTTAAAAAGAGCATATGTGTACAATTTTCGATACCAGTGTGGAGCGCTGGAGATAATTTTTTTGCCGTACAGTGTTTCCATTGCTCGCTTTGAAATCGTTGAGTTTGTTAATCAAAAATTCGTTAAAGTCTTACAAAATATGAAATAGATAATAAGGTAAATTCCAAATCTCAGCTTCCTAACGTCCATATTCCAGTGGAGGACCACGTTATTCAGAATCTGATGTCTCTAGATATAGTTGTTTTTTCACATTGCCAGAAACACAGACACATTCATGCAGAGTCTTCATTATTTAATTTCGTTAATTATAATGCAGGGTTCTAATATTCGGTGGCAACACTTTGAAAAGCGAAACGCCGTTTTACAGTGAACGACGCAAAATGCCAAAACGAAATTAATAGCTCTTCTGGACAAATTACTCTTTAAGGCTTAATGAGTAAGGTATTAGCCTTACTCCTTAAGGCTAATGTTCTTATCCGGGAGAGTGAAAACAATGCATTATATTAAATGCAGTGGGTGAGGAATAGCAATTGTTGTTGCCTCTGAAAATAAGTTGCATGGAAAAACATATACGTGGCGTCAGTCACGTATATATGGCTTTTATCGTTGATATGCCGAACTTCTTTTAGGCCAAACTTCTTTTAGGCCAAACTTCTTTTATCGTTCATATGCACCGTTTTTTTCTTAAGTCTGTTCGCTTACCCCATGTGCAAGTGTAATCTCCTGCTAAAGGTTAAAGCCAGTTTTATCTATAGATTTGTTACTTATTTAAAATCGCCTATTTGTCCTAATATTTGGACATTCAGTGTAAATATTTTATTCTATCAGATTTATTTATTTCATGGTTCTTTATAAGAATCATTGCAACTTAAGTTATTTATTTTCTACATTTAATTTTTTGTCCGTCATCTAATTGTTTGTAATTTATGTACTGTTTTTCGTTATCACTTTTAGGTAAGATGAGTAAGGATGGCTTCATCCGGTATCTTATGTCAGATGAAAATGCACCAGTGTTTTTGGATAAGTTGGATATTTACATGGAAATGGATCAACCGCTTGCTCATTATTATATCAATTCTTCTCACAACACTTACCTCAGCGGACGACAGTTCGGTGGAAAATCATCGGTAGAAATGTACAGACAAGTTCTTCTAGCAGGATGCAGGTATGTCGATTCTGGGTATTTCGGAGGATTAAAGATGCTGTTTGAAAAATAGATTTGGTAAATTCAAAAACAAATATAGCTTATCTTACAGGTATATTTAATAAATTCGGTGAACGGTGGTCACAACCTCATTCTAATAACAACCAAAAATATAATTTCTATGTTTATGTCAAAGTTTTGGTTGCTTAAAAGATATCTGGAATGGAGAGAATTTAGACATATTTCAAATTTTTTAATTGAAAAAAAGGCGTCCTTAAATATTGCAAATATTTGGGAGATTTGGAATTGAGCTTCAAGAATAAAAATCGATGTACCCGATTAGCCTCTCGACCTGTGCAATTTTCGACCTCTGGATACCAACAGTTTTTGACTGCAGAAGGAAATACATGAACTTTACCCTAGTTTATGGATCACTGTACTCATCACATACACTTTGTCTTATTTAGTGGAACGTGAGTTCGGTTAAATAATAACTCTTATAACTGAAAAAAAAACAGAATTAGCTGCAGGTACCTAACCGTGGAGATTTCATATTTCTTTTAAATGGATTTCATATTTCTTTTGAATGTTGGCAAATTGGTAGAATATCATCATGTTGCTCTCACATGTTGCTCCTTCTCATCATATTTATTTTATTCATAGTTTAGTTTATGATTACATATTTACTGTTAATTTCATTTTCTGTTAAAGTAACTGCATCGTTAGGTCTACTTTATACTATAGTTTAGTTACATATTTACGGTTAATTTCATTTTCTGTTAAAGTAACTGTATCGTTAGTAGTTTTTTCCTGGCACATTTTTCTTAAAAATATAGATGTGGATTACAAGCGGGAAGTTAAGCATTTAGTTTGCAATAAAAGTGGGCGGTAAATCTAAAAGATCTGTAAACCACTGAGCTAGATGAATGGATGTTTTAAAAAAAAAACGAACTCGACTTTTTTTACAATAGAATCTTGAAAAACAGACCAAATTTATAGCTCTTGAACACATATGCTTTAAATAAAAGGATTTGTTTTAAATCATTCTGTGAGAACATAGTTTTTTTATATACTAAAAATACTGCAAAATCCAATTCATTTAAACGAAATAATGCATATTTGAAGATTAGTGTAAAAATGTTTTTTTTCATAATGTGTAAAATAACTTTAACTATTCGCATGCAGGTGCGTGGAATTAGATTGCTGGGATGGAAAAGGGGACGATGAAGAACCGATTATTACACATGGCAAAGCCATGTGCACTGATATTCTTTTCAAGGTAAGCTTAGACATAATGAGATATTAGAAAATTTTGCTATTTTTTATAATGCTGAGGCCTTTCTTTGCCAGTTTCATAACTCATCGTTACTAGAACTGCAGATAGCGAATCTTAGAAATTTTTCGAAATGACGTAATGATTCCGTTTATGAAATTTGTTGCTACGATTTTGTAGTACCTTTTAGAATAACTTTCTTTTACTTTCTTAGATGCTTCAAATACCATCATAACGAACGAAAGGTTATGAAAAGGGAGTAAAGTAAATATTTACACACATTTACATAATATATATTACATAAAGATGACACTTTATGAGTGTATTTCAAACATCTGTTCATTTAAGAGCGTTTAAAAGAAAACAGTATATATTGGGAAAAACATTCTATAGTGATTTTACTCCTTTCAAAAATACTTTTAAATTTATACATACTTCAAAGTTAAAAACTTCTTCGGAAGTAAAAATTAATTTTTTTTATGGAATACATCTTCAAATGAACAATAACGAACACGCGTTGCACAACTTTTAGATAAATGCTTATTATATTTCTGGAGGAATGTTTGTTGCATTATTTACTCAATGTGAGTGTGCCTTTCTTCATTAGCGAGTATTTCATAAAAAACAACAATCCGTAATTCACATTAAGGTATATTTGAAACTAAATATGCAAGCATTGATGTAATATGACTAACAGCATTTCCCATAGGTTTTTCTCTCTGTAGTTGGAAATTTAGCTTATTCCCTTAAATTTGATTTTGCCAGATTCGGATTTTGTTATTACAAATATTTCTTAAACATAGTCGCGTAAGAAATAACTTTGTGGTTATCAGGCATCCAAAAATATTCGTACCGTAGTTTCCAGTGATAAATAACGACTCAACAGTTTCGGGCAAATGTTTTTTATTCAGCATAATAATCTCTTTCAGATTCAATTACATATTCCCAACGAGTTACAAAGTCCCATGTTTGTAAAAGTTCTTGTTCTTAGAAGCAAAACATTTTCCTATGGTCTGCGTGACATCATCTAGGTTTTCGAACTGTTGCTCACGCAAATGATTATGTATGGCCAAACACAAATCATGGGCCGATGGAGCGACGAGGGAATGAGGCAAAATTTTCCAAGCAAGTGTGTTGATCACCTGTTTGGATGCTTTCGCCGTATTGTCTTGAAGAATGATTACTTTTTCCTGCT
>KK115498.1:64943-81864 GCA_000611955.2 Stegodyphus mimosarum
ATGCCGGGTGTCGACGCAGTGCAACTTCTACCCTTTGAAAATGGGACGTGTACTCGACTGCGATGGTTTTGCCACTCTGTAGCATTTCAAAGTGCATAGTATCAGCGTTGGTCCATCAAACACAGAGTAATATTTTCTGTTGATGAATGTTTTGTTTGGGGGCAAATACCACAGAATCAGGTCATGATTCCTTTGCCAATGTTAATTTTCTTTTGCGGTCACTATATAACACTTATTTGTCGTCACATGTCAATATCTGATTCAGGAATGGGGCTTTCTTGTGGCGTGACAGCGATGAAGAGCAAAGATGAGCCCCTGGGGCTTGGTTTCCTTAGTCAAACCGTGAGTTACCCACTTACTGAGCTCCCATGTCTTCCCAAAGTTACGCATATTCAATTGAATAGTTTCCTCTAACACTCCCAACCCTTGTGCAGTTCCTTGCATGTTTGATGCAGACCGTTTTCGATGTCCTCCTTCAGCAGGGTTTCGTCAATAGTGAATGGACGCCCAGTTCGAGAAGTGTCCCGAAGGTTCTTATATCCCAATGCAAATCGACTGAATAACTTCTGTGTTGAGCGTTCACTCAATAACGTCTCTCCAAATGCGGAGCATATTTGAGATCATCTTCTGCAAAGCTGCTGCCCAATTTGAACTTACAAACTAAACACGGCCGTAAAACATCCTTTACTGACATATTCACCCAGGATTGTAATTCCTACAAAACTGCTATCAGCATGACCAACAGACCTTACAACTCTGGACTGGCTGACGGGTCAACATCTAATGTAATCCTGAGAAGGTTGATGACGCAGTTTTAATTTCACTTTTTCTCCACCGGCACGATCATTTTTGGGTACCTGGTAAAAGATATAGCTCCGTAAGTAATGGCGTAATATTAGAAACCTCCAAGATATAAATGATCAGAAATTCCTCTAAGGACATCTCATTCTTCTGCAATGACAACCATATTTCTCGAAACTTTCTGAAATCCAAATCCTTCTGTTTTAACCAGCTTTACCGTCTTTCGAAAGTAACCACATCCCTGTATAGAAAAAATGTGGTTGCACTCGAAAAGCAGCAAGTCCAAAACACAATTCGTATTCATGCTAATACAGGCGGATTCTTATAAAACGTCATTTTGAAAATACAAGCTGTGATTTATAAATTTGTTTTTGTGCAATGGGTAACATTGAAACTTTTCTCTACGGAAGACGTCAGTTTTTCAAAGTTTGTAGCTTGACGACAACAGTTATTGATGATTTTATTAAGTCTTCCAAAGTAAACATTTTTAAAAATTAGTTTTATTTCTTCGTTCTTTTTATCTATAAAGATAATATGTGCGTGCGCTTGACTGTTTCCTGATATTTAATCTCAGAAAGCTATTCCTTCAGTTTCAGGTATCTTCTACATTAGCATCTTAATTGATGCTATTGTATTTGGTTTCCTGTATTTGGCATATCAAAAAAAAATTGCTACTTAGTTTTATATTTGGTATATTTTTCTAACTCATTTATTTCGGTAATACTGGTTTCGATACCAGTTAATATCAAATGTGTTGACTGCTTTGTTATTGATGTAAACGCTATCGCTGCCCTGTGTCCCCCACGAACGCGCCTGTGCAAACAGACATATTTATATAAACATCATTGATACCTTTTCTAAGAAATAATTGAAAGAAAGCTGAAGATTATTTCCTTACACGTTAGTGTCATATTTTGTACGCCTTAAAATATCATCCACATTACGCAACTCTGCATCGCTACTTTTTTTATTTCATAACGAATATTTTCTCTTATGTCTTCTAATGTTTTAATTATTATTTATTTATGTTTTTCTTCAACTTGCCTCCCAAATAAAAGTATGAGCGGATAGTTTCGTCAATTACGATAGCCACAATCATTTGCTGGCAATCCTTTATTCTCTGAACTTGTCGAAAACTCATGAGAATGACTTGCGGGAGTTGTTACAGGTTATCCCATCTTACGCACATTCATGAAGCGTCAACCATGAGTAAAATTCCTCAAATATTCGCATATCAAAGGTTATAAATTAATTTTTAAATAATTATGTAATAATGATTGTTTCCTTAGGAGACTAAGTTTAAAGAGTATTTCATGAAAACAGTTACGCTTTTATAATTCTAGTAGGATTTTGAAAACAATTTATTTCCCGATTCGGCTAAAATATTCAATGTTAAACTTTTTCTTTATGTCCTAGGATGTTATATATGCTATACGAGACTGTGCGTTTATCACATCAGACTACCCGATTATTCTTTCGTTTGAAAATCACTGCTGGTACGTAATTTTTTATGTGTCTTATTTGTTTTATATAAGGATATTCTTAAGGGTATAAGTTAATCTTTTTAATTTTTTAATTTAATATTCTATTATTAACTATCCACTTTCAAGTACTTTATGACTTCAATATATTTTAACAATTTCATTTTAAAATATAATACATAGAGTTTCAATCGGGAAACGAATATTGTGATAATTAATAATCGTATTTATTATTAATCAAAATGTCGTTCAAATTCGTAATGTTTCAATACTTTTACAATCTACTCATTTTTATTACAGTATTAAGGATAGTTCAGTAAAAAATGAAAGCTGAATTACATATTCTATTAGTTAAAAGCATTAATTATAGATTTTATAGTAATATGGAGGGCAAATTTTCTTGAAGGTATTAGTTAAAATAAATCTTACGTTTTTATTAATATAAATTAATACAGAATCCAAGATATGCTACAGAATTCACTAATAAGTAAAGGATAATTTAAATAAATAAAGAAGCACATGCGTCACAAAATTCATAAAATATTATGTGCGATGGAATAATGAGATAAAGAAATATTTACTAATTTAAAGTGATACAGGTTTGTTTTTACTTGTTATTACTAAGAAAAAAATCTGCTTCGATAGCTTTCTAATTTTCTCTCAAATTTTTTTGCGGGAGTCAATTTATTTTAAACACTACCCTTTTTATGTATCTGGAAAGTGTAGAGTTAGCAATCTATTAACTGGCTGTTCTTTAATTTCTACTAAACTTTGTTTCATCATCTCATCCTGGCATTGTTTTTCAGCCGGTATGGTTATTTAATTTACTTACGCTCTACCCTTCTAAAACAATATCGAAACAAAATATTTAAAACGATAATTTGTTATTCGTAGTTTATCAAATTTTACTAAAACTGTACTTTATTCATTGATAATATTTTGACACTCAAAATTCCTCAAAATGTAAGATTTCAGTGAAAATATTCTAAAAACTGTATTATCAAGCACTTTTTTTATGAATCTTAAGGATTCAGCCGCATGATATGTAAATTCGATATTATATTGAATATAATTATAAATTAATTTCTATTACTGTTACACTGTTGAAGATTTCCAAGCAGTAAATAAAAACTTGTACCCCAAATCAGACTGACCAATTATTTTATTAACTGATGACACAATTGGTTTTGCGATGTTTAAGATGTTATATAAGTTCTGCCAAAATAATATAATATTAAATAATGGAACTATCACAGAACTGAGCTAAAACAAATATTGTTAAGCTATTTGCCTTGGAACGAGTGCCTTCTAAAACATAAATTGCAACACTTTTCTTACAGGATTTTGCACCGTTTTAATTTTTTAGAAAGATTTAAATTTGCAAATTATTAAGCTACTTTTACCTGGAAAATATATGTACAGAACATATACAGTATTCTTTCAAATTTAAATACAAATCAGGATTTATTTGTTACCTAGTATGCTTTGATTTACCTAGACATACATTTTGATATTGTATCTACTTTAAACCTAACATTAGTTTTTTATGTAAAATATGTGAGCACAATGTTACGGATTGTCACTCAAATAAGTAAATAAATAAAACACGAAAGATTGGATGAAAAAACAACATTTAACTTTGTTTTTAACATAAACATCACCTTTTATATGAAAGTTAAATATTGTTTTTCTAACTACTCGTTAAGAACATTCAATGTCTATTGAATTAAATTTAGAATGTCTAGAGCGAATTAAATTATTTATCAAATTATGATCTCCTGATTATTCTATAGAATCTAGATAAATATTTTCTTCTATGTTAAATAGATGATTTATCTATTCTAAAATAGCTACTTAGTTAAGGAAAACATTTATGTCTTCCAAAGTAGGTGTCTTCCTGTGCGCGATTTTACAGTAATGTTTACAAGGCATTCATTGAACATGTTGTCTACCGCTAGAGTATGTTTTACTAATTTTACTTAATAAAACGTAATATACTGCTTTTTAACAACAATTATGTGTAAAAATATAATATTTATTTTAGCAAAGTTCAGATCTGCGTTTCCTAACGTTTGAGTAATCTGAGGATTAAAATCATTATTAACAATAATTCTAGTCCTCACATAGCTCAAACGTTAAGCATGAAAAGTATCAAATATATGTAACTTTTCAATGTACGATATTATATTACTGTATCAATCAAGAAAATGAATTCAAAGAAATCACTATCCGGCTGTAATATTCTTCTTTCTTATCTCATAGACAAATACGTGTTTTCCTTAAATATTTAATTTTTATTCTCTTTCCTTAAATATTTAATTTTATAATATAATATTTATTCTTAAATATTTAATTTTTATTCTATATTAATATGTTCTGGTTTCTTTGAAGCAAGAAACAACAGTATAAACTGGCCAAATATTGCGACGACATCTTCGGAGATCTCTTACTGAAAGCACCCCTACCTGGACATCCGGTAATTCTATCTATATTCTTCATCTTATCTCTAACGTTTAAAAAGGTATTAAAATTTCCAAGGATGATGTATTTGACACACCATATTTTTTCATATTTATTAAACTTGAGTATTAACTTTATAATAGTTTTCCAGACTGTTCTTATAATTTCAATATAACTGAAAGCAATTGTTTAAGAGTCATCTGTTTACTTAATTCTAAAAAACAAAAGATTTTAGAAGATAGTAACATATTCATAACCTTCATTTCTCGCATATATTTTGGATTAATTTTGTGAAGTATATCTTATTATCTTTTGGGGGTAATTTTATCTAATATGTTTTCTTTTGTCACTAAAATTCATAATAATAGATAAAGTACATAAAAGCAGCCGAAAGTATTTCTTAAATCAAAGGAACAATAATTTTCGCTTTGTGTAGAGTGTTTCAGAAGATTATTTATTTAAATATCCCTCGAATGATTGGTTGCAGATCTATGGCTCTAATTTAATAAATGAATCTAATGAGATTATAGTGACGTTAGGGCTTTTTGGAACTGGAAATATCAAAAGTCAACTATGATTTGTCGAGATTCGATCCAAGTGTTTTACATTTCTTAACTGCAGTTGCTATCATTTACACCATAGAGCATGCACAGAAGAAAGCTTAAATCGCTTATATTTTCTTTCTCTTAAAAGGCGAATCAGATGATGAGGCACGAGATCCATTCGACCAAATTTGAATGGGAACGAATTATCATCTACCGCATTTAGTTCCGATACCACTGTGAAGACAGAATTTTGGGAGAGACAAATGTGAAAACCTATTCTTTCCTTTCCGGGATCCCACGGGCTTATCATGGATGTTCCAATGTCAGACAGACATGTTATTAATTACATCGCGGCAGCACACACAAAGGAATGCGCTATATTCTACTTCACTTTGTAGAGACATTAGGCATTTTTTTGGAAGCAGAAACCATGAAAAATATACATTGCCTTCGCCGGGAATCGAACCACGGACCTCTGAAATACCGGCTCAGTGTGCTGACCACTACACCACGAAGGCACGCTAAGAATGTGGGAGATATACCTTATATACTCCCCTTTTTAAAGGGCGACTAGGGTTTTAGGGGACCTAGTCGCCAAATCCTGGGTGTGGAGAGTCATCATCCACAACCCTTTTAGTTCGGGCGCCACTGTAGAGACATTAGGCATTTTTTTGGAAGCAGGAACCATGAAA
Source organism: Stegodyphus mimosarum (assembly GCA_000611955.2). Lineage (NCBI taxonomy): Eukaryota > Metazoa > Arthropoda > Arachnida > Araneae > Eresidae > Stegodyphus > Stegodyphus mimosarum. The sequence goes on from KK115498.1 coordinate 70,923, forward strand.
AATATACATTGCCTTCGCCGGGAATCGAACCACGGACCTCTGAAATACCGGCTCAGTGTGCTGACCACTACACCACGAAAGCACGCTAAGAATGTGGGAGATATACCTTATAACTTTAAGTTCGACTGGAGAAAAGCACTATTCATTTGACTAAGCCAGATAAACACGTGTTACCCTCCATCTTATTTTTATTCGAGTACCACTAGGAACTTTGAGAATCTCGGTCATATGACACTTTTATAAAAGAATGCAAAACTTATATATGATTTATAGGGAGAAAAACTTGTTTTAATGATAATAATAATTATTATTGTTGTTATTTATTAACTCTTCTTTCAAACGAAAGAAGATATTATTAATAAAAATTGTCGGGCGCTGTATACAGGTAATTCTGAAAACATCTATGCATGTAATTTAAATTTTTTAAGTATCTTTTTTATCAGAAAACATGAATAAATCCGTAGGGATTGAAGTTATCATAATTCTAACTTCATATGTCCCTTAAAATATATTTTCAATTTAGTTCAGGTATAGAGAAAATAGTTTAGATCATACAATTTTGACAAATTTTTCAGGGAAAATTTTGTGAGAGCCGAATTTTTAAAAAGTAATATTAATCGTGTAAGAAATCGCATTCCAGATGTATAAGTTTTATGCATTTTTTCTAAAAGATTTACGTAACTAAACGTTTTGTAGTCTGAAAGAAAACCTTATTTGATCATTTCTTTATTGGAACTATGGGGAAATATAAATATATGAAGAAAATGGAGTAATATATTCTAAGTTCATGCTTGCGTATCTATAGAACTAATTGCTGCAATATTATTTTGAAAACTAAATCATGTAAGCGTATATTTTATAGAGATGTATGCTCAATATTTCATAGACAAGAATTCTGAAATATGGCTGCAATTATCACTGTAGGCTCTATTTCTTTAACAATTGCTCGTAGATTTTCAATACTTCCTAATACAAATGTTTTTGAAATAAAGTGCACAATTTGGGGAAATTTGGGGGCACAATTTGGGGAAATTTGGGGAATTTGCAGCATGATTCCAGGTTGGAAACGATTTATTGACTTAAAAGAAATTGATAGAGTCTCTGGAGAATAAAGGTTTTAATTGAAAAATAATTTTTATGCTTTAATTAGTTAAAAGCATAATGTTCCATACCTTTAAGTGAAATTTCGCGAAAGTATGCGAGGAATACTCATTAATTTGAATCATTTTCAATGCCTATTACATATTTAAATTCAGTATTTCTGAGAACACGTTTAGGAAGATACTAAAGATTGGAAGGTAGTCGTTTTTGCATTTAAATTTTTATCTTGGTTTTACCATTCTTTATCACTAAAATTTGTAGCTGTTCTCCTTATTTTGGGTTAAAATTTTTATTAAGTTCATCTCCAACAATTTCGGATGTATCAGCGGAATGCTTTCATTTTAACGTATAACAAATATTTTTAACTGTAGTTTTTATTTTTAGGACTATACGAAAAGTTAGATTATGTTTATGAAACTCCACCTTCTCCCGCCTCCAAGCTGAAAATATTTGCAGAAAATTCTGCAAGTCTCATTTGGAGAGCCACATCTAACACACATCTAGGAAATATATACTTTTCGAGCTCCTGTATAAACAAAATAGCATGAAACATATATGTAATATTAGCCATATATTAATAAAAACAACGATAAATTATGTCACCATACAATACAGACAAGGTAATGTTTGAAATAATTTTTAGGTAATATTCTCACCACTGTTATGTAATTACATTACACCACAACTGTTACACTAGGAAGGAAAGCATATAAGTATTTTCTCCCTCCTTCCATAATGCCTTCGGGTGTAATGGTAGCGCGCTCGACACGTATTCGAGATGTCCAGGCTCGAGTGCCGGCGAAGGCATTGCGCATTTTTCATATCTCATATTTAAAAAAAAACGAATGACGCTACAAGCAAATAGCAAAATGTTATTTATTGTACATGCACATTACAATGAGAGGATTGAATTTGCAGGTAATTTAGAGTACACAGCATGCAGAAGTCAGTTCACAACTGCCACCTCTGGCAGCAACAACGCCTGTAATTCGTTTGGGTCTCGAACTGAGCTGAGAGTGGATGATAGGTACGGGTAGAACATTTCAAGCGGCTTCAAGTATATGCCGAAGTTCATTAATCGTAGTGACGAGCGTGTGATGAGACGTCAATCTCTCCGCAACCTATGGTCGAATGTCTCAATGGTTGAGAATTAGATAACGTGTCAGCCAGGCCAACAGTCGAACACCTTTTGTATCGAGGAAAGCCAAGAGAGGTCGGCCAACATGCGATCGCTCATTATCTTGTTGAAAAATGGCGTCAGGCAGACCTTGAAGGTAGGGCACAGCCATGGGCATTAAACAGATCAAATGCTAAACATCGAAAACCTTCAGCTCCTACCGATTTTAAAACAAGGGCAAGCTTATTAGCAACTTTAGAAAGCCCGATGAAGGAAAGAAATCATTTTTTTTAAATATAAAATAGGTGAGAAAATAATTACCTATTCTGATATTAATAAAAAAGGTTAATTCCTTCTATTGTCTTATAATTTTTATGAAAATCAAAGCAAAAATGTTTGTTCTTTAAAATAATCTTCAGACATTCACAAACAATTTTTTTCTTACATTGCATTTTTCTTTTACTATGGAAAAGTACACAAAAGAGGGATGCCTTTGTGAAGGATTTTCTAAAGAAAACTGCCCCGTATCCTCGTTACATATAGGAAAACCAAGAAAACGCCCCTGCAGCAGCCTGTTTGCTGGGATTTCAGCCCGGTTCGAACTACCAGGGTTCAGCGACATTACCGCTCTGTCACTGGTCTGCCTTTTTTCTTCAAAGGATTTTCGGCAAATAATTCCCTTTATGTATTATTTTTCACGCAGTTTAAATACTTGGTATTCTTATTTTTCTAAAGCATTTCTAAAACTTACGTAATTAGCAAATTTCATTAAACGTTTAGTTTTTATGATCTTTATTATGTCTTTTCACTACTACATTTTATATCTTTGTTTCTAAGAAAAGTACTGTCCAAGACGATCCTTATGTTAGAAAAACTAAGAAACATAGTTCCTCTCAAAGCAATTAAGTGATGGGCATATTTTGATGAATATAAAAAAAGAATAAGGAAAATCTGCAAAAGATCACTGCTAAAAATTATTATTTTGTAAAGAATGTCAATACTTATTAAATTATAACATGAACAGAAATTGCTCACAAATATCTGCGTGTGATGAAGTTATTGCTAAACAACAACAACACAAAAAAAATGTAGATAAAAGTTGCTGGTTAGGCAACTATTACAGTTTTATACAAAATGCTAAATATTATTCTCATGACATAATTTTGAAAGTCACTGCTTTTACATTTTTCTTCAACAGATAATTACTATTTTCTGTCTTAAAATATCTATTTTTCTCACAAAGGTTGTAGGGTTTCGAATTTTTTTAGCTCTCTGTTTTATACTCTTAATGCTAGCATAGTAGTATTTGAAACTGTAATGGAAAACAAAATTGAAAATAGGTGCATTACATTTACTTTTCAATCTTATTCTTTCGTAAGCATAAATGTTTTCGTACAACCTTTCCTAAAATCTTTCCTGATCATTTACAGAAGCTATGCTGTTAAAAATGGTTTACTGCGTCTGATTTACATTGCATTATCCTTTCAATGAAAGCCGCAGCCCCAAAATATATCTACTTAACATATTAAAACTGCTACGAATTTGAATGTTTTTAGAATTATGTGAACAAACTGAAACTCTTTTACGAATATCATTACTTATATCTGGGTAAGCACTTTTGTTTTGAATGAAAATATTTCGTAAAATCCACGATTATGACATTTTTTGATAGTTTACTTTTTAAAATTCGAAGACCGTCAAGAGAAAAATTACAATTAGCTTTCGAAAATTTCAAATGGTTATTTCTTTTTTATTAAACGTTAACTTGTAAAATATGAAAGTTTCTAACTGATTTGTAATCAACCATCATCAGTATATCACTTGTAAAAGATTATCTATCCCACCTGAGAACAGCTATTCTTATGAAAACATATTATATTTCAACGTTTATAGATGTCGAAATGTTAATATTTGGAAATCTGTAAACTATCTGGGAATGCTTCTCTCTGTATAGCAGTGGGTGCTGGAAGGATCTTGTAATGTGTAATTATAGCTTTTAAGAGGAAGGGAAAGCGACTGCCCTCCATTGGCTTTGGACACTGTTTGTTTTCAGAGCTAAGGAAGAGAGCTAGTCTGTCGCTATATGTCGTCGCTATATGTATAGTGTGTTGTACATGCTGCCGTTATTCTTATTTCATACACCGTGAATGAGTGATTACCCACTTACACTCCTGCTTGACCGGGATATTAAGCGAAGGTCATGAGAGCGACGTATAGTGAGAACAGTGCTGTAAATATGCGTTTTCCCTATTTTTAATTACTGATAGATTATTATTTTTATTAGTAGTACTAGCACAAAAAATATAGCATCACTCATTATCTGATGGCATTTTTACTGTCTGAATTAATGGAAAATACTGGACAATCCAGAAATCTACACTGAATTTAAGGAAATATATCTAATCCATTCGTGGTTTTTTTTTCATGGCTTTTATAGCGAAATTCTGGTATTCGGTATTTTTTCGTTTTTTTATAATATCTTTTGAATTAAAGTAACATGACTCTTTTTTATGCATTATGATTTTTCGATAATTTTGTTTAAAAAGCTGAAAGGCAATTAAAAACTGATAAGTCTAACAAATGAAAAAATAGTCTCTTTTCCCATTTCAAAGTTCGTTCGCCAAACGTATACTCGTATATTATATTTATTTTTTTTATATTCGTAACTAACTGACATTTTGAATGACGGTCGTTGTAAATTTCTGCACTTAGTTGCTTCATAAGCTATTGAATTTATTTTTATTCAAATAGATCAATTTGAGTTGCGTAGGCATGGTGTGAGCAAAGTAGGAGAAACAGAACTAAAAATATTGTACAATAAGCAGTGCACTAAAATAATACTTTCGCATTCAAAAAATATCTCCCTTTCCCCCTCCCCTTCGTCCTTCAAAGGAGTCTTCCCCGAAAACGAATCCGTGATGTTAACAAAAGGTAAGACACCGCAGAAGCTATTTTAATGGTTTAGAAAGATTAGAGTCGTTCAAAACGGGGTGGAAATACGTGGGGATGTATTCGTATACTATAAAGCCGCTTTCTTGAAGCACTTAAGATGTCAATCTATTCCAGGTAAAAGGAAAGTCGGAAATTCTGGTATAGCTTAGGACTGCTTATAAAATTCAGTCTTGATTACCAACTAAGTAAGAAAAAACTTTATTCTCTGGTAGTAATAATAATAACTACGTAATGAGTGCCATAATTTTTTCATTTCAATAATTATTTTCTATTATTTAAACGTACATTTTTGCGATATTAGATATAAAAAATGAACATGTCAATAAATTTATTCTATAACCTGACATATTTTTCTTACAATGAGCTTCATATTTACTTTAAAATATAATCTCGCAAATTTAAAGTATAAAAAATAAGAATTTGATGAAAGAGAGCTATGAACACAGGACATGCAAAATATCGCCTAATAGGTAAATTAAATGGTATACTATTCTGCTATCGGAATCGGATTCAGAAATGTACGTATGTGAATGTCTATGTACATGTATACACACACATACATTCGTACGTACATATATGCATACATACATAAACATATCGAAACATACATGCATACATACTAATATTTCTGAATCCGGTCCTGACTTGTTTTCCTCGCACCGAGAACCGCGTACCAATTAAATATCTATTACTTCATGCAGTGACAACATCTATCTTTTATAAATTACAACGAAGCTGTAAAAGTTACGAGCTACATATAATTTTAATTTATACCGACGTTGTCGAAAAAGTTAAATGAAGATGTATATTATAAGAAGTGCTTTTATTAACTTTAAATCGTTCCATTGGTTAATCAATAGTAAATTGATTAAATGTAAAAAGTTAATTAAAGAGCTGATGCTTTTACTGAATGACAACGCTCTAAGAAGCTGTTCTTTCTGCATATGCATGGAAGATAAATGAAAGATCTTACATTTCACGCAGTGGCAACTCCCACCAGCTTTTAGATTCTTTACTCATCCATCAATTTTTTGAAGCACATTAATGTCTCCAAATTTTGCTTTTCTAATACAGAAATTACGTATACTATACAATCGTTAAGTTAAAAAAATGCATCTCTTTTGAGGTACAATAATAATAACAAACGTGAACAAATAATTTGCAAGCAAAATATATGCTAGCTCAATTCTCAGTTTTAACTGATTGTGGCAAAGAAGGTGAAAGATATTTGCCTGAAGAAAGAGGTGATTTTATGAAGGACTTCAAGGATTTAAACTGGTTCATGCTGTACACGACGAAAAACAGTGAAAATGCCATGCAGTCAGTCTTGAAATTCGATCCGGACTAAATTACTGGTGCCCAGCGATTGTATCTATTTGTCTACAGGTGGGCTCACTTTATTTCTGGAAAATTAATTTTAGAATCGTCACTTTACTTGCATTTTTTATTCTCAATCATGCATTTTGCGTAAATACGTGCTTGTATACCTTTGCTGTTAGGTAAAGTTTTTCATTAATAATTCAATTATGTTTAGCTCACTGTGAAAATTTTCGGGCGTCATTCAACATTCATCTGTATGATGACTATAAATTAATTATTTCTTCTTCCATTGAAAAATAGTCCGTCTTTCCCAAATAACTGAGAAAACAAGGATTACTTTATACGCTATATTCAATGTCTTTTATCCCGCTAATACGAGAAACTTCTTTCTTAGTAAAATATAAAAAAAAAAAAAAATTATCCATGAATACGGAAGATTACTCGGATGGTTTGGGATTGATTTTTCTCTTAGTGAAAGCAGTTAAGTACATACATCAACTAAAATTCTTCTCATAGCTTCGCTTTAATTATTTCGACGTATACAAGTCTGACTTCCAAGGGTAAGTACATAGAGTCATTAGGATTTTTGAGACAGGAGGCGTGAAAAAGGAAAAATACCCTCGCTGGGACTCGAAATTGAACTTCTCGAATACACACAGAGTGTGCTACCGTGAAACCACGAAGGCATGCAGAAAAGAGCCAGAAAATACTTTATATACTCCCCCTTTCAGAGGGCCACTAGGGATTAGGGGACCCAGTCGCCAAATCCTGGTGGTAAAGAATCATCATCCACCACCTTTTAGTTCGGGCGCCACTGTAAAGTCATTAGGATTTTTGAGACAAGAGACGTGAAAACTGAGCAATACCCTCACCGGTTCTCAAACCTGGGCCTCTCGAAAACGCGCCGAGTGTGCTACCGTGACACCACAAAAGCATGCAGAAAGGAGGAAAAAAATACCTTATAAGTATGCCTTCACGAAGGATTGCGTAAAGGAAACTGACTCGTATCCACGTTACACTTGAGGAAAAATCATAAATAGCCCCTTCTCTAGAATTAGAACCCATCTCAAACTACCAGTGTTCAGCGACTTAGCCACTCAACCGCTGGTGGCGTTTATTAGCATTTGTATCAAAAGACTTTGTAAAATAATTGCGTAGATACAGTTATTGGGTAATAACAAATTAATATATTAATTAAGTTCTCAATATAAAGAAAAACTTTCATTCAATTTATCGCTATCAGCACTGACATTTGGAGAGGAAATAATTTATTTTCTGATAACAAAACATGTTTTCAACCGTAATATTTTGGGCGTAAAATATCTAACACTTCCACGCACTTATATTTTCAAATCTCTTATATTCCATTAAATATAAGAATAAAAGATTTGTAGATTTCTTTCTAAAAGTGTTCCAAGACACGGCGGAGAATTTCACACAATGCAGATTTTAAAATTTCGGTTGCATTCCAAATTTTAATAAATTATTTAAACAAAGCTATTGATCTTCATGAATTTTTTCGGCGTATTCATTTACTCGATTTAATATAATTTCTTGAGCTGAATATTTTAATTTCTACATCGAAGAATTTTTTACATGTAAGTTCGCGTTTATAGTAGAACAGTCAGTTACAATTACAAATTCCAAAACTCAGGCATGCTGAAAACAGTGTTGTCATTTCGTAAAGTAGAAAGAAAATACCATTAAAAACTCCACTTAAATACGAAGGCAAACAAAAAGATAATTTTGACACTATATATCTTTTTCTTGTTGTTGAGAAATCAGAAACTGAAACCAACTTTTAATACGAAGATCAAATAGTCAATTATATATTACTAGCGACCCGCTCCGGCTTCGCACAGGTATAAAATATATAGCCTATGTCACTCACTGAAAAAATGATTAAAATCGATCCAGTAGTTTTGATTTATTCATTACTGCCCGTTGCCCGCACGCGTTAAATTTGGAGTAAAACAATTCCCCTTTCTCTATACCATGAAGATTTCCTGCTATCTTTGGAATATTTAAATTCATACACTACATTTTTACTCGCTCCGGCTTCGCACCCGCCGCCCCGGCCGGCCGGTACCGCCGCAAACGCTACGTCCCGCAATTTTTAAATCTGTAATATCTTCGAAAATATTCATTTAAACCATGTGCTGTAAAAGGCCATATAGATCTATATTAAATCAACAATATATTTAAGGTATTTAATTGGATAAGGATTAATGCTGTATTGGTTAAAATCGCTTCGAAAATTAGCCATTATTTGTCGTAAAAAGTAAATGACAAAAAAATGTTATTGCGTAATATCCATAAGAGATAGACATATACCATAGCGGAGTTTTCTGTAGACCTTTTCAATGTGTACAATACTTAGTACATTATTTTGATAAATCTCATAGGGTTCAGCCTGCGTTTGCAATGTAAGCGGAAAAAATGTAATTATTTACATCAGATTAGAAACCTCATAAATAACAGTATTTCTCCACTATTTAATGGATGTTATTATACATATAAACCTTCCTCTTCAATCACTCTATCTATTAAAAAATACCACATCAAAATCCGTTGCTTAGTTTTAAAGATTTAAGCATACATAGGGATATAGGGACAGAGAAAGCGACTTTGTTTTATACTATGTAGTGATATGATTTATTAAAAATGCATTTTTCATTACATTTCTGAATTTTTCCTATTTTTATTAAAGATTTTGGGATGGAATCAGCGACTGAGGATTGGGCTTTCATTACTGCAATCTACCAGAAGGCACACGATTGTAAAACGATTTGTCATCATTCAAAAACCTTGCAGAATAATATAGCTTTGTGCAAATGACAGCCGCCTGCGGAAACGCAGGGGGAAAGAAGACCTCGTGTAGCATATCAACACGTCTTAAGCATTTATCGGGTAACCTTGCCTACGTGTATACACGTCTTAATCATTTTTCGAGAATTTCATTTCCGTGTACACGTGTCTTAAGCATTTTTAGAGCGATCTCTGAAAACGCTTAAAGACGTCTTAAGCAGTTAAAGGGTTAATACTGTAGAAATGTAATATCAGCTGTCCATATTACCAGATTTGCGAACAAGAGGTTGTAAGAATCTTAAGTTTAACTAACGCTTATTTTATTTTAAAACTTTATTATCATCTCTTATTTTCCACTTCAGGCCAGAATTAACGCGTGAATATGTTTATGCAAATTGTACTTGCTAATGCTTAAGTATTTAAGTTGTGGCTTTTTGCCAAAGAGTAGAAGGAAGGAGAGTCAGCCCTCTTGCTACGAGGCTTCTTGTGAGCTTGCCATCAGTTACTGTCCGCCTTTAAGGCCAGAGGTTTAACCCTCTTAAAAGTTAAAGACGCATTGTAGTTTTCCGCAGTTTGCGTACTACAGACGTATTAATTTAAAAAGGCCAGTCTTAGTTCTAGTCATCTGTGTAAAATATTAAAAGTTAGCTCTTATTTAAATTTTAGTTAGTTAGTAGTCTTATATTCTTTTACGTTCAGACCACAAGTGGTTGGTCTTTATATCCCGAAGTACTGGGACGGCTGTAAAATCGATAAGCAAATAAAGGGTAATTCTAACCTTTCTTATCTTTGTTGTATCTTCTACACACGCAGGAACATAGCTTTTAGTAAGCTCCCTGTTCCTAATCAGGACTCCCGTTATGTTTGCGAAATCAACCAGAAAAATCTACAGTAGTCCTGATAAGGTGACTGAGATGTGTATCCATGTGCTGGGTCCGAATGATGATGACAAAAGCAAGATAACAAAGTTCGTTCTTCTCGGTGCCTCCACACGTGGATACGTCCTTCAAGATGCTGTACGCAAAACTGGGATTCGTCTGAGAAAGTAACGGGGTGCCACTCCTGTAGCCAATCCGTCATTCACTAAAGGCACGCTTGTCTTTACTGCGGCCGCCTTGCTGACAAGAGTTATGATGAAGATATCGTAGCATTGCACGTGCGGACATTTGTCTTCCTGCAAACGAACTATCTTCCGAAGTCCAGATCCGTAACGTGGCTATAGATCCTGCAAGCCTAATGGGACAATGTATGTTTGTCTTCTCCGGACGATAGTGACCCGGGCCGCTGAAATTCAGAATAGCCCACCTATACCCTTTAATTCCATATTCGTCTGACGGTCATGGAATCACAAGCAGCAGTGTCACAAAACGATAAACAGTAGTCCCGATAGGCCACGATCCTATAATGGTCGAATTTCGATACGTTCTGGTAGGAGTCTAGCTTTTTACACGAGACATAACCGTCACCTTTACAAAAACAACCAACGTTCAAAGGCAATTTCCAAGTACGAAATCCGTTCAGCAAGCTTCCCATTTGTACATAATGACGCTCTCTCTCTCTCTCTCTCTATATATATATATATATAGAAGCATATATATATAGAGAGAGAATATATCTATCTATCTATCTATCTATCTATCTCTA
>KK115498.1:82071-166282 GCA_000611955.2 Stegodyphus mimosarum
AATGCGCATGCTATAGTGCAGGAAGAAATTCAAATTTCGAATGTTATTTTTTGATATATTTGAAACCTGACAAAAAAAAGTACTTTAACGTTTTAAACATTTGTTAATTAAAAAGGATTTACTTTAATTTTAGAAGCATATAAGACTAATATTTTCCTTATTTATTGCAGCTGGAGCCTGGAAGACTTCTTCCGAGTCCTAATGATTTGAAAAGGAAGATCCTTATTAAAAACAAGAGGTTGAAACCAGAAGTCGAAAAACGTAAGTTTATAAACATTTAGATCAAAACTGAATTCCAGGAGCCTCCTTACAAAAAACATATGTTTTGTTCCCTAACCTACTGATGTTATTGAATTTTCTCAATGTATACGTCTATTGAAGAACAGCTTATCTGTTGTACATAATATAATCTGGGAAACTGTTTCAGCAACGTTAATTTTAAGATGCCTTAATTAACTAATGACTTTTAATTCTCCAGTATAAATTCGGTATCTTTCTGTTAGTGAATCACCAATGCAATTTTACCGAGTTAGGTGTCACCTAGACTCTAATTTTTGTACGAGTATATTAAGTACAGACTGTTGTGACTTTTTATGCAAATTGGCAAACGTACCGATAATTCTGAAGTGAGATAATTTGGGAATTTTCTTTCTTTTTCTTATACATACATACGTATATATATATATATATATCTTGAAAGAGATTTTCTGACATTGTTTCTAAACATAATTCATAATTTTCAAAAAAGACTGCTCTGAATTCCAGAATAAAACTATAAAAAATTACAAACGATGATATAACTTCTGAGAAATACATTAGGGCGGAGATTTTAAATTGCGCCGGAGCCGCCATATTTTATCGGGATTAAATTTTCAAAATATGTGGGCCACGCCCTCTGCTAGATTACTTCGCCCTCAAGATAATCAATCACTGGTTCAGGGCGTTGGGAATGAACATTATTATCCATTCTAAAAAATTATTACCGATTGCAGTTCTAAACAATTTAACATGAGGATCGTGAACCACCTCATCTCTGTATATTAAAGCAATTATAAGTTGTTTTTCCTTCAGATTGTAACACACACACTCCAATTGTATTATACTAAGATTGTAACACAACACTCCAGTTACGGTTTATGTAATTTGTGTATGTGTGTAAGGAAAGAGTTTGTAACTAATATATATATATATATATATTTAATTATATGCACATTGTAATTATAATTTAAGAGAAATTTTAGCGGTGTTTCATCAATAAAGACCTATTAGATCTATAAATATGTATATTGGTAGCCCATAGCAAATAGTTTTGAATTATTTCATATATGTTTACATATACTACATTATTTTATATTTTATATTCAGAATACAAATTTACTTTAATACATATTTTATAGGGCCTGATACGTTTTGAGTAAAACATCTAATTTGCATTATTTGTAAGATCTAGTCTTCTTGATTAACATACACTGCAATTAGACCTACTTGAAAATCTGTGTAGCGACTTATCGCTAAGATGGATCAGGGGGAAGGAGTAAAAGATCCTTTTATTGAACTCAATTATTTACAGACGACACAATCTTTGTGCTTACAGAATCCACTATACAGTTGTAACGATAAAAACTAAACTAAATTTAAGGATAAGTTAGTAGTTCAAGCCTACCAGTTTCATTTAACCTAGTATGTTTATTCAGAAACCTACACGAACGTGATATTAAACTTCGGCAGCAAGAATGCGAAGCCGAGACTCAGAATTTAAAGAGCTAGTTGAAATAAAAATGCAGGCTTCAACATCGAAAACACGCTCTGACTAACCTTTTCGCTACTTCAGTTTAAATACACTCTTGTTCACCCTAACTCATTTACAACTTGGCGAGGAAACGCAAGGGAAACAAGAAGTGACAGCAAAGGCTAACAAATTAAATAACCATTGTTAAAAGTAGTATAAACCTTATACATTTACTATTTACTATTTCGGAATTTTACATTTATATTTACTATTAACTATGCATTTACATTTACTATTTTCGAAGAAACAATACATTTACGGGCAAAGTTGGTTTAATTGGCAGCTTTAACAAATTACTAGTAACTGAAAAAATTAGGTATATTTACAATTCTTATTTAATATATATTTTCGATCTTCGAAACAGGTAACCCTATTGAGCGATTTAAATAATCACAACAGGAGCATATCCTGATTGCTGTGGTATGTTATAATGCAATAATCCATTTGTATATCTCAATTCGTAAAATTTAAAAGGAGATAATTTGAATTATTGCTCAAATTATACAGCATTGGAAAACGTTTTTTGCTTAGGTTGAAACTGAACTTTCAGTGCTTAATTTTCCCTATTATCATTAAGTACTGCAGAAAAGGAAATAACGCCAGCTTCCTTGTTTTCTTTTGCCAACATGCAAACGAATTGAAGATTTTGGAAGCAGGAAACATGCAAAATGTGAAATTCCCTCACCGGGATTCGAATTTTCGGTCTCCGGATTGCTCCGGACGTGGTTCCAGTTACACGTCAAATGCACGCGGTAAGGAGGGAGAAAAATCTTACAGTATCTCCCACCTAAAAGGCGACTGGATAGGAGAGGAACCAATCAGTAGATAATGGCTGTGATGAATTATAGTCTACCATCTTTTAATTCAGTGGCCACTTATAGAGTAATAAGGACAGGTCCATTAATCCTAAGTATTGTAATGGCCCAATAGGTTTTCGTCGGAGTAGGAGGAGAGGAAAATGTGCACTGCACTCGCCTGCGCTCGAACTCCGGACATACTGTCGTAAACATCATCGTTAGTTTACTCGAAAATAATAAGCGAATTGTTAAAAATTAGACGAGATGAAAGATCGTTTAGAATATAGTATTTTAATACTCCTCAGCACAGTGCAATAGGTTCATTTACAATACGCAACATCCACAAAATAAACTTTACAACTGAATTCAGCCATCTATCTTTAGAACAACAATCTCTCTAACGTTGCATCCGTGGCAATTAAATTTCCAACATTCTCTCCAACTTGAGTTTTTAGGTGAAAACTCAAAAGCAAAATAATGTTGTGTAGCGAATTCTGTGTCGCAAAATTTAAGTGTTTTTAATCATTTAAGTAATCAATTATTTAAGTATTTTATTTGTATTTGTATTTGATTTTTTTAAATTTGAAATTCCGAAGACCGTAATGAATATATATATATATTTGTAAAGAATGTATTTAAAAGCTTTAATCAATTATTTTTCTTCAACGATCCAATTTTCTAACAAAGAAAGGGGAGCGTCTTTTAACGGAAGTAACATCTGTGGGAATAGCTTTAAGTTGACAGTTGCAACGGAGAGCAGTATAGTGTTGTTTCCCTTGCCTTTTGTTACGAAGCAGTAAAATGGATATCGTAATTGACTCCCCGCAATTAGCTTGCACTATCACTTTGTGTATGTTGTCTTGTTTATAACTTCGGAAGAAAGGAAAGGTTGTAAATTGGATCTTGAAAGGGCAGTTGTTTGTTGTTTCTCTTTAGATTTTTCACTTGTTAGCAAGGGGGTCGAATTTGGTATTAACAGTCATTTCTACAGCTGAGCAATCGTCAATTGTAGACAATGACTTTATTTTGATTCGTTCGAGGGGTTTGAATTTGTTCGGTTAAATTACATTGAAAGTCCCGGATTGGGAAGAATTTAATTTTATGTGTTAGGTTTGACCAGTAATATTTAATGAAAGGAGAAACCGAGTTTTCCTCGGTTGTTGCGCGAGTTTTGAGGTCAGTTCTGGAGTGGAGTTGAGTTTTGATACTATTACAGAGAGAAATATTTCAGAGATAGAAATGGCGTTTGCCCTGAGGCCGAGCTTCGCTTTTGCGGGCGGGCTCGAGCTTGTAGTCCGCGGACGGGCACACGCTGCTCTTAGCTGAAGAAATTCTGCTTGCTTTAGGAGCCAAGGGGGAATGATGTACTTTTCTGGAGGTGTGTAATGGTTATTCTTGGAATTTGTGATGCTCATTCTATGGAGTTTACGGGCGACTGACTATCCGAGTTCCCGGCTGTTTTCCCAGCATCATACAAAATGATGCACCTATTGCGAAGGTGTGGAATAGTTATTCCGGAAATTTTTGATGCTCATTCTACGTTGTTTACGGGTGACGGACTACCAGAGTTCACGGGCGACTGACTACCAGAGTTCATGGGCGACTGACTACTAGAATTCCCAGTCGTTACACCCAAAAAAATGATGATGCACCTTTCGGGAAAGACCTGTGAGTTAAATCCTTAAATTATTGTTGGCTCTCGCTCTCTATTCTCTATCTATCTTAATTCCATGGTGGATTAGTGATATGTTTCATTTATGTATATATATGTATTTTAAGAAGTGACTGAGAACTCAGTTAATTTTGAAGGATTCAGATTTTTTTTCACCAACTTAATTAGTGAATTATCTTATATTTTATTGGTATAGTATTTGTCTTAATTTAATCTTGCGTAACTGGTAGAAAGAAAATTCTTTTGATAATAGATAAAATTTTGTGTCTTAGAGGAATTTAAAATTATTGTTTATAAAATATGAAGTTTATGTTAATCGTAATTGCTATCTCAGTTTAAATGAGATCCAGCTTGAATAATTCATTTAATGTTCCAGTTACTCTAAGTAATCGTTATGATGTTAAATTGCAAAATTTTATCTTGATAAATGACTCTTGAAGGAAATTTAATGTAGAATATTAATTGCTATTGTATGTAAGGGTAGTCTGGCCAGCTATCTTTAGGTTATCCTAGATAATAATAAATGAGTTTGATTTTATGTTATTGCATTTGTTTTTTGTGTTACGTAGTTGGTCTGTTCAGTCACTCCATTTGTTTGAGACGTGAGGGTTTTAAGAAACATGGAGGTTTTATCGGGGTTATGGAAAATGTTTATGCATTTTAGGGTACTCACAACGCGCTCTGTTTTTAGCAAATATGTACTAACCACATTTTATTGAATATTTGAATATTTGCTTTAGGTGCCAGGAAAGTTAGAACTATTGCTTGATTTTTCAGTAGTGGAACTGATTGATTGTTTTTTTTTAACATTTCTTCTCTGGTGCTTATGAGGTTTTGATTTAATGACTATAAACTTGTTATTCTTGAGTTAATTTTGAAATGAATGAAATTTTAGAAATGTTTTGGTTGAGAAATAGTATTCTATTCTACCGAGTACCAGGGAAGATTTATTCCTTGTGTTTTTTTTTTCAAGTTAAGATTTCTTAAGATGATTTGCTTTGTATTGTGTCAGTTAATTTATTTATGAAATAGTTAATTTAGATATTTATTTTGAGTTAGTTCAATCAAGCAGTTCCTTCCTCCCCTTTCTAACTAATTCATTTTAGTAGTTTTATTTTAGTTTAAGTTGTCCGGCACCAGAGAAGGTAGAGATATAAAAGTTTTAAAAATTAGTTTAAAAGTAAAACCAGTAAAAGTTTACAGAACGCAACAATAATAAACATTAGAAAAATTGCAAACACATGTTAATTTCATATGCAATACAAGTAGAACAATTTTAAGAATTTATCAATACGTAAACTAAATCTAAATCTTAGAGTTCAAAATTCTAACACAAATGTTAAATGAAGTTCAGGTTTTTTCAAAGTCAATAAAAGTTTGTACTTAGAGATTGAGTCTTTCAACAGGTTTTACTAGTCGACCAGAGCGAGTCTGAACAGGAGTAAGTTCATTAGAATCATTTTCCATATCAGAATGCTTATTACTTACCGCATCAGGAACAAGTTCGTGATCATGAATAATAGATTCACATTTATGTGTTACCTCTAGAGGATATAGTTGTTGTACTGGTCTTAACACATTTCCATTAGCAGCTTTTAATTTCACAAGTCTGACAACTCCATCTTTGCCAGGATAAAGCTCCAGTACTCTTCCCAGGGACCAATACAGTCGTTTTTTTATTATCTGTACCAGTTAACACGATGTCCCCTACATTAATTTTGTCACATCTCTTGGAAACTGAAGAACGAAGGAAACCTAAATATTCTTTTCTAAATCTTTGTTTCAAATGATCTCTTACTTTCTGAAGATATTTATATCTTTTAACAATATTGATCTTTTCGATTTGATCTAAATCAGGAACTTCATTTATGCGAATGTCCTAAAGGAACATAGAAGGAGTGAGAGTTTTGAGCTCTGGTTCTTCCGACATATAGGTTAATGGTTTATTGTTCATAATGGATTCACATTCACAGACTAAAGTCTGTAGTTCCTCGTATGTCAGAGAAGAACGTCCAAGGTTCTTTTTCAGGAGATCTTTGAGAATTCCAATCAAGCGTTTCCAGAACCCTCCCCACCATGGGGAGGCGGGTGGATTGAATTTCCAGCAAATTTCGTTCACTTCAAATTCATTTTGAATCTTCTTTCAGTCCAGTCTCTTCAAAGCGGTATTTAACCCGGTGAAATTAGAACCATTGTCCGAATACAAAACAGATATTCTTCCTCTCCTTGCAACAAATCTTCGTATAACCTGGATTAAAGCATTTATACTTAGAGAAGGTATCAGCTCCAAATGTACGGCTCAGAATACTGCACAGAAAAACAGGACAATCCAAATCTTCTCTTTAGATTTCGTCAACAAGGGGCCCGCTAAATCAATCCAGATACCTGAAAAATAGCTGATACTCTAGTTCGTTCTTTCGGAGGGAGCGGAAATGGTACCTCAAGATTGTAATTCTCTATTTTTTACAGGTGATGCATTCGCTGATCACCCTGCGAATGGTTCTTTTCCCTTTTAAAATCCAAAATCTCTCACGCAGAATGGTTAAGAGAGTGGATGTCCCAGCATGATTGTTCGTAATATGTTCCTGTTCAATATATCTTCTTATTATCACATGCTTAGAAGGCAGAATTATTGGAGAAATAAAATCCTGAGTTTCATCTTCATTTGTTAATCTGGACTTCAGTCATAAAATTCCTTCATTATCTTCATAAACATCAAGATTTATCAAATTCTTTCGCATCTCTTCATCACCGAAGCATTCTTTTTGTACAAAACGGAAAAGTACCTTTTGAGCATTCAACAGTTCTTCTTTTGTAAAAGAGTATTTTCTAAAATCTTTAGACTTTGGTTGAAAATGTAACACCCAAGCTAAAACTGGAATCATCTTTGAGAATTTCGAAAACTTTCTTGCTAACAAGAGATACAATGGACTCGAACTCTGAGTTCTTAGTAGATATGACAGTGTATCATTTTTCCATTTCCACTTCCTTCTCATTGATATTCGCTATTGACTTTGGCCACTGCTCCTGTGAATTCTTCAACTAAGGTGGTCCTTGCCATCACATCGATTTCTGAAGTCGTTCGCATCCACATCCCCTCTATAGAAGGTCAGCTGGGTTCTGATTATCTGGAACATGGTACCAATTTTCGGGAGCTGTGAGTTTTCTGATTTCATTCACTCGGTTGTTAACGAATACAGATCAGGGATCTTGCCGTGTAATATTCATGTAAGAACGGTTGAAGAATCAGTCCAAAAGAATGTTTCATATTCGTCAATTTTTAAAGCATTTTTCAGAGATTCGAAAAATCTAGCTTCGATTGTGGCTGCCATTAGTTCTACTCGTGGTATGGTAATTTTCTTCAGTGGCGTTATCCGTGACTTGGCCTGAAGTAACTGAAGTTTCACTAGGCCATCAGGAGCTTCACTTCTTAGAAAGATGCACGCTGAATAGACTGTATGGCTTGCATCTACAAACGTATGCGTGCTCAAGCGTAACCCCATAGAGACACCTAACCATCTTGATATCTTTATATTTTTAAATGGTGCAGTTCCTTGAACAACTTCAGAAATTTCCCTTTAATTTCTTCGTTTACTTCTTCATCTCAAGATTCTTTCGTTTTCCATGTAGCTTGAAGTAAAAGCTTAGCTTGTATCATAGCAGGTGAAAGAAAGCCTATAGGATAATATAAACGACTTATAAGTGAAAGAAATTTTCGTTTGGTTGTTTTTTTCTGTCACGTCAAATTTCAAGGCTTCGGTATCGATTTCTAATGTATCTGAATTTCTGTTCCATAGCAGTCCTAATACATGCAACTTAGGTGTTGTAGAAGAACAAGGAGGAATAACGGTGCTTTCCCATCCTCTAAGATAAAACATGCTTTCTTTCATTATGTTTGTAGCGGATTCAATGTAGGTGTTCAACTCTGAAGCTGTCTTTATACTTGTCACACAATTATCAACATAAAAACTATCTCGTAGTTTCTTCAGCACTTCTTCAGAATATTTTACTTTTCACGATTTTTTGGACAAATGATGGTCAATAACCTCCATCAGCAAAAGTGGACTACAGGTAATGCCAAATACCACACGGGTGTGACGAAATTTCTTTACTCTACCATCATCATCATACCAAAGGAATCGTAAAAATCGCGATCTCTTTCATTTAGAGATATCTGTAAAAAGACTCTTTTGATGTCTGAAATCTCACCAATTTTGTATAAGCGAAATCTTGCTAGAATAGAAGGAATAGTGTCAATCAAATTAATTCCAATCTCTAAGCAATCATTTAGAGATGGATGATTAGGAAGCTTGCCGAAGCATCGAAAGCAGGTCTTTTTTTCATGGAAGATAGTGAGGATGTTTCTTTAATAACTGTAACTTCTTTAATCACTCCTTCCTGCAGCCATTCATTAAAGACTTCATGATACTTTTCACGATACCCGATTTTCTCTGACGTCTTCGTAGTAGATTCGAGTCTTTTCAAAGATAGGCCATAATTGTCAGGTAAGACTGCATGCTTAATTTTCCAAGGCATATTACTCTCGTATCTACCATTTTCAATTTGACGAACTGTTTCTTAGAAATGAACCATAACAGCTCTTGTCGAATCTTCTTTAGTTTTTTGTTCAACAGGATCTCGGATACCCAATAATTCTAAGTCCCACAACGCTGAAATAGGCAGGTCTTCTTGAGATATTATAGAAACTATAGTCATATTTACATTGTGTTGATGTTCGGAATGAGGTACTTTACCCATCAACGTCCAGCCCAATTTTTTTTCTATAACCACTAAGCCTGTTCTTAGTTCTTCTCGTTTGCTAGTAAATAACTTCTTTGCAACGTCTGCCCCTAATAGTACTTCAATAGGGCCTGGATTCTCTTGGGTATCAGTTTAGCGTATTTCTTTATTTTCTAATTTGCGAATCCAAGAACCATAGCTTATGCTTGAAATATCATTACAAATAACATCATTTTCTACGGCATCTAATTTACACTAATAATTACCATCAAGGCTGCCCAAATAAATCTTGTAACATTTATGTTTATAAATTTCAGTTTTCGTTCTACCAAATAAAGAATGACTAAATTCTTCCTCTCATTGCAAGTAAAAACCCATTTCTTGTGCGGTAGACCTTAACACATAACTTTTTGAGCTTCCCGTGTCAGTCATTAATCTAACTTTACGCCTTTTATTCTTACCCTCTATGTTTACAACCATGATCTGAAGGAAAACTTCATTCGTAGCACGTGAATGCAAAGAATCTATTGTTTCCTCTTTTTTCTCATCATTTTCCTGCTTATGCATTTTACTAGGTTTATTACATTCAAGACTAGGACAAAAAAATTTCAAATGCCTTTTTGAACAGATCTGACACTTAACATTTGATCGACACTGGTTACTGAGGTGGCCTTTAACCAAGCATATTCTGCATAAACCTTTCTTTTTTACCGCAGACATTTTTTCATCTAACGGAACATAAAACACCTTTTTACAATTACGCGTTTCATAATCTTTTAAACAAGAAGGTATTTCATCATGATTCATCAGATCCGACGCGGAAGGAATAATTTGGCTAGTTACCAAGTGCTTACGATCAGAAAGAGAAAAAATACCCGCTCTGCTTAATTTTATTTTCTTTTGACTGAACTTCGCTTTTCAGAAATTCAACTATTGCATCAAGGCTCGAAAGATTTTGTTCAGATTCAGTAATTTTTCGTTGTCTTTCAAATGATCGTAATACATGAATAGGAATAGCACTTTCCACAAGAGGATATAAAATTGTTTCTCACTGATCAGTTGTTACACCCAGACTGCTCAGGGCTCTAAGTTGTGTTGAAAGTTTGTTATACAAACTACTCAAAGAATCGTGTTTTTTTTGCTGCGTTATCCAAAACAAGTTTTATTAACTCTCGAAAGTAAAAATCAGTTAAAAGTTCTTTACTGCCATATCTCTCAGTGAGGCTTTCTATAGCCAAAGGATAATTTTCGTTCGTCACGGAGAAAGATTCTACAATAACCGTAGCTTCTGATTTAATTTTTGTTGACTGTATCAAATAATGGAATTTGTCTGCATTCGTTAAGTTATTATTTTCATGTATGTTTTTAAACTGATTCTAGAACGTAACCCAGTTTTTTAAATCACCTGCGAACTTATAAAGTTTTACTTTCGGTAGGTGTTGGCACAAAGTTTTACATGTATTTTCATCAGCAATTAATTTCTGACTACTCTCTGACGGTGCATTTTGGATTTCGTTGAATTTCCTCTTAATATTATCAAGAAATCGTTCCGATTTTAATTGTATATCCTAACCGCCTTTTCTCGATAGTCCTCTACTATTTCAAATTCTGATTCGAATTCTTTAGCATCTGTTATAGTATCTAAATAAGCACTGTGCGTCAATTCTGCTTTTCGTTTCTGCCTAATGATTCTGCCTTTCGTTTGAACAAATAAAAACACATTTCTGCTTCTTCATGATCAACATTAACATCATTTAAAAGTTCGTCTAGCCTTTTACAAGCTTTCGTAAAAGCGGAACGTTGCACAGTTTTGTTTCTTTTCATCACTCCCATTTTGTCTTAAAAGTTTAAAATATTTGGAAACAAATTAGATAAGAATAATATTTAAACTTCAATAAAACAATAATCAATAACTTCAAAACTGAAGTATAAGGTAATAAACCTTATCCTATCTATTCTTCCATCCGACATATTTCCAACAAACTCGCCCACCCGGGGGCTCCATAATGTCGTAAACATCATCGTTAGTTTACAAATTAAATAATGAGCGGTTTGTTAAAAATTAGACGAGATGAAAGATCTTTTAGAATATAGTATTTTAATACTCCTCAGCACACTGCAATAGGTTCATTTACAATGCGCAACATCCACAAAATAAACGTTACAACTGAATTCAGCCATCTGTCTTTAGAACAACAATTTCCCTAGCGTTGCCATTCCGTGACAGCTAAATTTCCAACACATGCTTCCAATTACGTTACGAAGACACACAGACAAAATAATGAGCGGTTTGTTAAAAATTTGTTAAAAATTAGACGAGATGAAAGATCTTTTAGAATATAGTATTTCCAATTACGTTACGAAGACACACAGTAACGATGGAGAAAAACCTTGCAATTTTACATCCAAAGTTATCGATGTATATATACACAGTCCAGTCACATTAATGTGACCATCTGTCAAAAGCCAGAATAACCACCTTTCGCAGAGCGGACTGCTGCGAGACGTGCAGGAAGAGAGTCACATAGGTCCCTGAAGGTGTTCTCTGAGATGTTGAGCCATGCCGACTCTAATGCCGTGGCCAGCTGCGCTAGATTACGCGGTTGAGGATCCATGGCGCGAACAACTCGATCGAGATGGTCCCACAGACGCTCGATTGGGTTTAAGTCAGGTGAGTTTGCTGGCCAGGGGAGGACGGTAAACTCATCCTGGTGCTCTTCGAACCACGCACGTACACTGGCAGCTGTATGGCACCTCGCATTGTCCTGCTGGAAGATGCCATCATCCTGAGGAAAAACAATGCGCATGTAGGGGTGAACATGGTCCGCAAGGACAGATGCGTACTTGTATTGATCCATTGTGCCTTCCACAATGATCAGTGAACCTAGAGAATGCCAGGAAAACATTCCCCAGACCATAATGCTCCCGCCTCCAGCTTGGACCGTTCCGGCAATGGTTGCAGGGTGGTTCCTTTCAGAGGTTTCACGCCTTATACGCCAACGTCCATCTGTCCGATGGAGCATAAAACGCGATTCATCCGAAAACGCAACCTGTCGCCACTCAGTGGACGTCCAGCTGCTGTACTGGCGTGCAAATTCTAGCCTTCGCCGTCGATGAACAGCAGTCAGCATAGGTGCACGAACCAGGCGTCTGCTTCGGAGGCCCAGACGCAGCAATGTTCGCTGAATAGTACTTTGGGAGACACTTTTGGTAGCCCCTTGGTTCATTTTGGTGGTCAGTTGCTCAACGGTAGCCCGTCTATCTGCCCGAACGCATCTCCGCAACCGTCGTTCGCCTCTGTCATCTATGGCCCGTGGTGCACCACATTTGCCACGTCGCTGATTTTGGACAGTCCCATTTTGCCATGCACGGTACACTTTTACCACGGCGGCACGCGAACAGTTCACAAACTCAGCCGTTTCGGAAATGCTTCCACCCTTGGCCCGAAAGCCAATGATCATGCCCTTTTGGAAGTCGGATAAATCGCTTCGTTTCTGCATTACGCCAACGATTGAAATGTTTTCCGAAGCCCTCACACACCCTTTATATACGCTCAACTGCACTGTGCTGCCACCTGCCTTCTGTGATTGGTTATTTAACTCTGACATGGAAAGTTCGTGGTGGTCACATTAATGTGACTGGACTGTGTATATATATATATATTCTGTAATAAGATCTCTCTTTCAATTTACGCAGGTCTTATATTAGAACCTTTCCTACTGTGGATGTGTTCAATGTTTTATGATTAATAAAATGATTTCTAATCAAAACATTTGCCAATATTTTTTGCAACAACATGAGATACCTGTAGTAAATAAGGACTCTTTTTAAATGTTTTAATACATTTTTACTATTTCAGAGGAACTTGAATTATTTATGCGAGGTCAGTTAGCAAATGATGATGACGAAGAAAATGCAGATAATCCGCAAAATGAAGGAGGCGAGGCACAGACATCAGCAGAAGGTATGATTTGTTGTTTTTTAACTATAAATGCATGCACCAAAAACGCGATACAAAAGTCTTTAAAAATTAAAGTTCTATGTAAAAATCCACATCCAAAATAACATTTGATAAACTCGATAGTAAAATACACTTTTATTTACCGGAACATCTATTTTTGAAAATAAAAAAACAAACTTTATTAAAAGACTCAAACTATTTTTCTAATAACTCTAATTCAATATAGCAATAGAATTCATAAATAATTATGACTCTCACGTTAGTAACTTAGAAGGTGTTACGATTTTACTAAGAACACGAATAAGTTGCACTGACAGGAAAATTAGCGGATTATTAGTCAGAGATATTGTTGAAATAACAATATGTAAGAAATTATAATGCAAAACTGCAATGAAATTATAATGCAAAATTGTAATGTAAAAGTACTCATAAAGCTTGCAATAGAAACTCAATCATTTTTTTTTATTTCAGAAAAGAAGGTAAGAAAAAGTGGATTTGCTTTTTAACTTTTTCTCCAAGGTAAAGAATTAAATAATTATTCTTTTGTTGCACTTAAAGTTCTAAAAATGTACTTTATATGTTCAGATGCATAAATTATTCTTGACAACTATCTGAAACACTTTTCAAATTTAGCACTGCTCTGCAATAGCTTTTGATTATCCATTGAAGGTCTCAAAATAAAAAGGCCTAGCTAGCCGTTAGTAATTTAATTTATATAAATAATGCACAATGAATTATCCGTCATATACATTATTTTCAATTCAATACAAGATATACACTAGAGTTAATTCTGGAGAAAATTCAGTATATACACTGGTGAAATAAATTAAGAGAATTTCCATGTTTGATCTACGATCTTCAGAACTATTGGACAGATTTTAATAAAATTTCTTGTGAACATAGGTTGATATAATACAAACAAATTAAACATTCAACAACTGTAATAGACACACATGTTCATGTGTAACACTCTTGGGAGTCTGAAGGTCTGAAACAGCGGTTGCAGAAGGCACAAAAGAAATTGGTTTATAGGGGGTAAACTCCCTTCTTACAGCCATACAGGCCTCGCAGTGTGATGCTAT
Source organism: Stegodyphus mimosarum (assembly GCA_000611955.2). Lineage (NCBI taxonomy): Eukaryota > Metazoa > Arthropoda > Arachnida > Araneae > Eresidae > Stegodyphus > Stegodyphus mimosarum. The sequence goes on from KK115498.1 coordinate 96,113, forward strand.
ACTGGAGCGTGATGTTATACTGGAGTTTTTCCAGTATAACATCACGCTACGAGGCAGTTTATCAGTGCAAGTTTAAGGCAGTTTATCAGTGCTTGTGGCAACTGGTCCCATTCATTCAGCAATGCTTTTTTCAGTTCCTGGATGGTTCTCGGAGTGGTTTGCGAGTTGCAATTGCCCTCCAAAGAGCTTCCTAGACATGCTCTATAGGGTTGAGATCGACCTGGCTGGCCAATCCATCCGTCGAATATCCTCACTCTCGAGAAATTCGACGACCAGAAGAGCTCTATGTGACCTCCCGTTATTGTCCTCTAAGATGAACTCGGGGCCCACTGCACCTCGGAAAAGGCGAACATAGGACTCCAAGACCTCATCCCTATACCTCATACCAGTCACAGAGCCTCTATCAAAGACGTGGAGAGGTGTGCGGCCATCCAGCATTATGCTTCCCAGACCATTACATCACCGCCATAATTGTTGATTTCGAGGACATCAGAGTGTAAGTAGCGGGTTCTTGGCTCTCTCCATATAAAAATACGGTGAGAATCGGTGTTTAGGCTCAAACGGGGCTCGTCGGTGAACAAAACGGTCGCCCATTGCTCAGTACTCCAATCACCATGCTGCCTGCACCATGCTAATCGGTCTCTCCTGTACGTAGACACGAGCGGGACGCAAGCAGTCGGTCTTCTGACAAACAACCCTCTCTCATGCAGTCCTTGTTACACGTGTTCCTGTGGCTACATACAGGACCCGAGAGAGCTTGTAAGGTTTTACTTTAAAATAACAAAGTTTTATGTTAATTTCTCTTTCCTGTGAACTCTTATTTTAACTTCCCGTTAGAATGAGCACGCGTTTCAGCTTTATGCTAATTTGAGGTGCAGCCAAGTTTTTGTATTTAAAGGTTAGCAAGGAACTACAAACCCCAACTCGCAAGAGACCCGGAAAGTACTTAGATCGACTTTTTCAACAGCATAATAGGACTGCAAACCAACATATTTACCATCATTTAATCAAATTTGGTAAACTGCTCATGCGAATAAATGCAACTGCGGAAGCTCACTTGTGGTTCAGATCTCAATTTTAGGCGGGAGAGCAGTCTTGCAAACTCCTTGCTGAAGGATAATTGTACAAACTCAGCTGCACTGCACCATTCTGGACGCTACATTCCTAAAAGAGTGGATTCTATTTTTCAAAATCCACCTTTGCAGGAACATTTTTAATGGTCGTTGCACTTTGTTATTGCCCTTGTACAACTACTGTATAGTTGGAAGAAAACAGCCTTGAGTTTGTTACATTATTTTATTGCCAAGCTCTCTCAACAGAAGCAGATTCAGACCACTCCATTGAAAGACCTATTACATGAAAATGCTGCTCCTTCTATAGCAGATTCTCTATCACTATCAATAGAATAACCTTGTTGTATGGGGCGAAGACGTATTTCTAGTATCTTACACGTACTCTTCCCTAACAGTGGTGTATAAAAACGTTATGCACAACGTATAACACAATATATTACCATTTCGAAATTTAAACTTGTCTAAAGCAATGCCTGATAAAACGCAATTGGCAATGACGCAATATTAAGATTTTAACATAACGTCTAAAATCTGCACCTCAATTAACATTTTACACCGCACTTCTACTAACTGACATTCGTTGCTACTCAAACAGTGAGATGATCCCCATTGTTCTTCTGTCAGTCTACACTGACAGAAGAACAATGCCGTATTATTATAACTATATAATAATACGGCTTAGTATAACCACAATAGTCTTTAACGGCTGTGGGCATCACTCTCATGTTTCCTCGCTAGGCGTCTTAAGTGACATGTCTACATAGACCCTTAATATGGCTGTCTTCAGAAATGCGGTTTTATTATTGTTGCTCTACATATCTAATAACCCATACATTTTAGGTGACAATGCGTCCTTAATTTAAATTGCTAAATCTATTGTTTTTCTCATCTTCAGAGACTGTAAGAACACTTACGAGAAGCCCAGATGTTCATCTATTTATAGCCAGCACCTGATTGGGTTAGTTTATCCATGCTTAGGAATGGTGGTAGCAAATACTTGCCATATCTTCTGTATCTCGTACTTTTGCTATCTGATGTATATTATTGCACACTAATATACATCATTACGCTTCATTACTCACTAATATACATCATACACTAATATACGTCTCTATACATTTGCACTCTTGATTAATCTGTAGGAAATATTCATTTAGTTTTCGTAGGCTGATTGTTGCATGTGTTGAAAGTGTTTTATGCTTTTTAAGATAAAACTTGTTAGCATAAGGTTTCTTTCCCCTTTATAGATTTTTGTGCATGTTATGCTCTCCATTTTTGTCGCCATTCACGTTAAAGGTATTTATTCAAAAGAAGAGGCATAGAATTTAACAATAATGTTGTGTCAGAGATTATGCATTAAATGAAAGCTTAGAACACCTTGTGCTGAATATCCACGAATGGTGTTCAACTAATGAAGATGTATCTCATCACTGCAAGATTATAACGAGATTTGACACATTTAATATAGAAAATTTTATTTTTAGTAAAAACGCCAGAGTAAGTAGCATATTTTAAAATTATTGAAGTATTATTGCACTTTGAAGTATTTAAGTTATTAAATGGTTTTTAGATGAAGCTTTTCTCAGAAAAGCTGCATTTCGAAATCAGAAACATTCATCGGTTATTAAGCAAGGAAATGAACTCTGTCATGATGAATTTGGAGTGTTGAATGTTTTACAAATTATTCCACAAGCATTAATTGATACTGTAAAAATACGTATAATACTCAGAAGACTTTACTGAAAAGGTTAATTTTGAATAATTTTGAACCATTTATTCAGCTATTTGAAAAGGTTAATTTTGAATAATTTTGAGACATATATTCAGCTATTTATTTTCGATTGAGTAATGCAAAATGTTTTGAGTTATACATTATCATTATCTCCTGCTTCATCAGTTATTCTTAAACAAAAGTAAATTAGAATTACATATCACAATACTAATTTTTTAGTATAAAATTCTTTATTATTATCATAAAAACAGGAAGTTTCTGAAGAACAAGCAGCCATGGCAAATTATCAATACACTGGAGCTACAACGCTTGTCCATCCTTATCTTTCATCAATGATTAACTATGCACAACCTGTAAAGTTCCAAGGATTCGATGTTGCTGAAGGTAAAAACACTTTCATTTCTCGATCGCAAAATTGTGTAGCAGTATGTAAATTTAAAACAGATATGAGTAAAATAATAATCTAAGGTATAATTTTAAATTATTATTCAACTTCAAATTTTTATAATTTTATGTTATTTAGAGTTTTTTTATCTTTTACTCAGAAAAGAACATACATCATAACATGTCATCTTTTGCTGAAACGGCTGCACTGGGTTATTTGAAATCACAAGCTATTGAATTTGTTAAGTATCCTTTCTAACTGTAGAATTCTGCATGAAGGGTTAACATCAATTAAAATGAAAGAACCTACAGAAATGATTATAGGAGAAATTTACTAAGATAGCAGTTAATTAAAAACTTTCATTCAGTATCACTCACTTATATCCTTAATCATGTAATAAAAAAGATTAAATTAGATAGTAGTGAATTTTGTTTTGCTTTTCAACAAAGCATTAAGCCTTTTTCATTTTGTCTTTGTGTTATCTTCCTAGACAGCAAACTACCTTATCCCCCTCCCCCAAAAGAAGGAATTTCAGTACTACTTGCTTGTTACTCAAAAACAGTTTACAGGCATAAAAATTTAATATTTTAATTAAATTTGTAGCAGTAGTGATCCTCCGTCTATGTTTTAATATCAAGTGTTTAAACTTCGCTTGACTACATAACAAATGATAAAAATTAAAACGCATCCGATTGCCAGATTCTCATGACTTTAATAATAAAAACATTTTACCAGACTGCACAAGTCGCATCATCGCTTGAGTCGCACCTTTTAAATATTAACGCAGTATCACGCCAACTGCGTTTCTTCCGGCAAAAGGATTCACTCGCTAGTCAACCATATTGTTTCACATCGTGTTCGCCTTTCTGAAATATTTGAGAAAGACCACGAAGATAATATCATTCAGTGCTTAAAATGTAAAGGATGGGTATACGACTTATGTGCTGGAGTTGACGAGAAAGTGAAAAAATATCTTTGTAATCATTGATGTAATTAATTATATAAATAAATTAATTAAAAAAAGTTTTTTTTTTATCATTGTCCAATTTCAAATGTGGTATCACTATAGGTGGTATGACTTAGAATACTGATTATCTGAGTCGTACTAAGTTCATGTTAATAAATTTTGTCCAAGACAGTATTTTGTGGTAATAAATATGAGCAACGAGATATTATTACTACACATAATTTTTATTTTTTCATAGATTCTAAGATTTATACCTACTTTCGCTTAGGGATTAAGACTCATGCAAGCTTACCCTACCTTTTAGTAATTATGAAACGTTTCGCTTATCTGCTTTTATTCTCTTGTATTCAAACCAGTATAATACTTAGTTAAAACTGCTATGTACTTGATAAACAATAAGAAATCCAAATCGCAATAATTAATTCGATCTCCTCACGTTTACAAATAATTAATTTGCAGTTTATTATGCAGTAATTTTATTTTTATTTGCAACGGAGCTGGACATTAACAGTCTACAGGTGATATGAGGACCATGTCATTTTTTGCAACCGATCGTAAGGTTAACAGAATTTATTATTATTATTATTATCGATATTATTATTATTGGTTTCTAATGTTTGTTTCCGAATGTTTGGTTTCCATGCATTTTTTTAAAATAATGTGCAGTACTGGGCCATGGCATTTTCGTGGTGGACTTTTAAGCACTTTTTTTCACATTTTTTTTTACACTTTAGCTTTTAAAGGAGAAAAAGGAAAGTATTGAAGATAGTAGAACTAGTAAAAATTTAATTTGCAAAAAAAAATTAAGTTCTATTAAGAACAAATACGTTATTGTTAGCCCAAAGGGCTTTAGCCCAGAAGGGCTATTAATTTCGTTTTGACGTTTTGCGTTGATTCACTACAAGCGGCGAATCACTTTTTAAATTATTGTCACTAAATATTAAAACCCTGCATTAATTCAAAGAATTTAGATAACGAAGAATCTGCATGAATGTATCTATATTTCTCGCATTGTGAAAAAAACAACTCTATCTCGAGACACCAAATTTTGAATAACGTAATCCACCACTCAAATATTGTCATCTGGAAGCCAAATTTGAAATTTGTTTTGTTATCTATATCATATTTTGTAAAACTTTAACGAATGTTTTTAACAGTCTCAATGATTTCAAAGCGAGCATTGGCAACACTTCACGAAAAAAAATATTTTCATCTCCAGTGCGCGAGTCTGTGTATCGGAAATTCTAAAGATATGCTCTTTTAAATATTTGGCGGTAATGCTCTTGAATTGAATTTTATGCTTTAAGTGCGAAGAATGTGATATTTAATAAATAAACGTAATGCACAAATACGTAATATAAAATCTGAAGTAAGGTAAAATCTGAAGATCGTACAACGTAATATAAAATCTGAAGAGCTTTCAGATATTTTATTTATTTATTTCTTTTCATTTACAAAGCATTATAAGGAAAATTTTATTTTCTCTCGGTACTCTTTTAAAAAATGAATACATTCAAAAATTTCATATTGAGTTCCTTAATTACCAACTAGCTATAACAAACGACAAATGAGTCGTATTTATCCCAAAGGAACACGTGCTGATTCAAGTAACTACATGCCTCAGGTAAGTTATCAGCTAATACCAAAGATTAAATGTATGTGATGAATTCTGATTCAGAATGGAAAATCATAGCATAAGCAAATTACAGATCTTTTGGAATGCAGGCTGCCAGATGGTTGCCTTGAATTTTCAAACTCCAGACTTGCCCATGCAATTAAATCAAGGCAAATTCGAATACAATGGTGGATGCGGGTAAGATATCATTTTATCATTTTATATATATGGCAGCTTGTTTTGTGAAACTAATAGGATAGTTCAGTGCTATTACAATAATATTATAAAATTTTAAATCTTAAATATTTTAAAAGTTTAATACTTTGGTAACCAGGATTTAAACAGGCTGATAAGCATCTTCTCCTAGTGGAACAGCTGCTCTGTTAGTGGAGTAAAGTAAAAAATACTTTGGTAATGGTCTTAGCAGCTTATATCTTGACAAGGATAACACTTAAATTCATTTAAAATTATTTAACAACGTCAAATATTAATTAATGGTAAACTAACTATCAAATGAAAAGAACAGAGAAATATAATTTATTAACGAATTGTGGTAAAATACCTGAAACTACCTGCTATAGATGGTTTTTTTATGAAGAAATTTTCTGTTCTATACCGAGTACCAGAAAAGCGATGAAGAAACGCAATATAGCTCATAAATTATGTCTAGGATATCATACAGTAAATATATCATATGGTTTTCTATTCTGAGTTCTGGAAAATTTAGTGATTCTATAACGTATTTTCTCCCTTCTTTCTACATGCCTTCGCGGTGTAACGGTTAGCTCACTCGGCGCGTATTCAAGAGGGCCAGTTTCGAGTCCTGGCGAAGGCATTGCACATTTTTACCACCTCCTGCTTCAAAATAAACCTAATGAAAAAATAATGCGATCATGCGAATTACAATGAATGGGGGAACCGAGAACTTAAACAAATCCGTTGCATTTTTATTCTTCCAAACTCCCATGGACCTTCAGGAAGTTCTTACTTCAAGCCAGAGGAGGATGTGGGACGTACACCTACTTACCTCTGTTAGCCACAAGTTGTCCTCGCCTCCATCACCTGTTACTTGCATTATTGCTCATGAGCGCATCTTAGCAGAAACTTTGCCTGCGTATTTTCTTTCTTGCCTGTCAATTCTTTGGAAAACCTTTCTTTATAAGCTTTATTTTTTATTTTTTCGTTAGTGAATTTTTTGATAGCAGAAATTGCTGCCACAAATATAAAATCGGCCTCGTTTATATTAATAAAACATTTATCATTACTATTCAATGTTCTATCTTTGTTAAGTCGTTCAAATGTGTGAACACTGAACCCGATGCTTTTTTCACAAGCCTAATTCCTATAAGTAAATATCATTCTACTGTAGTGATATATATATACATTATATCACATGCTTCATGTTTCACAACCTAGATAGTTAGAAATCTTATGGAAACTAAAACGAAGGTAACCGAAACTAAATATTATAGCTCATTATCAGGATTGATTTATCCATCAAGAATCTGATACTTTAATTTCAGAAGCATTTCCATTAATTAATAATTTTATATCCCGTTTTCTTAATTTAATGAGAAATATAAAACTCGTAGTAAAATGTATTGTCTTGCACTCTTTTGTAATACAAAAGGGTTGTTGATGAAATAGTCATTGCTGACTTTTTCTGTTTCATCATAGTCAGCAAATTACGCACTTTTCGGTTATGTTGATAAACTTTCTTTGCTAGTTTTTTGATATTTTTAATTATACAGTTTATTACAGACATCAGTATATTTGCGTCCTCTTCCTCAGTTTCAGTTCTAATCCATTGTTGTGATAAAGAAATACCTAAAGAAAACGATCTGGCCATCTTTAGTGCTAGCTATGTGAGGATTAAACAAGGCGAAATATGTATCTTAAATGAATTATTTTTGCAAACTAGCACTAATTCCGAGCTAAACAGAAATTCCAATACGACCAAAATGTAAAAGCAATACAAGGAAAGGCTCGCATAAAATAACAAAATTATAAATATTTTAGAACAAGATAATCTCAGCTTGAATAATATTTTAATGATGTAAATAAACTGTGTAAGAAATAATAACTCATAAAATAATGAATTCGTAAGCTTGAAAATTGTTTTTCTAAAATATATTGTCATTAACATATCTAAAATATGTTACTTTCCAGATACCTTTTAAAACCCGATTTCATGCGCCGCAAAGACAGAACATTTGATCCCTTTGCGGAGTCTCCAGTGGATGGTGTGATTGCAGCTCAGTGTTCTGTCAGAGTTATTTCTGGACAGTTCTTGTCGGATAAAAAAGTCGGGACCTACGTAGAAGTAGATATGTACGGTTTGCCCACAGACACCATAAGAAAGGAATTCAGAACCAGACTCGTGCCTGCTAACGGACTGAACCCTGTCTACAACGAGGAACCTTTCGTCTTCAGAAAAGTTCGTTATACTCTATTATGTTTTATGCATTTTAGAAGTAATGCTCAAATTTTCACAAAATCAATAATTTTAATAACGATAAAATACTACTAAAGAAATTTTCCCACTTTAAATATTACGAGCAGGTTGAGGTAAACGTTAAATTTATTTATCTTAGCTTTAATTTAAATGTTAAAAATATAAAGAAGAAAATCAAATTTTTTTGTATGAAATTTAAGTGTAACGTAAAGAAAAACCAATGTTTATTGTACACTTAGCACATAAAAGTTACAAAATAAAAATAATGCAATGCAGTACAAAATGCAATTTAATTTATAACCCCCCCCCACAAAAAAATGTGATATTTACGTTTAACTAACGTTCACAAAAGGTTTTGATTACACAAAAAAATTAATGTAGTAAATAAAGTTTATTACCATCTGCAGATGACTTAATGTATTGATTTCCTACTTATTATTAAAAAGAGTGCCATATGAAGTATTCATTATTCATTATTCATGTGTTCATACTGCTAAGTAATAGTGCCATATTATCGATATGATGTTTGACAAAGTTTGCTTCCATAGTGCCAGCGCTCTGGCTAAACAACAAGGCAATCTGAGCACGACTTTTCAGCTGATAAATCAGCTGTTTTCTTACATTATAAATGAGCATTACCGTAAGTATTCATTTTTAAATGAATTTTCCTTTCTAAACTCTAAGTATTGAAAAGAGCTAATTATATTCAAATAAACAAATAAATGTAAACGTAAAAGTAAAATCAAACTAAAATAAGACTTTGAATACCACACTAATCTACCTATTAGAAATGAAGGTTTATTCAAAATGTTATGAAACATTTTAAAAATTCTAAATAAATAAATGGTACATCCTATAAAAATTTTTATTTTGCTGATGTTAAATTCATTAAATAAATATCAAATTCACTAAGAATTTGATACATATTTCACAAATACACAATGTAATCTACTTACGGTGATACGGTGTACATGTGTGGGATAATTTATTTCGTCCTTCCCCAGCATATAACTATCGACCAGAGTCACAGTGTCGGTGGCAATTGTCATTGTCTCCGCAGACTTATCTCCGTGTTATCTTTTAAATTAAGGTACTTTCTCATTTGTTTATAAGGAAGTAGGCCGTCTTACGAAAGAAGTTACTATCATTGTTCACATTCAACTCCGACATCGGTTAAGATTTAACTATTCGCAAGAAAATCTTCCGAGTTTTACATTATATCTTCGCATTAACAGAAGTGGATCCACTAAGGTTCAGTAGAATTTCTTGCTATTTCATATTTTATTTATTATGAATTATTAAAAATATTTCATGGAATTGTGAATAACGTGTACTGATTGATTTCGAGGCTTTAAGAGCAACTGGTGTAATTTTGTTCTATATAAAAGGGATATTTAGTTAGAATCATTCCCAAGTAACGTATCGCAAATAATATTTACTCTCTACCTGTTACAAAAGGTTAAGTTTCTTTTAAGAAAGCTTGCTCTTAATAAAGCATTTAAAACAATGACAGATTAACGTTTTTCAATATTTTTCTTAAATATATAACAATTTATAGTGTATATATAGTGTTCTGTAGAACATAATGTTGAGAGACGGAAATTTTTCGCTTTATGTTACAACTCAACTTTTCGGAGCTTTAATCTTTTCCTGGGGGCTGGGTCATAAATGTCTCACACGTTCACTACATTAAATAAGGCTCAAAGATATTGAGCTTACTATGGAAATTTAAAATTTGCTACTCAGCATGGAGAAGATAATGACAAACTCTATCAATTTTCTTGTTTTGTTTTTTGTTCCTTGCTGATTGAATAGTTGACAAAAAATGACTTCATGAAAAAATAATCTCTATTGTCCAAGAGAAAAGGATAACAGTTCTGTAAATAGTACTGATATTCTTGACGTGTGCCAAAACGTCTTAAGTGATGTGAGCCAAAACGTCTCGGGAAATTCTCGCTCAAGCTCAGTTAACTTCTGAAGGCATTCCACTTGAGATAGTTTCAGAGATTTTAAAGAATGAATGGATGGTTGATCTTTTCCAACAATGGTAAAGACAAGAAGACCCTGCCAAACCCTTCCTAAATTTTGATTAAACAGCGTCAACTGCCGTTGATAATCAGTATCAGATTCCACTGACAAAGGCAGGTTAGGGGATAATTATTTTGACAGTAAAAAATGTGAAAATAGAGTTATCTGTTTCTTGTTAATATTGCAGAATAAATACCTCATAATAGCGGTGTCTCCGCTGTAAACAAATCTTCACATGGTAGATGACACAAATTTTTATGCTGACACTTTTACACCACGACGAATGCATCCCATTAAAACATTGAATGAAAATATATATTTAGCTAACGTCACACTATATTTCATTTTATTTTCTGGTGGCTGTATAGATTAAAGAATATGAGTCAAATGTCATAAATTGTTATTTCGTAAATAAATGTATAAAAGAACGAGAAGAAAAATACTTTAGGCAATCATGCCGTAGCGCCATTTAGTGAAGGAAAGAAATACTTTATCTGGATTCCTAACATTTACCAGTGCGTTATCTACACTTCACGCTGATGAGAAAGGCAATTTGTTTAAAAGGGAACAGATAGTAATAAAGATATTCTGTCTTGCTCAATCAAACTATGCCACAGAAATCCACCACGGAAATGAACATCATTTAATTAAGATGTATTAGAATTAATAATTCATAATTAAAAATGAAAACTAGCATTAAAATTTTACAAGCGTTGCATTCAGAACTAAAGGTGAAGAAAAGTAAATATGTTGATTCTGAAAATAATGTTAAATAATAAAAAATAAAACCTGTGCTTTATTTAAAGTTTTCCCTTCATTTCATTCTGTAACTAAGCATTGAACCTTCTTTTTTCCCATTCTTTTCAAGATATATTTATAATGATCGCATTGAAACTTGTAAATTTAAATATTAATATTTATTGCTTCGTATGTTAGCATTTTTAAACTTAAAAGAAATCATCTTTTTGTGTATGTGTGTGTGAGAGAGAGAGAGAGAAATCTTGTTATGACAAGGAGTTATTCAAAAAATTAAAAAGGAATTCTAGGTTATTTTTTTGTTTTATAAGCATAACCTTTAAATTGTAAATTCGTTTCATAATTTTCTGCATCTTATGAACAGATTAAATGAAACTTTCACACTTACAGGTCGTCCTGCCGGATTTAGCAGTTATAAGAATAGCCGTATTTGATGAAAATGGGAAAATGCTGGGGCAGAGAATTTTGCCTCTGGATGGCTTACAAGCAGGTAAAAGAAGCAGCTACAAATTCTAAAGAAACATACCAAGTTAAACAGCCAAATATGAGCAAAATACAAGCTAATGTTTTGCAAAATATTCATTTAATATTTTGCGCAAATATTCTGCGAATTTTGCGAACACATGATTTGAAATTCTGGAAAACAAAATGCAAAATAATTTAAATTTAGGATGTAAAATAATTTAAATTATATTTTCTAAAGGAATGTTTCTAAAAGTGTTTTATAACAGTAATTTCAAAAAGATTTGACTATACGGTAAAGAGTAAGGCTGGGCAGACTGTAGAAAATATTTAAGAACAGAATTAGTAGATTTGAACTAAATATTTGATACTTTTCGCTAATGTTCATGCCTCCTTTTTAATTCTTTACTGTTTTGGTTGGAATGGTTTCTGTTTAACAATGTCTTTTACATTTTATGTGATTTTTTTTTATAGAAGCTTTCTACCATACTTCTATTCTGCACTATAAGTTAGCACTGCTTACTTATTGTTCGCATTTCTTTGTATTTTTCTTATGTACGTTCTATCTAAAAAGTAAAAAGAGAAAAAAAAAGAAAAGAAAAATGTCTTTATGATATTAATTACGATGACTGAAATCAATAAAAAGTATTGTAAATTTAATTATGATGATGAGCATCATCGTAATTAACTTGGCAATACTTTTTCTTGATTAGGTTCGAACCTAATAACTGAAAAAGAAAGGGTAAAAAGTAAAGTACATTTAATGGAGCTTTCTTTGCTTTTGAAATTTGAATTTTCCAAGTAAATTTATTTTTAATTTGCCAGTAGAATATCTTCTTAAATTATTTATTTATTCATTTATTTATTTTCACTTTAGGTTATCGACACGTGTCTCTGCGAACAGAAGGAAATTTTCCGATGTCACTGGCTATGTTATTCATCTGTATAGAATTAAAAATTTATATTCCTGATGGATTAGGAGGTAACTTATTTCGGTACTGAAACTTTTTGGATCAGGTAGTAAAAGATAAAAGTAATATAAAAAATAAAATGAAAACAAGATAGGGGCAAATTAATCCTTTTAATATCGATACTGTATAAATAAATTCATATTCACGAAGCTCTGCACTAAACATTTACGAAATTTTGGACGTCTATTCGTAGAATTTAAACCAGAATAAAAGTTTTTACCAAAACAAATAAATGCATCTTTGTCAAAACTTTACGGAAAAAACTAATAAAAAAAGGAAATATTACCTCTATAATTTTTGCTATCATGATATCAACGATCCAACTGCTTGCGTACAAATTCGTTACCTTCAACAATATTAACTCTTTTGCATCGGTAGAGGCCAAAATCTGTTTCTCTTAAACATCTGAAACTTCCATGTATACATATTTCCTTTGGAACGATTATCCTTCCCCCTGCCACGTGGGACTATTTCTACGCAGCATTAACAATAACCTGCTTAAGTGAAGTCATTACTTTTCTCTTAAACATCTCTGAACGTTTTCACCCACTACGTACAGTTTTCCCTTAGGACAGTATTTCAGTTCTGAGCATCAACAGCTAGACATTGACGTTAAACAAAGAAGAGAGAAGGCGCATTCAAAAATGACAGCTACTTTAGTCTCTTCAAAATAATGACTGACATGTCATTTAACAACTCCTGGAACCAATGAGAAGTGCACTAAAGTGATGGAGGAAATGCTCGAGTAAGAAAATAGACGTAGGCATTCGGACGACCTGCGGCGATACGGCCGACTTCACTGTGAAAGGATTAAATAACCTTATTTGTTGATGACTGAATATTGCTTCATAAGGAACTGTTCTAAAGAAGCTTATCAATGGCTAATTAGCTAAAGCCGCAGACCACTGGTAGTTCAATCTCAGTGACTGAATGGATTAATTCAATTCATACAGTGTTTGATGTTAAACGTGCTGGCTGCATGCTGATTTTTATGCTTTTTTTCCTAATTTTTAAGGAAATCACGAGCCAATATATTTCAGACCATTTCTGCGAAAGCATGAACAAATTTCTGTTGAAATTTTGTCTCAGTGAGCCATCTAAACATACACTAATTACAAAAATCAGATTATTGTGGTTCCAAAAGTATTATTTCAAAGTATCAACAAATCCTCATTGACATAACCGTTTACCTGAATTCATAATGCATAAATCTTATTTTATTATTATTTATTATTATATTTTGTATAATATTTTGGTCTTTTATTTTCTTTTAATTACCTAAATGCCATTATAATCCAAACAGTTTTAAAATAAATACCAAAGAAAAATGTTTTATAAATCTCTGCAAAAATGAAATGTTAATAAAAATAGTTTATGCGCAGCTACATTAAATATTACCAAAAATGTTACTTGGAATAATGAAAAAACTTTAAAAAGCTGGTTATAATGATATTCTATGGATCCATAAACACTATTTGTGGGAACAGGTTTTCAAATATATAATTAACTAAGCACAGAAACAATTAACGATTTCCTTTTGAGATCAAAGAACGCTTACTATTTCCTCTGAAAATGATATTGTATAAGAATTGAGATACCCACAGCATTTCTCAGGTACAGAGTGAATTAATAATTGCTTGATGATGCTCTGGGTCTTTGGAACCCATCCTGTACCAGTTGAAACATCACACTGCATAACTTGTAATTATTTTATTTTAAGATCTAATGGACGCTCTGTCTGACCCGAGAGCATTCCTTTCGGCTCAGGAGAAAAGAGTTGCTCAAATGAAAGCCATGGGAATTGAAGAATCAGATGTGCAAACTCAAGACCTCAAGCTGGGTGGCGTCAAAGCAAATGCCAAGAAAGATGATGACAAGAAAGGTGAGAAATAAACGTTCGTTCTTTGGCGGTGATGTTTTGTCGTGATTATCAAGATAAAATTCAAAAATCTGATGTTCGAACGGCTTATTAAATTATGCACATTCTGTGCTGCTTTCATTAGAGATATATTTATCATCCAATTATTTCAGTTTGCGGCAATACAAAAATACATAAAATCTCAAAACATCTTCATTCAAAATTGTAAAATACAGAAAAACCTAAAACACCAAATACACTTAAAACCTATTTTTGAAAAAATTTTACAATTAAAATTAGAGTTTCTACACAAAAAACAAGCAATTTGGCCAGCGGGCAAGAAGGTAGATTTTTCGGTGCACAGAACTGAACGTTTACTTTTGGTCCACTTATAAGGTATTTCTCCCGCCTTCTTCGCATGCCTTCGTGGTGTAGTGGTCTGCATGCTCGACGCGTAACCGAGAGGTCCGTGGTTCGATTCCCGGCGAAGGCGTTGCTTATTTTTCACCTCTCCTGCCTCGAAATAACCTAATGTCTCTACACACTCGGCAAAAAAAACAACGAAATGGCAGAAACTAACTTAGTTCATTATTCTAAATGTAAACAAAGGGCAGCTTCCTTAGGCTTAGTTTCAATTAAACAACTTTAAATTGTTGATAATTCTACAACTATTGCATGCAAATTAACTAAAGGCATAAAACCTTAACAGGAACATAAGAACAACATAATTCAACAATTTTTAAAGCAAAACAAATGCACAATTTACCAATACATAAAAAAATGAGTTCACCCCGCCGAGTAACAGGGCGTATATATATATATATTATTAGAAAAGGTTTTTCGTATATTATCTACAAGGAACAGAAATTCAATTAAAACCGTGAATTATTATCAGGAAAACAATTTTAGTTAGCAACTTAATTAGTATTTTAAATTAGCATTATCTAGACCCATATTACAGAAATCTAGACCTATACACCTTTAAACACCTTTAAAAATCACCTACAAGGTTTCACACCTTTAAAAATCTATAAAGAAAATTCCTGAATTGGAAAAATACCAAAAACAAAAGTAAGAATTTTAAGTGCCGAAAAAGTAGTTAATGTAACTGACTGCAGATTAATTGACTTGTCAAGGGTAACAAACCACTTTACTACCAATTAACAAAAACTGAATTAAGTGAGAGTGTTTCGTCTTTTTCCCAAGTAAGGACTAAATTATTATTCTGCTAGAGCTATATCATAAGTCATGAACAATATTCAATTAAAAGAAAGATATTAGTCCATTTAAGCCAAAAGAACTGTCATAAACTAAATAAAATTAGTAGGGTAATCTTTTCAATTTAAGTTACTCGTTAAGAACATAACTAAAAAAGATCCTTACTTTAGAAGTAATATTCTCTGGCCCTCTCATTTTAAACACAAATTCTAAAGTAAATACAAAAGTTATACATTTTTTAATATGAGAAAGTTAAATTCAAAATCAAAAGAAGATCAAAATTTACATAAGCTTTTAAATTAAAGTTTAATATAAAGTAATTATTTAGATAATGTGTGTGCGTATATTTATATACTTTTGGTGCGGCCGATTATAACCAAAAAGGGAGGTGAAAACTACATGTTATAGCTATTCTATATACAAAATTTCAACGTTCTGAGGCTACTCGTTTTTGCGTTATGCGAAATATACGTACAAGCAGACTTTATGAAAAAGTCTCTTCTGTATCCATTTTAAATCCATTTTTCAATCCCCTTTGGGAAAAAGAGTCCTTTATTCTAGCCGTACTTGCGCATATCAAGCAAAAACATCGTTCAAATGGATTGGAAAGAGATCCTAATGGCTTTTTTTCGTTGAAATATGATACCCGAAATATTTGCCGATTACCATACTTCCTTTACTTCGTACAAGGAAGTAAAAATGGACCCAAGAAACCATCCAAAATTCATTTTACAAAACGTTTTCTGTCTTATCTCTGAAGCAAAGTAATAAAAACGTAGTAGATTCAAACCAATTTTCATAAATCTTAAATTAATTTTCCGTCTTCCTTAAGATTTGTTTAGCTCTCTATAAATTCGTTTTTGCTTTTCGAAAATTTTCAGCCGTTTCCCACATATTGTGGTAATTGTCTTTGCAGTTATTGACTTTGTAAGGAAGTTGCTATTATTTTTTACTGACCAGTTCTTTTATGTCTTGGATCTGTAATGTCACTCCTCGTTTCCGTTACCCTACCAGAATGTAAATGAGGTGGAAAGAGATAGATAGTATTTAAAGCAAAATTTTAGATTGCTTAGATAGAGTATGTTCTGCCCGCTGAAGGCCACATTACGAGCTTGCTTTCTACGGCGTCAGTTTTTCTTGCCGATAGTGCTTTTCACGCCGGTGTAAGTAAAGGGGCCGACTTTCGCGTTAAATATCTCTACGTAGACTATTGGCTAATTTATACTCAGTTTAAAATTTTAAATTCTTATCTTGATTGATAGCCATAAATCCTGGCTGAGTTTCCAAGCACCAAGAATGTCTTCTATTCCGCATTTTTTTCCATTTAATAAAAAAAATTTTTATAACAATCATTCGTGTTCGTAATACACTCTCCAAGACTTAGAAATAAGTGTTAGTTTAGTTAGTGTGTTATACGGTATTTTCTTCCTCCTTTCTTCATGCCTTCGTGGCGTAAGGGTTAGCACACTCGACGCGTATTCCAGAGGTCTAGGTTCGAGTCTCTGCGTGGGCATTGCTCGTTTTTCACCTTTTCTGCTTAAAAAATAACCTAATGACTCTACAGTGGCGCACGAACTAAAAAAGGTGGTGAATGATGAGTGTTCACCATCAGGATTTGGTGACTGGGCCCTCTGATCTCCAGTCGCCCTTCAAAAGGGGGAGTATATAAGGTATTTTCTCCCTCCTTTCTGCATGGCTTCGTGGTGTAACGTTTGGCTGACTCGGCGCCTATTCGGCAGGTTCAGATTCGAGTCCCGGCCGCATATAAGCATTCTGTACCGCGCCACGCACATAGGGAAAAATTTCTCCTCGTGCTTAGGTATGGCCTCCAATGACATCATTACTTCTACACTTAGGAACGCCTTGACTTTGCTTGGGCTAGAGGGTACATCTCAAATCCCGTTTGAACATTTTATTAGCAGTACTAAAAAGATTATTACGTGCGTTGTACTTTTCTTGCTATGAGATTATACTTACAACGTTATAGTAGGTGAAGTTAATATAAAAAAATGTAGTGATTTTTTTTTCCTACAGAGAAAAAGTATTATTTCTTCTTGTGCTAACTCCGTAAATATGTATTAAGTGGAGAGTTTTAATAAATGTATATTCTAGACTAATATAGATTTGGAAAAGAGAAATAGAGATGCATATTTTAAATTGAATTATGTTACTTTATGAATATTTCAATTTTTTAACGTGTAACATCTTTTGTACCTTTGCATAAAAATAGTATTTATCAGAGAAGGAAGTTTCTTTTCTTATATAAGTGTATACAATTCAGCGACAATACTGAATGCACTTTTTTCTTTCATCTAAGGCAACAGAATATTAGAAATGACATGGACATTAACATAGAAATAACATAACATTTGCAAAAGAAATATTTTCTGCAATGTGAAAGGAAAAGAATGCAACAAAATTGCAATAATAATAATATACTTAACTAGCACACAATGCCTTTACAGTTGGATCGAGATCATTGTGTTTTGGTTTTTGCACTAAATTCACGAACTCAACCACTTATGTAATCTAAGCGCTTAAGACTGCTTCTTATACTGACAGCATCTTTGAAAGATTTTATAATTTTATTATTCCACGAAACAGAAAGCCATCTGTAGAACGCTGCAGCTAAATTTTTGTGTTTCAAAGAAAACAAATGATAATTTTCACGCTTCCGTATCTCTCATGAGTGTCATTCAACGAAAACAAAACAGTAAGAATGCCTCCTAAACGTCATTACGGCAAGAAAAAATGATATCATTGGAAAGTATGTCCAATCACACGTACGAATTTTTTTCCTATGCGCGTGGCGCGGTACAGAATGCTTATATGCGTCCCGGCCAGGGCATTGCATATATTTCACGTCTCCTGCTTCAAAATAACCTAATGACTCTACAGTGCACTACAGCAAAACACATTAAACTCTATAACTAAATCTATCATAATAATGGAATAAGATATTTTCTTCGTTAAAATGAATTTAGAAATCTTTTTATAACAATAAAACTAAGAATTTCATCATTTTAATATCTTGAAGTTTTGTGCTATTCAAGAAATATTTATTGCATTCAGTTTTCTCTCGTTCCTTCATTGAATATTTTTCAATGAAGGAAAGAGAGTACTAAGAGCACTTACTACATGTGCTAAAAGATTAAATCTCGTACGCTGTTAGGAAGAAATTTAATGAAAAGATAATAAAAAACTTTCCGAAAATCGGTTTTCCTTGCAATTTAAATATCACTCTGATCAGAATGTTTTCCCTCGCATTTAAGTAATTTGATTACCGGTTATATTTTCGACAAAGATTCTCTGGACCCACGGATGTATACATTAATTTTTACTCTTTATTTTAGATTATAAAGTAGTTGAGAAAGCAATTGATGCTTCTTTCCTTTTTAGCGAATATGCAAAAGAAAACTGAGAGAAGATATTTAGATAAAGAACTATGCAGCTCTTGTTTTTCCATAAAGAAGGTATTTACGCTTTTTAGAACGATGTCGATGAAGAATTTTAAAAAAGTGTTGATGGAACCTTATTATGGAGAAAGGAAATAATAATTCAGTTTGTGCTTGGATTTGGTAAATTGTGCAACAATGCTGGCTAAAGTTCTTGATTCAAGTAAAGCTGAGCGTTGCTATGCTATTTGAAGCTGAGTGCACTGATCCAGTTAAAACCAAAATTTTCCTATTTTTGTTATTATTCTTATTATTGTGTTAGTGTTATTATTGCTGTGAGTAATCTCTCTTGTATGAAATCAAAGCATACCTACGAAATTCATCGTGGCAAAGAATCAAGATTGCTTTGTCATTGGCGAAAGCCTTGGGCACCATGCAAGTGACAGTACGGCTTTGCTCAGTTCCGCCCGCAATTTTGAAGGAGAGCACCCAGGCGGACGTCCTATTTTTAACTCTAATATTTGTAATAAACACTAAAACTTTTTAAGGTACAAAGTTATTGTTTCATATTTGGCATTATAGCCAATTTGAATATATCAGAAATGTGTACTAGCGAATATAAAAATTCTCCATTATCATATTTAAGCGAGAGAGAAATGCTAAACCTAACAGTCTGTCAGACGTTACCAGATATTCCAGTCTGCTAGTATCTGAGAGACTACAATTAAAGATCACAAATTTTCGTATCATGTATAAATCCTTAAGCGAATGAAAAAAAAAATCTTCATGCCTTTCCCAATAATTTTATTAATATGCATTAACAAAAATGAAATTACTGATGTCTACTATAAATAAAAATTATTTCATCTCAAATTACAGGTCGCAGAAAATTATATTTTTAATTATATTCCTTTCGTTTTTAGACGATTATAAACTTGAAGTAATCACCAAAGACTCACTAAAGGAACTTAAACCTTTCCAAAAGCTTAAAAAGAAGCATATGAAGGCTCTTAACTCTTTGATGAAACGACAAGCGAAAGATAAAGCTGCGATTCAGAAGTTCCAGTGTACTGCAATAGAGAAATATATGAAGAACTCCAAACAGTAAACATTTACTTTCATTTGTTTTAATTTTTTTCCTTAACGTTTATCATTCAACATATTTACTTTAGTTAACATATTTCAACATATTTATGTTTGTATTTCAACACTTTTCCAAAAATTTTTACATTTCTTTTGATTGCTGACTTTATTGAAAACCTCTTTGCTAAAATATGGCTCAGTGTTTAACTTGTCATAAATATTGAAGAGTCAAAGTAATGCTGAAAACATTTATTTAATTACTAAAATTGTTTGTACGTCTTCAGTCCGAATAATTTAAGGTATTTTTTAGACCCATAGATGCCATGAAATTCTCCAATACCCATGAAATTCTCGAATACCCATGTAACGTATTTGGACTTAATGTCTTCTGAATCATTATTCATAACTCTGACATATACCATTGCAATTGTTCAACAACTCGAATTAAATTTTAGTTTCGATGGACAGATATCTCCTAAATGAAGAAGCCATGTTAGATTCTCGAAGTCAGAAGAATAAGCAGTTAATCTAAGTTACTATGACGAGGATTATTGTGCTGGATTAAGGCATCTGTTTTTAAACAAAATGTAGAAATAAAAATTTATAAATAATTATGGAGAAAGGACAGTCTTTTAATTCATGTTATTGCTGTGTCCATTTGTTGCATTAAGCTGTTTCATACGGTGATACCACACACAATTTAATTATCCATTATACTTCACCGTGTCATTGTCTGATTTGCATCAATCGCTTTACGGAATTTTCACCTGCAGTGAATATTTCTTGTTGTTTAAAAGCCCAAAATATCAACTCTTATCTGAATTTAATGTTGCATTTATTTTCATTGACTAGCAATTTTCAGTGTTTGCAAATATAGACCAGCAGCAGAATCTTGACATAATACGTTCTCTATTAAGGTTATTGGGAATATTAAACAATTTTCAAGTTAAAGCAAGGTCTTGTAAATATTTAAGACTTTTAGTTTTTATTACTTATTTTCAGAGTCAGGAAATTTCATGATAAATATAACGCGATTTTTTTGTGAAATATTTGGAAATAAGAAGAGATATTTAACACACCCTATAATTTCTGAAAAAAAAGTACTAGTTCATTTTGTTTAAAGGATGTGTTTTTAACTAATAAGTGACAAGATTACAATGAATCATCAGAATATAAGAGTGATCTTCTTAATATCCCACCAGCCATTTTATCATAATTAACTATATGCAATTATCGAAACATCCACTCAGTGCTGTTGTAATAATTTCAAACTCTGCTTGTTGCAAAACTGTTCGTAGCTTCTTCCTATATGCCGTTTGCAAACTCATTGGATGTTCTGTTCAGCAGCATCCAGAGGAATTGATAAGATCTTGCGTCGGAGGCGTTGAAAAGCATTAGATGGCTAGAAATTCATATGAGAATTTCTCCATCTGTGACTGAGTGACAATAAAATGACCCAATGTCTTCTTTAAATAAACTAGTCTTCCCAGAATGCATGAAAACCATATTGGTTCAGTATATCCTGGCAGGAAACAGCATTTATAATCATCTCTGCACGCATTAAAGGATATACATGTGTTATAAGAATGTTTTCCTTGCTATTCTTGGGTCACCAAATCCTTAAACATAATCAGCTTGGTAGAATGTATATAAGACTTGTTTCATTGAAGCCTCATTTCAGGTTTTCAGTAAATTTGATCGAATTTATCCGGTATACAAATTGTCCATATCTTCTGCGTGAATTCCCGTATATCATGTTCCCATCATTATTCAGGTACAAGATTTCACAATGTATAATCTGTAATGGTTTGGTATTGATTTTTATAAATTAAATTTTATAGTGTGTTGCGTACCATTTATTCGCTAATGTTTTGGGTAAATTTGGCACTGAGCTTGAATTTAATCTATGCTATTATTGTCCTTTTGTTGCAGCTAGACAAGGTTGGACAGTTTATTTCACTCGTCAGTGAAGCGTGAACACCCTTTATACGATTAGACCTGATATATTTACTTATGGTATACTCATAGCAAACTTTTGACATAATTGTCCTTGTCCTTTTTGACTCTTCAGAATTTGTATGATCCAACAGGAGTCCTGTCTTACATCTGAAATGCATTCAGAAGCAAAGTCGCTCATTCTGTGGCAGTTCATTCTTTTATTGATTGCGATATATATTTCGAAAATCCAGACATTCCCTTACATAGAGCTTGCATTAGTTTGAATATTGTAATGCCTCTCACTTTTGTGAAAGAGATATCTGATACAAATACGCCTGTCATTTTTTACCTTGAAATATTTCTCAAGTAATGTGTTGTTGGGGAATATTACTACAAAATATCCTTATACCTTCTCATTTAACGGTAATGTCTCTCATGTGTTGTAATGTATTGTAATGCCTCTTATTCTTGTGAGAGAGATATCTAATACAAATACGCCTATCATTTTTAATTTGAAATATTTCTCAAGTAACATGTTGTCATGGGATATTGCTACAAAATATCCTTATATCTTCTCATTTAACGGTTCAGAACTTTTAATATTTCTAAACATTTCCATAAACCATTCGGTTTATGCAGACAGTACCTTTAAAACTTTGTCATTTCACAAAAGTGGAAATATTTTTGCCGTATTCGTGCATCTGAGTTCGCCTTGTAAACAGAATCAAGCATTTATCAATCTGACTTAAAGTAAAGCGAAAGAAACAAAATGACATTATTTCTGATATTCAGCAATGTTATATAAATTTTCATTTTTTTTATAAAAGTCCTTATTTACATATTAATTTCAAAGCTGGGTATAAAAGGATAGCAAACTTCAGTTTTTAAACAGAGCTAATTTAGTGAGGGATTCCTTGCTAAGTGAGGATATTAATTTAATGGATTGGCAACCTAAATGACTCGACTTAAACCCTGCAGATCATGTCTGGGATGATCTTGGGGGCACAATTGCAACTCTCTTTGCCTCTCTCCCAAAAATTCTTCAGAACTTCAAAACAGTGTTACTGCTGAAGTGAGACCAGCTGCCATTAGAATTCATAAACTGCCTCATTCCTAAGTTTGAAGACACATTGTGATAGCTGCTTGACTGTTAGAGTGGACCACACTCCATACCAGCTTCCTTCTTTTGCCCATCTTGCAGCTTCTTTTTAGACCTTCCTGCGCCGATGAGATGTGGGCATAACGTAAGTATATACCGCAACTATTATGTAATATATTTTTTGTCTCATATCTACGCATGTTCCGGACAAATTTCATTAAATTTTGTACATCAGTTCTGGAAATAGTCGGTAAAATTGGAAATTTCAAAAACATCATTCATATTGTAAATGTATGCATTTTAATGCCTATGTCATCAATGCGATAGAAAGCCATTAATATTACCCCTCGTTTTCTAAATTTATCTCAATTTCTTTGTAGGTCTGATCTCACACAAGATGTGAAGCTGAAGGAATTAGTGATCAACCAGATGGAACAATGGTCGGAACTTGTGGAAAAGCACAAAAAGGAAGAATGGGAACTGTTGAAAACTCAAGCCTCTGAGCAAGGCAATATTTTAGAACGACTCATGAACTTAGAACAGGTTAAACAGCTGAGACAACTGGAGCAAAAATTCGACATGTATTTACATTTGCTTTATTTTTCTAAAACCATGTGCAAGTTCTTTGTAAACGTCGATATCCACATAGCATTACATCAATTCTTTCCATTGTTGTGAATTTATTGGTATAACTGCTTCGTAATACACTATGTATGAAAACAGAAAATTTCTAAGAAAACTTCTCCAATACAACAAAATGCGCTGTATTGGAAAATCTGCTTTATCTGTCGCCCAGGCTAGTTGCAGCCAGAAATTATGCTGTCGAAACGTAATCATACTTGGCTGAATCATTATCATTTACTTCTTAAATCTTTTATGCCCAAAAACTTACTTTAATTTAATACAGATATATTTCAAAACTGAAAAATCTATTGCACACACGGAATACAGTGAACCTTGAATAATTAACGTAATCTGTTCCAGAGCGGCTTTCTTTATGCTGTGCACTGTTTCATCTAGGTTTCTATAAGAATAATTTTAATGATTCTTAAACTCTTTGTCACATCTCAAAACACCGTGAAAGAAATTCGAAGAAAATTAAAAACACCACCAATGCCAGAAATGAAGTGAATTTGTTAATTCATTAGCCATTATCATATTTAATATATTATGAATGTAGCCTATGTCACCATTTTATACTTCATTATGATTTGAAACTTTGTTGTATTCTACTGGCGCTGAAGATCTTAGCTTCCTTGATTCATTTTAATATCTGCCTTTTTTCGGTGATTTAGGTTTCAAGAAGTTATCTACATGCATGACTTGTTCCTTTTTCTTCAGAATGGTCTTAAAGTAACGCATGGCATTGTGCCACTGACAGCATAGGTATATAATTAATCTTGATTAAGACGCCCTAGTTTACCTGCAGCCTGAAATAATTTCCAGTTCTTCAAAGGGTTCTTCAACACTTTTTCTAGTTGCAGCATGGTCTTATTGTTTCCCACCTCCTATTCTTCACAAAAAATTTCTCTCTGGGTGTTTTCATATTTTTATTCAAGAAAACTTGTTCTTATACCGTAGTTCATTGCTGTGCTCTTTTAGCACCTCCTTTACATCCTCCTTGTCAGCTCCCAGTACGATGGAAATAATCTCTTCAACCAGTTTGTCGTCAATCATTAGTTCACCATAAATGTAGATAGGACACATACTCCTCCAAAGCATGCTGAAACTCTTTTGAGTGACTTCTGGGCCATTCTGATGCCTTTTCCAGTCTCGAACTGATCCTTCAAGAGTTTTCTAAAGATTATATCACATACAAACTAGTAGAATTTCAAGTATTTCACCCAAAATTGCTCTCTAATTCTTGAAATTAGTAATCAGCTGTTTGTCTATCACATGAAGCAAAGGAATTGTGCTGGGTTTGGTATTTCTGACAGCATGCACTTTTCTGGAATTTTTATTAGGAAACAACAACTCGTTTCCTATTTAATTTATCTCATATGATGAATTATTTATTCATAAAATCTGCGTCTAATTCTCAAGACGACTACACCTTGACTATCCTATAATAGATGTGTAATTAATATACCTTAGTAAAAATATGTGATAAATATAGAAATATTTATACAATGGGGGAAGGGGAATCTTTAATTCTCAATACGTTTTAGAATTTTTAGCCCAAATGGGTGTTAGGCCAGAAGGACTATTAGTCTAGAAATGCATTTTGCGTCGAATCGTGATAAACGCTGTATCATTTTTCAAATTGTTGCCACCAAATATTATCGCCCTGTATTATATTTAAAGAAATTAAATAATGAAGAACCTTCGTGCATGTATGTTTGTTTCTCGCACTGTGAAAAAACAGTGGTACCTAGGGTCATCAAATTCTGAATAACGTAGCCATCCAACCAAGTATGGGCACCTGGAAATCTACGTTTTGAACTTCGAATTTGTTTTATTATCTGTTTCGTATTTTGTAATATTTTAAACGAATTTTTGCTTAAAAACTGAAGTATTTCAAAGCAAGTAGTGGCAGCACTGTACGGAATAAAACACTTTATCTTCAATGAGAGAGAGTGTGTATCGAAAATTCTAAAATATGCTGTTTTGAAATATTTTTAGCCCAAAGGGACGTTAGCCTAAATGCTTTCGAATTGTGCAAGTGTTTGCAAATGAAGAAACGCTCCATTGGGCGTAATATAAAATCTGAAAGCTATATATTTTTAATCTTTTATTTTACTTTTTTTAAGGTTTTGTTTTGTTGTCCAGAACTTCACATTTTTATGAGAGTAAATTTCTTTTTAAGTGTTGTCTATTTGAATGCTGACATAAATTAAATTGGCATTAAATTTTGTATTAAATGTAATTAATCAGAAAATAATAAAAATCATTATTAATTGCTTCCTTAAATTTTAAAATGTTGATGAAAATTTATGGTAAAGACTCTAATTTTATCACTGTTCTAAAATTTCTAACAAATAAGGAAATTTCATACTATTAGATCACGGTTTAATAGTTATGATTAAACATAAACACTCGTAGTTTGTGATTTCTGATTTTCGCGTCATGGTATTAAAATATAATAATAGATAATTGCACCATATTTAACTTCTCCACTGCCCAAACACTGTACATTAAAAGTTAGTTTTCTTTCTGTTTACAGCAATGCTCCAATTTCAGGCTATCTCAAATTAGTGAACTCAAATTTACACTGTTTCTTATTTTTTTAAGAATATTTATGAATATTGTAATGAAATTCCCTAAAAAACCTTGAGAGACGTTTCTAAAAACGTTTCTCTATTCTTTCTCGAAATCGAGACGAAAACAACGCCGTAAAACGAATCGTTATAATGGAATAAACTGCCAATCTTGAAAGACAATTAGATATGGAATTTCTCAGGATAACGTCAATGAACTATTGGACTCTTATAGCAAAGATAATCGGATGAACTTATAGAGATGCCTGAACAAATTGCAACTGAAGAAATCGCCACCTCAAACCTAATTCCACCAGACAAGTATGCTACAATTGCAAACTTAATAGGAGGTCTGGAGCCAATTGGAAAAGTGCTGCAGATTTTGGAGAAGACGAAGAATGAAAAAATTATTAGCTTGCTCTGAAGAAATTTTACGCGATAAAAAAAATCATTGAGTGGTTAGACGGATTTATTAAATTTTATTAAACTACCGGCTTCGAAATAACTCCGTTTTAAGCAGCACATTTATTTTAATATTTTGTATTGAAGTATATGAAAACTGTATTCTTGTTACATATTTTCCTTCTAAACAAGTATTCCTTAGTCTTTTATCTCATTTTACTAAAATTCATATGTATTTTTGTGGAAAGTTAACACCTGAGTTACGCGCTTTTCACCGGTCCTACCAATTGCGTAACTTCAGAATATTACTTATTATTGTATTATGTATATCAGTGGTCTCAAATTGAAATAGCATGGAGACGGGAAGGCACAATCTGAAAGCAGATGGTGGGTCAATTTTTTTAGCAAATGAAACTTTTCTTAATAGAATAAAAATTGCTTTCTCAATAAAATAAAAATTTTGCTTAACAGAATAAAACATTATGAATAAAAGAACAATCAGTATAAAAATTTTAAGAAATTTTAACTAAATTTTTAATTTTACTTCCTAAATATTTATCAAAAACTCATAAACGGCACTCATTATAATAACGCAAAATTCAAATTTATATTTGTATGCTATTTGAAATCTTAACGTTAGTTGGTACCTGCAGACTATTTCTGTGGGCTATAGTTCTAATTCGTTCAAAAGCAGCATTCATAAATTATGCACAATTCTAAACATTGATATTGATATAAGGTAGACCTAATAAAAAGCCCAAGTAAACAGAATTTATAAACAGTTCGTTAGATTATTTTTATCCATATAGCAATATGAACTGCGCAGCTGTGGAACCAGCCAACCAAAACGCCACTGACTCATGCCACTAGATTGGTTTGGTTTATATGATTACTGCAAAGCCTCGAGGGCTATCTGTCTAAGGGGAAGGAGGCCTTCGTGGAGGACTTTATAAGGGAAACTGGCTCATATGCACGTTACACATGGGGAAAACCACGAAAACGCCCATGCACCCAGCCTGTTCGAGGTATTCGAATCTCGTACCGATCTATCAGTGTTCAGCGACTTTACCGCTCAGCCGCTGGTGGGCTTACGTACATCAGAACTACTAAGTCTGTAGAAAAAATGGAAACACCAGAAAAGTAGCTTACTTTAATCACGTAGCCAAGAATACAAGCATAGTAACAAAAGTAAAGTCCCAAACTATGCAGTCTGTCTATTTTCCATTCAATAGCAAAAGCGCTCACAAGCTCAGTCCATAGCTCTGTATCTCTAAATCTATGAGCAACGTATTTACAAAGGGTAAATAACTGAATTCTCTTCGGCGTAATGTAAAATTGCTTCGGAGTTTGTAAGCGGCCCAAGGGCCTCTAGTGTGATACTACTGGTGTACATGATCCTTGTTAGATAAATACATGGTTGTTCTTGAACCGATGAAACATTGCAAAAAAATCGTAAAATATAAACAATGCTCCATATTTCATGATACGCAAATAAAAGTAAGTTGCTTAAATATATTTCGTGTGCGCTTAAGTATCCACTTAAGCTATCATGACTTATATCTATATATCACTGAGAGGATTTACATACATAAAGAGGACCCCAGCTAAATAAAAACAATGATGATTTTCTCTTTCAAAAAGACGATTGTCAGGCTTTTTATTATAAACACCATTATCAAGATCATTTGACAGAGTATCTGCGTAAAGAAAAAAAAATAAAGGCATTTTCATGAGTATCCCAGTCAAAATGTGGCCTAAGTTGCATGAGATAGATTGCACGCGGACTCCGAAATCTTTGCAACCGTATTATCCATTTGTCAGTCGCAACATAATTGCGCGCGAGTGGAATGGAATAAATTATCGCTGAGATGCATGTCTGTCGCTTCAGCAAAGTTGCACACATCGAGCATTTGGGAAATATATTTAAAAAATTCAGTGAGTTTGCATCTTGAATATTCGTTGCGAAATTTATTTGTTAAATAAATTTTTTTAAATGCTTCACGGAATAATAAATAATCCTGTACATTATAAAAAATTCTGTACATATTAGGAAAGAAGAAAGCGTAGAATCTTAACAAAGTGAAATTTTCCGCAAAATATTTCATTTAATTTTCCTCGTAAATTCTAAGAAATCATATCTGTCATACAAGCAGTTCTCAATTGCTATAAATATTTCAGTGACTCTAAAGGTTACAGTTATCTGTCGTTCATTATTTCTATAAAGTCTCATCTAGTTTTAGTTTCGTGCAATATGCTTCTAGCTCAGTTTAAAATGTTCTTCCTACTTATGTAAAACAGCTCTTTTAAAGCCACTTTGATTGAGCTTTCATCAAGTCAAAATGAATGCAGACTTACTTCGTACTACATTGTTGTCATCGTACAATTCTTACTTGTGAAAATAAGAAAATTTATTTTGATCTTTTACTTGCCACCAATTCCAAAACTTGGCAGTATACCACATTCTAACGGTCAATTAAATTCATTAATAAATTAACGAATTTTGGAATTCGTTGTGATCAGTTCAGATCGTAGATTTTTTTTCTTCTAAATTAAAATAAAAATTTCTGAATGGAATAGTCGCTATTTTTTCTGTCTGTAACTAACGTGCTAGAATGCACTTTTCTTATACAGAGAGGACAGCATAACTGTATCGTAACTAACGCTGATATGAATACTTTTTGTAATAAAACTTAATCCTCTCAGATTTAGCTTTTACTTAACAGTTAATTTTTAAATTCTTATTTGTTTATTCTTTATGCTGTATCATTAAACTCACTACGACTTTTCGTAATAATACAATCCGTAATAAATCTCTCATGATGAGCTAATTTTAGTTCACCAGAAGGGAGTTAACTGTGAACAGAAGTTTGATTTTGTTTGCCCGCTAAAACATTAATTTTGTAGCGGATAATATCATCAATTCTATATGTATCTTTATCGATGATATTTCTGTTCTCAATTTGTATATCTATTGTTCGATTCGTAATTTCTGAGAATTATCTTTAAGTTATTCGTTGTTTAAAAATGTAACTAATTATGTTTTGAATGCTATTTAAATAAACGCACATGAATTTTTATAGTGAAAATAAAGAAATGAAAGCCAGACAGGCTAAAATATCTATGGAGACAGCCAAGGAGGTGAACAATGATAGGACGCTCAGAAACAAAGCTGAAAGAGAAAGGTGAGTAGCTGTGATAGCGAATTTTTAATATACAGTAGAACCTTCCTCACATAACTACTTAATCCGTAAATCGATTCGCGCTAAACGAACAGAGTAACAAAGAAGATAAAATGGAAGTTTAACTTTATTGAATATATTATTTATATATATGTATTATGCTAGGGAATAAAATTCTAAAAGTTAATAAAAATAAAATGGTTAAATTTTCATCAAAACCTCTGAATATTTAATTTGCTTTAACAAACAAATTAATACACTTTGAAGCTTCGCTTTGTATTAAAATCAGCATCAAATAAAAAAACATTCTTTAGTATGTTCAGCTGAAAACTAATTGTAATTCCTTTTCCGTTAGTTTCTTAGTGGTAATATTGACTTTTGGTTTACTCTTTATCATGATTTTCTTCCAATATACGCATTATATGATTTCAGAATACAACGCAACGGTTCCTTAAATTTGAATCTTTATTTTTCAAGTTAATTTGGCCACAAACTGAAAGCATTAAAGAACCGCTAATCATCATTCAGGATACGTCGAAACTTTTTTATCACCTTTTTTCACTGAAGTATGCTTTGCATTTTATACTATTTCCATAGAGAATGATTGGTAAAACTTCATGAAGTGAGATGCAGCATTATTCATGTTAGCATCAGAATTTATTCACGCAAGTTGGTTCTGCACGCGGGGAAATATTATAGCATTTTCAAAACCGAAATAAGAGGAGCTTTAAACAGAGCTCCAAACATCCAGTCCAGAGTGTCAATGAACTCCTAGGCTCGTCCGCTTCTCTCCCGCTTGAGCCCTCGTCTAGCCTTCATCCGAGGAGCGCCTTTTCGAAATGTAGTCCGATGATTGCTACATGTGTGTTAAAAACTTTGTGCTCATCTGTAATGAAAAAGCATTTTCTTTCAAACTAAATACGTTTGGAAAATATACTTAATAGGAACATGAAGATGCATAAACTTCTCTAAAAAAATGTTTCTGTGTGGCTTTGCAAAGGATTATTTTCAGCTCAATGTGTAA
This sequence comes from Stegodyphus mimosarum, assembly GCA_000611955.2. Lineage (NCBI taxonomy): Eukaryota > Metazoa > Arthropoda > Arachnida > Araneae > Eresidae > Stegodyphus > Stegodyphus mimosarum. The sequence goes on from KK115498.1 coordinate 126,950, forward strand.
ATGTGTGATTTGCAGAAAGATATAAATGGTACTGAAAATCAGTACTCTTCTTTCTTCTCTACTTTCAGTACTCTTCGGTACTGAAAATGTAAAAATTAAAGGCAGTACATTTTTGATTTAGCATAGGCTTTAATGACTAGAACACAGGTATTTTGATTGTCGTAGCTTCCATGCACACGAGTGCAATTTTCTAAAGGGTGAAATGACTTCATGCAAAACGTTCTAAGTCAAATTTAATCCTATTTAAACTATACATGGGAAAATCCAGGAGAAACACCCATGTGGCCAACCTGTTTGTAAGCTCAAACCCAGGTCAAACTTCCAGTATTTAGCGATCTTAAGCACTCGGCCACTGGTGGGGCTGTACTTGCGAAGGAGAAATGTCTTCGTCCGAGCCTTTTTATGTGTAGCAGTAATTTAGTAAATGTTATAAATTATTTGAGCTTTGGTTTAGGATGCTATAAATGATTTCCTTAATATGATATTACATTGTTAAAACGATAAACCCGCAGGTAGTGCCCTCTCAAGGTAAGGTAACACGCGTAGCTTCACGGAGCATCATTACGAATCTCATCATCCCCTTAAAAAATGCGTAAAATAATAAATGCTAATTTTTCTCAAACTAACGTTTTTAGCACTTCATGTCAAAACTGTAATTTCTGTGAAAAGAAACATCCTAGTGAAAAATGTTATGCCGCGAAAAAAATTACTTTAGCTGAAAAGCAACAATTGTTAATGAAAAAAGGGGCTTGTTTCTCTTGCCTGAAAAGAGCGAGTCTCATTAGTAAATTTTGTCCTTTGAAAAGTAAGTTAAGTTGTTCTATTTGCGAAAGTAGTAATCATTTTGAGGTAATGTGTAACAAACTGATAAAAAAGAATGATCCGATATGTGTTTCAAAAGAGAGTTCTCTTTCTAACTGTAGCAGAAGCGAAACTGTATTTTTGCAAACGCTTTGCATTCGAGTTCGGTGTCAAGGTCGTGAAAAAATTATTCGTTGCGTAATCGACAGCGGAAGTCCGAGTAGCTACGTTAGTGAAGGTATGATGCTTAAAGCTTCTCCAATTAGAAAGGAGACAGTTGTACATGCACTGTTTGGGGGGGGACGAAACGAAACCTAAACAACATGAAGTGTTTTCAATCGAGGTTAGGAATCTAATCCTAGCGTTGAATGTAATTTAGAAGCACCTGATAAAATGGTAATACGACGATACACCTCCTCTGGACGGCATGTAAAAACACCGAAAAGACTTGACCTTTTTAATAATGTTTGTTATCAAGTCTCAAGGGGGGGGAGGATGTTGTGAAGTGAAGTGAAGTGAAATACCGACTGGGCGTGGCATCGCCAATCATGACATCAGCCTGCGTGCTGAACTTCAGATAGAAACTGACTTCCGTAGGAGGACTGCTGTAATGAAAATAAACGTTTTGTCTAGAAAGTTACTGCGTGTTTTATTCACAAATGCACCTAGCCTCGGGTAGAGGCAGCCCGGAACAGAATTAAATAGTTATCTTTCTGTGTGTTTTTCGTAACAGTATTATTGATTATCGTGCAAGTAAATATGGAAAAGCATTAGAATCAACATAAAAATTAGCTACAATATTAGACGTAGAGCCCATTTTTAGAAGAATAAGAAAAAGAAGAAGGCTGTTTAAACATGAGTGCACTGACGACGTTCCAAATGCAACTGACCCAGGAAAAAGATTTAAAAATCAGGTATTCAGTGTAAAACAGAGCTATTAATTCTTTAACAGTCAGACTGGAACAGTTATAAAGTTTCAATAAGATGCGAGTATTTTTAAATAACTTTAAAGATCTGCCAGATAAAAATAAACTCGAGGTGGTACTTCAGGGTAAGTAGTTAATGATGAAAAGTAAGTTAAGGTACCAAGAAAATAGTGATTTCAGGATGATTTTATCAGTTGGCTGAACTAGATATAGTCAAAAAATTATACCCTGAAGATGTGAAGCTTCCGGTAGTACAGTCTAAGTACATTTGCATTAATAAGCTGCAAGATGTCTCGGTAAAAGTTGCGTTGAGAATAATGCTTACAGTACCTATTACTGTGGTCTCTAGCGAGAGAAGCTGTAGTAAACTAAAGGTTATAAAAAACATACTTATGGTCATAGTGACTCAAAGTATATTCAGTTCGTTGACAATTTTGTCAATAGAAAAGAATATTGCAAGGATAATAAATACAGAAAGTGCTGTAAAACGATTTGCTGATCTAAAAACTAGAAAAAAATGTTTTAGGCGGGCTAAATTTCCTGTTGTATAAATACTAGTTGAAAAACCAACATTGTTCATTGTATATGAAAAAACAACCAAATGATAAACTAATTTCTATATTTTAGTTTTTTTTTTTGGCTTGTGAAAACTTAAAAAGGGTGTCAAAGTTCAACTTCTTCGGGGCACCAGTAATCATTGAACTGGTCCTATTCTTAAGAAAATGGGTATATGTCAAGTCTTGGTATAATTCTAAAACAAAAATGACTCAAATAATGAAATTAAAATTTTCCATAAAGATCTTTAATCGAGTGTTTTGGAAACCATTTTAATGAAGGTGTAGAGTATAGAAATTCCATAACAAATTGCAGGATTAAAGTTCGAAGATAATGATAGAGATAATAATGATAAATTTTATCCACAAAGCACAAAGCCCAAGTTAATTTTTCTACCTTTTAATTCACTGTTAATGCTGCAAAAACAATCAATGAAACTAAATTAATTGGCTTTAATTAAAAATTACGATGTTTAATTGACAAATTATAATGTTATAGTTGAACCACATTAAAATAAGTGAAAATCAGAATTATTAATTTTTTACTATTAAAAGTCAAGTACTTTTTAATATATACTTCTCAATATTTTTTAGTATTAAAGCGAGTAGCTTTGGATCTGAATGAATTGCTTAAATCAGAAAACAATTATAATTCAAATGAAATTAAATAATTTAAAGCCACGCGAGAAATGTATAATAACAGTATTATTTAAAAACATACAGAGGGAGTTTATGCATTTTTAGAACGATTTCAGGGTCATTTAATTAATATTTAAAGTGTAAAAAGAGTATTTTTTAAATACTTGATCTGACAGCCTTTTTCTCGGTATCATACGTCTGCGTTCTTATTTCCATGATAGAATGTTGTCTGCGTAAAATTTCTAGGGGTACTGATTTCTATTCCTCTTCCATTACTTTCCAGAACGCGCAAATCGTGGTGGGTTTAAGCTTAGCTCTTTTAAAGAAACCAGAGGCATAAGAGCCAAGTTCCCTGGCGTCCATAAATGAAACGTCATGGAACTTGACTGAAATACCTGTATCAGTCTTCATTTGTTCAAGAAATGCAGTTTTACATTTCGAAGTATGATTTTTTGCTTTGTCATGATGAGGTTTCACCCTTTAAAAGTCACTGGTATAAAGGAATGGAATTTCTTCCGTAAATATCGGACGTAAAACTTTTTCTTAATAAATTCTTCTTTGATCTTCTTTTAACATTCATTTTCCCACTTTTTTAATCCAAATTAGCAGTTTACCCATAAGGACTATTAATTTTGTTTTGGCATTTTGCGTTAATTCATTACAAGCGTTGTTTCACTTTTCAAATTATTGCCACCAAATATTATCTATCGCCCTGTATTATATTTAAAGAAATGAAATAATGAAGAATCTGCATAAATGTATGCTCCTCGCATTGTGATAAAACAACAGTTCCTAAAGCCATCTAATTTTGCATAACATAATCCTCCTGCGAATATGGGTATCTGGAAGCCCAAATTTGAAATTCAGAATTTGTTTTATTATTGATTTAACATTTTGTAAAACTTTAAACAATTTTCGATTAACAAACTCAAGGATTTCAAAGTGAGCAATGCCAACGTTGTACAGAAAAAACATTTTTGTCTCCAGCGCGTGAGACTGTGTATCAGAAATTCTAAAGATATGCTCATTTTAAAATTATTTTGCGATATTGCTCTTGAACTGAATTTTATAGTATAAGTGCGAAGAACGTGATAAATAAAGGTAACACACAAAAATGTTAAAAAAACGCCCCTTTGGATAAGATTTAAAATTTGAAACCTTTGAGATTTTAAATTTTTTTTCTTATTTTTAATTTCCCGTTTTAAGGGAATTCCACGACAATCATAACCCTCTTATTGAAACCTTCATTACATTCACGGAATGAGATTTGTACATTTTATCCTCTCCGTTTTCTACAGTAAATAGTCCCACCCTCCCCTTTTTTTTTTTTTTTTTTTTTTTTTTTTTTTTTTTGGAGGTGAACTGATACTTCTTAAAGGGTCACAATGTATTTCCATTTAACTTCTGCTCAATAATTTTCTTACAGAGGTCTACAAATTGTTCTGTGTTGAGCTATATGCCTCGGCACAACTTGGTGAATGTTTATTAGCTTTTTCAAGTTGTCAGTATTGATTTATTATTTCATTTATTATTGCTGCAAATATATTTAAAAACTTCGTAATTGATTTTTGTGTCGACGAATTTTCTTTTGCCATCAACGATTTAACTTCAGAAACATTAGAAACAGTTCTTTAGAAACATTAGCAACCCTTTTTAGGTATTTATTTGGAATCTATATTCCGTATAAACGCAATGATAGATGGCAAATTTAACAAATTTAACATTTTTAACGATTAATAACGTTTCTTATTAAATTTTAATAGCATGATATTTCAAAACATTTTTGAATTATGGAAATAAAAACGTCTCATGGCAAAGCATAAAAATATATTCCTTCAATACACAGCTTGTTTACATGCGCTCTTTCGAAAGAAAAATAAATTTTAAAGTAGCAGACGATATTTCTCATTTCAAATAATAAACTGTTGCTAGACATTTTTATCCCAAAACATTTGCTTTTTTTAATTCTTTACCTGAATCCTTAAAATGTGTAAACATTCTCTGTAGAGCAATGTTCAAACTAATGTTATTTAAGAACTCAAATAATTATTTATTCTTAATTCTGAAAAGGAAAATCATTGAAATAGGGCTCTATCCATTAATTAAAAGTAAACTTTCTGAATGAAATTTTAATAATAAGATCTATAATCTATTCGTAACAAAATTACATGAAATATTTTTTAAATATAGCGAAACTTTATGTTTAAGAAATTGATAATCAAAAAATGACTAACATTTTTATCTCACAAAAGTCTTCGTACACTGAAATATTTTTGGATAAAATCAAAATTAGAATTAAAGTTTGCTGCTTTTTTTAATTTTTGCATTGTGGTGGCATTTAAAAAATCGTTTGCTTTAATTTTTTATTGTTTACTTCATAATATTCTATTTATTATTGAAAAAAATGGGTCGCAGTCGCAAAGAAATTATAAAGAGCATTCGAAAATTGATAATATTTCACCATAGTAGTGGAAAATCAATTCGAAATATCGCTAAATCAGAATTTATCCCATTCTACAGTGCAGTATGTGATAAAACGCTTTAAAGAAGAAAATCGGATTGAAAACAAGGTAAGAAAAGGTCGATCGAGAAAGTTAACTAAACGTGATGAGAGATTTATTATTAGAAAATATGTGAAAAACCCACGTTTGAGTGCTGTAAAAATTTCTTCAGAATTTAGTGCAAAGTTTTCTACTTCAATTTCACCTGAAGCTGTTCGACGAGTTCTCAGAGAAGCTGGATTACATGGGCAAAAAATGTTTTGTTGGTGAGAAAAATGTTTTGTTAAATGTTTTGTTAGTGAGAAAATGTTTTGTTAATGAGAGTTTTGTTAGTGAGAAAATGTTTTGTTAGTAAAAAAATGTTTTGTTAGTGACAAAAACAGAAAGCTTAGGCTTTCATTCACAAAATCAATGATAAATGCAACCGAAACGTACTGGAATAATGCCTATTTGCTGACGAAAGCAAATTGAACGTTTTTGGTTCCGATGGTCGAATAACTGTATGGAGAAGAAAAAATAAGGAACTTCATTCTAAGAACTTAGAACAGTTAAGCATGGCGGTGGAAGTGTTCTTATGTGGTGGGTGCATGGCAGCATCAGGACTAGATAATTTTGCATTTATTGATGGCATAATGAATCATTCTCTTTTTTAAAATATTTTAAGAGACAATTTAAAATTATCAGCCCAAAATTTGGGTATTGGAAACAACTTTATTTTTAATCATGATAATGATCCTAAGCATACGGCTCTCAACATTCGCCTGTTGTGTCTCTGTAATTATCCACAGGTTTGGAAAACACCACCTCATTCGCCAGATTTAAACCTCATAGGACACATTTGGAAAGAACTGGAGGTTAGACTACGAAAACACGACATCAAAACGAAAAGCCAACTCAAAACAGTCATGATGGAAGAATGGATGAACATTGATACAGAAATTACAAAAAAACTAGTACAATCTATTCCCAGACTTTTAAAAGCTGTTGTGGATGCTAAAGGATATCCTACTAAATATTGATTTATCGAAAAATGAAAATATTTACTAACATGTCAAGATTTTTTTGAAGTGTACGAAGACTTTTGTGAGATAAAATGTTTGTCCTTTTTTTGATTATTAATTTCTTAAACATAAAGTTTCGCTATATTTTAAAAATATTTCATGTAATTTTGCTACGAATAAATTATAGATCTTATTATTAAAATCTCAATCAAAAAGTTTACTTTTAATTAATGGATAGAGCCTTATTTCAGTGAAAATCATAAGTGTACGAATACTTTTGGGAGCCACTGTAACAATAAAATATTAAGGAATTAAATTATAATTAAAATTTTAACTGTGAGTTATAAAATGAGTTAAAAGGGATTGAACATATCATTTAATTTTAAATGCAATTTAAACAATTGAAATGCATGTAGGTGAGATATAAATTAATGGAATACTCAAAAAAATATTTCCCCAAAATTAGATTTATGCAAAATGACAAATATAAATTTTATACACTGCTTTATGTTTAAATTAAATAGTATTATTTGCTCTTTAAATGAAGAATATTTCTTAGCCTTTAAGTAAATTCATGAAATTACTTAGGTACCAAGATAATCAGGTCTGCAGTTTATATAAAAACTGTGGGCAAGAAATTTCTGACCACCTTTCCTTGTACTCACCTTTTTCCCAATTACTTTTAAATAACTAATAGCAACTAAAATAATTTAAAAATAAAAGTAATTTATACAACGTAAGTTAATTTCTCGACAAGCAAAAGTAATTCAAAAGTATGAATAAAAATAAAGAAAACTTCAAAAATGAAGACGTTTCAGTTATATCTTCAAAATGAAAGTGTTGTTTTATGTCGAAATATATGTGATCAATATGAATATATCAAATTTTTATACTTATTACTAAATTATCTCAATAATAATGTTTTAATTGTATATCTACTTCTTTTTACAATAATTTACGTCTTACAGACGCCTGAGAGAAAAAAATAGCAACAATACGAAGAAGTTCATTGACGAAAGGAAAGCTACTGCAATGAAGCAAGGCAAGGAAAGAGACAAGCTTACAAAAAGCCACGACAAGCAGCACTCCGAGCTTACCAAGAATACGCAAATTGTAATTAACTTTTATTTCTATATTATTGCAGAACCGCTTTCTATAAGCTTATTATTTTTATTTGAAATGATGAGTTGGGTTAGTATAAAAGCTTACATTTATAGATTATTTTAAGTGCAAACCTTTTTTATAATCTTACTGGCAACATCGGCTACTTCTCATACATTAAACTTTAGTTCTCATCAGTGTGTGTAAGCGTTTCTAACACTTTTTTCTCTTTCGGGAACTCTTGAATTCATATTCTTGTCCACAGGAGTCCCTACGCATTGTTGTTACGATCGTTATCATTATCTTTTTGCTTCCATTCTGCAATCCTTAAGTTAATAGCAAGATCATTCTGAAATTTTTGAGATGAAGCTGAATGGCACAAATTAAATTTGCCACATCTTAGGAGCATTCAAAGGGGCACAATCCTCCAGAAGAATAAGATGGATGTTCTATCACTTTCATGTGTTTAAGAAATTCAACTATTCTTCGTGCTGAATGGAAAAAATGTATTCTTATGGTGAAGCATGAGTCTCCTAATTTTCACTTTTTCAAGAATTTCTGAAAGGCATTTAGTGGTGAATCAGTTAGTTGTAGCTATTTTTGTACCTCTAAATTTGGTGGCTTTGAGAATTCTCTACTTCTAAAAGAAATAAAAATAAAGTAAATAAATAAAACTCTATACATTAAGATTTTTCATGGCTCGTTTCTTTTCACCATTATTGATTTGGTGTCATCTTCAAAGATCCCTACTTTACTTTCTTCAAGTGTTGGGACGTCGAAAGACATGTGTACAATAGCTTCCTAAAGTGTTTGTACGCTTTAAGAATTTGTAGAAAAAGCGCTGTAGCCCTGACCTGAATTTGAATATAAAGCCCATTTTTTATATAATCTCCATGCGATTTGGAATAAAACTAAACTTCTTAGTATTGATTTTAATGCTAAAATATCTTCTTTTTCTAAAATTGAAAAATGTAAGGAAGCATAGATAAAACATGCCACAAAAATGATCGTACACAGAAGAATTTTTGTAAAATTTCATAAATAAAATTATCATGTGCAAATTTTTTTATTTTGCATTTTGATGACGTTTAGATATTCCTTTGGCCATTATTCTTTGCTTGCTTACTTCGTTGTGTTTTATTTGACATTTAAAAATGAGTCGTAGTCGTAAGGAAACAACAAATATCATTCTAAAATTGATTATTTTTCATCATAAGGATGGAAAATCTATCCCGGATATCGCTAAATTAGTAAGTTTATCCCATTCTACGGTACAGTGTGTGATAAAATGCTTTAAAAAAGAAAATCGGATCGAAAGCGAAGTAAGAAAAGGTCATCCGGCAAAGTTAACTCAATGTGACAAGAGATTTATGGTTCGAAAATTTGTGAAAAATCTACCTTTAAGTGCTGTAAAGATTTCAACAGAATTTACTGAAACATTCTCTATTTCTGTTTCACCTGAAACTGTTCGGCGAGTACTCAGATCAGCTGGATTACGTAAGCACTCTGCTCGAAGAAACTGTTTTGTAAGTGCAAAAAATAGAAAGCTTGTTCTTTCCTTCGCAAAATCAATGGTAAATAAGCCCAAAGCGTACTGGAACCATGTCTTATTTTAAGATGAAAGCAAATTTAATATTTTTGGTTGCGATGGGCTATAATTGTATTCAGAAGAAAAAACGAGGAACTTAATCCCCAGAACTTGGTTGGTACATTAGAGCATGGCAGTAAAAGTGTCCTTTTATGGGTGTGGATGTCAGCATCAGGATTAGGTAATTTAGTGTTTATTGATGGCATAATGAACCATGCTATGTTTTTAAATGTTTTAAAAGGTAATTTAAGTTATCCGCTCAAAATTTGGGTATTGGAAACAACTTTATGTTTTATCAGGATAACGGCACAAATACACAGCCCTCGACGTTCGCCTTTGGCGTGTCTATAATTGTCCATAAGTTCTGAAACCGCCACCTCAGTCACTAGATTAAAAGCCGATAGAACGCGTTTAGAGAAACTTAGAGGTTAAAGTACGAAAACACAATATATAACGGAAAACCAAACTAAAAACAGGAATGATGAAAAAATGGAGAAACGTTAATGCAGATATTACCAAAAAAAAAAAGAATGGTGAGCTCTATTTCCAGACGTTTGAAAGCTATCATAAATGTTTCAAGATATCCTACAAAATACTAACTAAGAGGAATTCGACAATGTTTGCTAATATATGCTGATTTTTTAAAGTGTACGAAAACTTTCATGAGGTAACTTTTCTGTTACTTTTTGATTATTGATTTTCCAAAGAAAAAAACAGTTTTACTATGTTCCCGAAATACATTAATTTATTTTTGCTAGGAGAAATTTATATATATTATTTGCTTATATTGTATATGTTTCCTATTATTTGACTTTATTTTACAGAGAGAAACAGAATAAAAATTCATTGTCAAAAATTTATTTATGCTTTACTTTTTCAAGAAATTAATATAAAATATATTTTTTGCAGGAAGTCGGAATGTATGATAATGCAGAAATTGAGTACAAATTAGCGAATAAGAAAGTATTTGTAATATGAAGCTTTACTGGATATTATAACTGTAATTATGCAAAAACATATTTTAATCAAGTGATCAAATGAATAAGAAATGTCACATCTTCAAAACTGTACTAAAATAATAGTTTTATTATACGAATGAAGAAAATTCTTGGACCTTTAAATCTGATATTTCTTTAGAAAAATACGTGAAAAATAAATGTTATCGAAATATTTCTACTTGTTGTTTCATTTCAAGTAACCCAGTAATTTCTTTTTTATTACAATCGCTAGTCACCTTGTGACCACAGCCAAATGTTCACGAGCCTTGAGTCGAAAATGCCAAACCATACATTGCGAAATACATACAAAATATATTACGCCAACACTAATATGTCCAAGTATTAGGTAATTAACTTTCTTATTACAATTTAATTAACTCATTTATATATGGAAAATTTGGCACACTCTTAAAATAAACTTCCTTAGCGGTCGCTTGTGTGCAGCAAGGTTTGGGTATTCAGAGATATCGACTGCTAAAGGATTTCAGTGGAAACTTGTTTGAAGGCGATTGATGACAATATAGTTACTAACTGCTCTGTTTTATAACCTTTAAGTAATTTTTAATTTTAGACTCGTGATTTCTGTTCTTAATCGTGACCGCTTATAGTTCTCCAGAGAATTAAATTTTTGCTCTTCCCCTTTCATTTCGTAATGATCATAAAAATGCTTCCCATATTAAAATTCAGTCGAAAAGACAGCTTTGTTTGGAAACTTTGTAAGCAGTGTAAAAATATTTCATTTCTAATTTTATCTCGGACATTCATTAATTCAAAATATAAATTTCTCTTCATTAACTAGTCTGTTTTTGGAATTTACAGTATTTACTATTTTATTTCTCTCGTTAAAACATTCAAGTTTTCCCTCTCTTTTAATTACATTTTGTCGCAATAATATTGTTACTGATTTTGTATTTATTTCGCTATTTGTTTAGAATTGTAATTAAAATTGTTTTATCTTCCCCTGCAACGCAGCGCTTGACGAATTTGAAGAGAAAGTTACGCCAGAAAAGTAAAAATACAAGAGAATAATAAATAAATATCTCGTAATTGCTTTTGTAATTCAGAAAAATCGAGAAATAAGAGAATAATCTCGTGCTGATTAAAAAGCTTTTAAAAGCCAGATTAAAAACATCTCAGCTCAATTGTTTTTGTTTTAAGTGAACTGTTTGTTCACTTATATACCACTTATATCGATGGCGTTCCCGGCAATATGATCGTTGATACAGGAGCTAATGTTACCATCATTCGGAAAGATTTAGTTCAATAATTTAAAGATAAACTGATATAGACGTCATCCTGTGTTACCATGTAGACTGTGTCCGACGAGAAAATCGGCATAGATGATAAGTCAAACGTGAACATCACACTTGGAATTGCCGTTGACCATCACAAGGCATATGTGGCGGATATTACAAATCCTTGCATACTTGGATAGGACTTTTAAGGAAATACAATTTTTCCTTGGACTTCAAAGACAACAAACTGCTTTCAGAATTAGAAGAGATATCTATCCATCATCAGAAAGGATCCTCACCTCGAAACGCCGATGCGCTGTCTGAGCGACCCTGCTCAGAAAGCTCCCGAAATCACACTAGGGTCGAAGAGAAGCCCCAGACTACTGCCAATTCTCCATCCCAGATACTCTTCGGTCGTGACCTTCGTCTGCCATGTGATCTTTTGTTTCGTCGCCCTCCGGATGCGCCTTCATCACCTGAGGAATACATTCAAGATCTCCAGGACCGGTTTGAAGTGATGCAAAAGTTTGCACGGAGCGAATCAACTTGGCGACGGAGAAGAAGCAGATCCGCTACGGCACGAGAGCTACTGGACATCGATTCAAAAGGTGAGGTTCTCGAACCCGATTCGACCAAAAGGACTCAGTCCTAAATTACACTCACTTTGGGATGGTCTTTACACAGTCCTAAACAGACTGAACGACGGCGTGGTTCTTAGTTGTAAGTTTGGCTTTCTGTCCAGAGATTGCACTGCCCAGGACGTGCAGTTCTTGGGAAGGTGGCAATGTTACGGATTTCGTATTTATTTTGCTATTTATTTAGAATTGTAATTAAAATTGTTTTATCTTGCCGTGCAACGCAGCGCTTGACGAATTTGAAGAGAAAGGTACGCCGGAAAAGTAAAAATACAAGAGCGCGTGCATTTAATATTTAATAAATAAATATCTCGTAATTGCTTTTGTAATCCAGAAAATAAGAGAATGATCTCGTACTGATTAAAAATCTTATAAAAGCCAGATTAAAAAATCTCAGCTCAGTTGTTGTTGTTTTAAGTGAACTGTTTGTTTACTTAAAGCTGTTATTGATTGTAGCGAATTCGCTGTGAGATTGGATTAACTTTCTGTGTTTTGAATTGAGTTCTGTTTAACGTTTCAGATATTGTGATATTGTGCGAATATCTCTGAGGAAATATTTCACTATTTTGTTTTATTTCTTGCGAAAAGAATAAATTTTATTAACTTTTTAACGACTTGCGCATTTAATCTATTACTATTTGTTGTTGGAAAGTCATCCTAATTTGTTGAAATTAGGTTGTTCTTGATTGCGTTCAGAAAAGGCTTGGCACACAACTGAATCTTCCTTTCTGAAAGATAACTCTCGAAAACTTGCTCAGGACTTGTCTTTAGAAAAGTCTAAATCTTTTGCATTAGTTCATTATTTCTGTTTCATCAAAAGGGTAAGGAGGAATATTTAATCTGTGGAATTTTAGCATTTTTTCTTGCTAAAAACAGGCTCTTTATGTGGGCTTTCAGAATGTCATAAACTTTTGCTGATTCGATAGGCTGGGTTCTGAAATATCATTTCCCATTTTCTAGTGAAACTCCATTTAACGCTAAACTTTTATTATTCTACTTTTAAGACTTCCAGATAACAAGGTATTACATTTCTTTTCCTTTTATAAAATAATTTAATTTACTTAGTGCATTTTTTCCTGTGAGCATTATAAACTGTGAAATCACGTGCTTGAAGTTCTGTGCTTAATTATGCGAATTCTTGAGAAGCATCAAGGCAAGATCAAATTGAAATCGATAGTAGACCTTCACATAAATTTCGCTCAATTCTGCCCTTATTCTTCAGCATATTTAAAATGGACAAACGAAGACACAAAATTTCGAGAAATAACTAAAACACATCTTGTAATTGGAATTTTGGCTACCTCTCTCCATGAAATGAATTGCACTGAGAGTCTTCCCCCTCCTCAGAACTAGGGCCGGGGTTCAACCCCTTTCCCAGAACTTCGAAGTGGTCGGCGCAACGCACCCGAATTCCCGGGGCGTCACTGGTCGTTAATTTGCTACCTACCAGTCGCTCGGGCTGACCGTCGCGGGGCATTACCCAGCGAACCCGGGTGCTACCCCCCAGACTACTAGAGTCGCTTTACTTTAAGACTTCCCGGACCCCAGGCCGGCCAATAAGTGACCTTTCCGGAGCCCCCAGAACCACTAGGTTTTTAATTTGTATACCCCTGTGGCCGAGACTGCCTAGGTACAGATCTTAGTCAGTAGCTTCGCAGAGTTCTCTGCGTCGACCCCCGGGGGAGACACATCTTGTGAGTATACCACCTGTCTAGTATCTAAAGGCCTTCCATTTCTTAAAATTTTGCCATCAAACTGTTCGAAATGAAATTTTAATTCTCCTTCATTCTTAAGGAATTGGTGATACAGTGTATCAATAAGCATTTCGAAGTTGTTTTCTTGTGATGGGAAATACTTTTCTATTACATCTGACTCAAAAACTTCTAATCTGGAATTAACAGAATAGCAAAATAAAATTTTGGGAAACTAGCTTTTATTTAATGTCACTTGAAAGGATTTTCTCCTCCCTTCTTGCAGTATGCACTTTTGGTGTAATCGGAAAGTACGTTGGGCTAGCAATCGGAATGGCCGGAGTTCGAGTCCCGGTGAGGACGCTGTACATTTCTCACGTTTCCTTTATAAGGTATTTCTCTAGCCTTCTTCGCATGCCTTCGTGGTGTAGTGGTGAGCCCCCTCGACGCGTATTCGAGAGGTCCGTAATTCCAGTCCCGGCGAGGGCATTGCGCATTTTTCATCTCTCCTGCTTCGATATAACCTAATGTCTCTCGACGGGCGCCCGAACTAAAAAGGGTGGTGGATGATGATTCTCCATCACCGGGATTTGGGCGATTGGGTCCCTAAACCCCAGTCGCCTTATAAAAGGGAGAGTATATAAGGTTATTTCTCCCGCTTTCTTCGCATGCTTTCGTGATGTAGTGGTCAGCACACTCGACGCGTATTCGAGAGGTCCGTGGTTCGACTCCCGGCGAGGGCATTGCTCATTTTTCATCTCTCTTACTTCTAAATAACATAGTGTCTCTACACCTTTTCCAAAAGATGCCTAATACATACCATACTGCACCTTCATTTTGGTCAAGTATTACTACAGCCGGGTCAGTTGAAACTGCCAACAGAATTTCCTTTCACAAAATCATCACTGAAAATCAGTTTTCCTTACTCCTTCTTCTCCAACAGCTGGTTAGCTTATGAATCTCACAATGCACATATTAGAGGCAATTCATAACCTGAGCTAAGATCAAAATATTTGGTATTCTTCATTGATGAATTTCATTTGCTGACACATAATACTGTGTTAATTATAAGGCGCCTGTCCATTGGCCTTGAGGAATCATGTGCCTTTCAGAGAAACATAAACTGGGTTTATTTCACAGGTGTTATCATCAAAATGTTCTACGATTATAGGGAAAGTTTTCTGTTTAGTTTAGGTGCTTGAACGCAGTGAATTCTTAATTATAACGCCATCAGTGAAAGCATAGTAAATGCATCACAAAACTTTAGATGACGTCTACAATTTAAATTAAGTATTAAATATTAAACCGCAGTTTCACATGAATCGTTTTTCCATGAAATGGTTAATTTTTGCAGCAATATTTGATAATCTCT
This sequence comes from Stegodyphus mimosarum, assembly GCA_000611955.2. Classification (NCBI taxonomy): domain Eukaryota; kingdom Metazoa; phylum Arthropoda; class Arachnida; order Araneae; family Eresidae; genus Stegodyphus; species Stegodyphus mimosarum. Next base: position 141,992 of record KK115498.1, read on the forward strand.
AAAATTTACAGTAATATTTGATAATACTTACCCAAAAAGAATTAGTAAGTTTTGTTTCTTGTAATTATATAGTAAAATAAAATATAAAATGTTTATAGTATATGTATACATTATGTCAATTAAGGATAAAGTTTAAATCTGATGATTAACCCGTGAGTACACGGGTGGAAAAAAATGCTGTAAATCCACGGGTTGGATCTGGGGAACCCATATACTTGATATCAGATATATTCGTATTTGCATCGTTTTTAAATTAGAACAACTTTATCGTCTTTTAGTTAAAGATATTTATGACATTAAAACCCTAGAATAGATTAACAAAATAAATTTTTATATTCTTGTGAACTTTTTTTACAACAAAGGTATCGTTTTAGACATTATAGTGAACTTTAACACAAAGCAAAATCGTTAAAATAAAGTAAGCATTTAATAAATGTATATTTTCTATTCTTGATGAATAACTGACTAAAAACGATTATTCATATTTCATTTTTAATTGACCACATAAAAAGGCTCTAAACAAAGATATTTTTGCATTGCTCACACATGTACTGAGTTTTTTCTGTCTTTACAATAGGCACATCGATCCTTGATCGATCCCTTTTTCCTGCTTCATTTCGATGTTCCAACTCTGCAACTATTTCTGACAGTTTTTGTGCAGCAATAGGAATGTTCCTTGGAATCTGTTTCTACATTGCTGTTGCTTTTATATGGTCTTCTGTAAATCGAACATAAGCTTTTTAAAAAGGTTCTCCTCTCTTTTGTTTCCGCCTTATCAGGTGCATTTGATTTTAAAATTAAATATGAATCATAAACTTCTACATTTATTAAAGCATAAAAAATGACCGTTGACCAACGTTTCGTGTTTCGAACAACATTATAAAATGCCACTCTGTCTTCGACACAGTCAACCCCACCTTTTGTTTTATTACAAAAAGTATATGATTTCAGGTTTCTTCTTGTCATCCATGTATTCGTCAATTTTGTCATCATGATGCATGGAAGACAATAGGATTACTGCTTTGGCCCGCTTTGGAACATATGAAACTAAAGTTATATCATATCTGAATCCGAACAAACGTCTCAAACAAAGGTATTGCTGCGGCCAAATCATCAGGATTATTGAGATTTAAATTTCCGTGAAGTCTTGCAAATACATAAAACAAAAATTGAGTACCACACAATTGTCTTAATACTAAAATTTAGAAAATAAAATAAAATGAAATTTTGAAAAAATGTACATATTTGGACTGGTTGGGTGTGACAGACTCAAGAGGATTAGTGCAATGAAATAACTCCCGCCTGAAAGAACCTGCTTTCTTGGCAATGCACTTGTTATAGCACTAAAGATAGGAAGGTAGATGGAACATCAGCAGTACAGATACTGCCATCTGTCTGAAATAATAAAAAATACATTTGCCTGGATCTCACAGATCCAACACGTGCAGTGGCAAATTAAATTAATAAAATTATTAATAAGCATACTATTATCTGCTTAAAGTAAAAGCAATGTTAAAATTTCGCGTTACTAATGAAACAGCAAATTTTGTTTATATATAAAACGTAGAATGATATATGCAGGTGAAGATAATCCATATCACGAAATTTTATATTGAAAATATTTATCTTATTCGGGCTCAAGCTTCTTCCAATTTTATTACTGTATTCAAATCTCTGTGAATGAGCTGACTGCGTGTGCTGTGGTTTTCTCTATGTGCAACATGAATAAGACTCAGTTTATCTTAAAACGGTCCTCTACAAAGGCATTCCTTACATTAAGGAAATACCTTTAAGTGCTCTGCTATATTGCAAACTAATCTAACTAAAAATCAGAAACTAGTTTTACTGACAAGAATGAACTCGTCTAACCGCTTTGATGACACATTTTTGCTTTTTCTACTACCTTATCTTAAAAGTATATTTTTTAAGTTTTCATTCCATTAAACTGAATGTATCCATTTTTCTACTGTAATGTAATTATCGCCAAATAGTATAAGTATATTGTTTTCCAATAATAAAAATTAAATTCTCAATATAAACTTGGTTTGCTTCATTTCGTTTGGAAGTATAATAGGTAGAGAAGATAAATATTATACTAAATATTATATTAAATAATATATATATACATATATTGATTAGAAAAGATAAAGAAACTTTCTTTTATGAAACTTTGATATGGAAACTTATTATTTATCTATTATTTTCTCACATTTGTTATCTTCTGATTATATCACAAATCCGAATTATATTTTTCTTTCATGATCTGCATTACAAATATATAAGACATATTCAAATATTGAAAATAGTTTTGAGAAATATACAGTAAAAAAAATATTCTATTTTATAAAACTTTAGTCAGTGTGTAGCTGATAACGTGCTGCGAGAGACCTCGGTGGCATCGCGTATTGTAGCTGCAGAGTATGTGGTTGCTAACGTCGCCATCTATTGGCCCCCGCGAGCTGGTGCAGCAGCCGTAAGAGTTTCGTATGCCCTTGAAGAGGGTTATGACCTTAGGATTCGATCCTGAGTCTGTTTAAGCGTGGCCACCACTAGCGCAAAAGAGCTCCCGTACGCTCGGTTCAAGAATTCCAACTCTTCCGTATTTGCGAGCATTGAGTGGTTTTCGAGATTGCTACAAGTGCAGAAGAAATTGAATTTGTATTTATGTACAAAACCAATGAAATAAAACACTAATTATTTTGTGATACATAGTAATTTAACTCATTTATATTGCAATATCCTGTCTAATGTCATAAAAACGATCATTATTCGAAAAATTATCACATGCGATTTTCAGATATTAGGTCTTAAATATATTTCATTCAGATAGAAATAAGGACCCTTCAACCCATTTTGTTCTATAGATTTTAAATAGGGCTTACTAGATTTATTATTTCTGTCTAAGAAAGGCAATCTAATGATCAACTAAGAGTGCTAGAAAGAAACACAGCAACTACCACACTGCACTGGCTACTAAAACTACATGATTGCTTCAATTTTCATTTCATCAAATCAGGAAAACTTCTGCCAAAGCTTTCAAATTATAATCTTTATTGATAAAACTATATACACAAACAAAGTAATTCTAAGCATAGGGGCTATGAGCAGTCATGTAGAGAGAACCGATTTTAGAGGATGCTATCTAAGCTGTTCTCGCCAGTCACAGCTGTTGTATTATTATTATTTTTTAACATTATTAATTTACTCATGGGTGCCATGATCGTATAAACATAATACCAACTTTTAAATAATATCAACATTAAAATACTGCAAAGGGTGAAACTGTGTGACATACATTGAAAACTAAATATCAGTAAGATAAATGTGCATCAAACGAGTGTAGTTGTGAATACCATATCAATAGTACAACTAGTGTAATATTTCATAATTATGCGTTGTGGAAAATAACAAAACCCGTTCAAGTTTTAATTTAATTTATTGGGTTCAGTGTTCTAAATTATGAGTAAAACAAACAAGTTCAGCTAAATTTAAGCTTAACATTTAATGCAAGTAAACAAAGTCTGCTACAATATTTTAGACACATAAGTTATGGTAGTTACAGATGCGATTTGCCGGTGTTTGCAGAGAAACTGGTAGAAAACATACCTTTATACAAAGAGGGGACCCCCTCTAAAAATTAGAATTCCCTTTTTTTAAGTAAAAAAGCAGTTCCTTCCCTTTCGTTACAATAAAGAGCTGAGTAGTGACATCCTTGGTTATACTGATATCTATAAAGAGAAACGAATACATGTTAGTATATACTGGGGAGAAAAAACTGGGCCTTCCGCTTTTTAAATCTCTAGACTCGGTCCTCCATACGTTTCAGACCCTCGTTGGTTTCTTCTTCGCTGTTTTCAGCCATCTTATTACCAGGTACAAGTAGCGATTCGCCTCTTTGCATATTCGCCTCGTTCCGATTCGCCCCGAAAAACCCGCTGCAGGCTCTTTTTCTTCTTCACGTCAGCCCCCGGCTTGACGATGCTTGAAGTTCCAAAAGTCGCCAGCTGTATGGCAACCCAATGAGGAGTATCCATGGCAGAAGGTGGAAAGGGTCTTTTGAGGTGGCCAGCAGTTGGCGGACAACGCTAAACTAAAGGAATTACAATCGGCACATAGAGTCATTCAACTCTTTGCTACAAATGAAATAAACACATTTTTTAAGCTAGCCTCGCTCAGGGTGTCACTCTTACATGGGTGGAAGCCTAAAGACCTCCCAGTTACCCTCTTGACAAAACCCCTGAGCAGCTCAAATGCGTACAAAAAAACCTTTAGAAGCAGGGTGCAGGTTTTAGTATTTTGGTTAAGGAATTTCCAGACAACTGTCTGGCAGAAATAAGCGTTCGGAGAAACAGAAGGTATTTTTTTCTCCAGGAAAATTTCGAAAACGAGGCTATAAATTCGGTGTTTTTATCGCAAAGTAATAATTTATAAAAGTGAATTTTCAAAAACTATTTCTTAATTAACTAAATTAAATTAAACACCGAAGAATATTTCTACAGTAGAAGTATAGAAATTACACAGCTAAATTCATGTTTCTTAATAATGTTTCTATGGTTGAAATATAATATTTACAGCTAAATTCGTGTTTCTTAAGAATGTTTCCGCACTTGAAATATAGTAATTACACAGCTAAATTTATGTTTCTTAAGAATGTTTCTACAACACCATAAACGACTTTACCACCAGTGTCAGAAAATAGGGATTCGAAACTTTACCAGAATGAGGGGTACGTTAAACAAACTTATTAAACTTTATACACCAACTTGTGTAATAAACAAAGAACTTTCAAAATTCAGAGTGAAAATTACTTTAAGGGTCAACCTAACCAGAAATTAAACAAGCAGTATAAAGACCAAGTTAAGATTAAGAGTTTAAGAACAAAATTAAGTAGTTAACCAAACAACCTTAAGGATAAAAGAAAAATTAGCACACGCAATTTAAATTCAGAGTTAGCCAAAACTGTCACTTAAAAATTACACAACAATTACTTTTCAACCGAGTAAATTAAAATCAAATTAATAACTTCCATTACTGATAGCTGAATTATGATAAGCATTACAATTAAGATAAGTGCAACTTCATTTACTGATAACAAAATTAAAATAAGCATTACATAATTAAAATAAGCATTACTTATCTTAACGATAAGTATGTATTACATAACACAGCTAAATAAATGTACATTTTCTTTGAATTAACATGTTTAATTTATATCAGGCACCAACTGTACCTCATCAGGATGTCGAAAATGCTGAAGATAGGTCTGTGGATAAGATCTTACAGAAGATCAATTCGTGCGCCAAAATATGTTTAAAATCTTTAAGTCTAAAATAATATAATTCGTTACATGTTATTAACAACCAAATAACAAGCAACCGTATATATTCTCAGCATTTACCTACACAGGAAGCGATGAAACTATGCTCGGATCAACCGTAGATCATTGGTCATCCATAGTGATGCTGACAATTCTATCTCTCTAACCTATTAGCGACCTTCGGAGCAGGGCCAGGTTAAGAAATTTCCGGGCCCTTTACAAGTTGGAAGATAAAAGCCCCATAATGAGGTTTCTTTTAAAGTCATACTTTTTTATGGCATAGTTAAACTGTTACATAATTTATAACCACTAATCGTCCTCTAAAGTTTGTAACCACTTACTTGAGTAATATTTTCTACTTTTTAATAGTTGTCAAAATATTCCAGATAATCAAAGAGAATACAAATGTAATTGAAAACTTATATTCTGCAAAGTTCATATTATATTCAGTAAAACAAATTGAAAAGTCTAACATATTTTCACTAAGGTTAAAAAATTTAACATTTTCTATGTGGAAAATTTCCAAATGCATAAAAAATAAGCTTATAATCAATACTGTGGCCTGCGTACGGGTTCGTAATAGATTGAATACACAAGTTCGATAATAATTTAATAAAATTTATGCTTATCAACAAAAATATATCAATACTCCGGAATTTTCCTCAGAGATATTCGTACAAGTGTTCACAATATCACGCAGTAATAATCAGTAGTTATACTTCAAACTACTAAAAACGTTAAATACAACGCAATATAAAGCGAATCTAAAGAGAAATCTAAATCTAATATCTCAGTTCACGCGAAACAAAAATACTCACAACAATAGTAACTAAACAGCTGGGGAACTCAGACGAATCGAATCGAATCTCTTAATGGTAAATATAGCTTATAGCAGAAGGCTGCTTTTACTGTAAGACATGTTGTTGTGCCCTTAGGCCATGGTATATAGTAAATTAGAAACGATATCGCCGCGCCGCAGAGGCGAAGCTGTGGTATGTACGTTTAAGTATAGAGTTAGAAGTTGAGTGATTTCTTCGATATGCTGTTGGAGCTGGGAGGTGACGAGAGGAGGAGAGATGGTTGCGATTCGTTGGAGCCAGTCACGTGGGAAGTCACCCTCCCAAGTACTGACCCCGTGGAAGCTGCTTGAGTTGTAAGTTCGAGGCACGGAATATAATACTCCGTGGTTCGAGGAAATTCGAAGTTTTGGGGAGGTTCATCGGTCTTCGGCTAGTATTTAGTCTTCAAGTTCGTTGATTTCCATCAGATGCTGTATTACTTGAAATCCGATCTTGAGTTTTTCAGTGAAGTTTTTAGAATTTATTAGTTTTTGTACGAGTGACATTAACTTCTGGAGGTGGGTGAATGTTCCTGCATTTTGAGAAAGTGCCTGGAACGTTTCGAAAACATTACTATCTTCGGTCTTGTTCTGCAATACCTTGCTATAGCTGGATGTTTTTGTAGTATACGTGACATTGGGCTGTGATAATTTCAGGGCTGGGAAATTTTCTGTGGAACTCAGACGATCTCTCTCAGGCCTTTTATAGTTTTCAACCTGTCGCGAGATATTTCTCGTACGTTCTGCTTCTCTAAATTACTGAAAAGCAATAAAAGTGGAATTACGGTTACAGCTAACATTGTGGTCGATTCCATTCATTCGATTTCATTACAAACTACCGAGACATCTATTTACTCAATGTTTAATGCGCGTGACTTATGCACACGGTATTCTTAATTTTCCGGCATAGCTTTCTCTTAAAATTTGTCTCGCGCTGCTTTGCACGGGAAAATACAAAAATTTTGTTTATAATTCCTCTAAAATTAGCTGTCTAAATACAAAATTCATAACAATACATAATATTTTACATAATAATTATTCTAACCCATTTTTATTTTTTTACAATACGATGGTGTATACATTTACTTAAGTAGTTAGTCTGATTTATTTTTAAACTTAACTTGTATCCTTTTCATATAATTTGTCTTTTATCCTTTTCATTTTGTTACCAAGCTATATATATTCCTCTTCTGACTTCTTTCCTCTTAACTTTTTCCTGTATTTTTTAACTCTCCACATTTCGTGCTTTTTTACTAGGAAGCATTTTAATTAACTTGTCAATGTCCAATGAACACGCAATCTTACTTTCTAAGCTTATTTTATACTATTATAATGGAAAGACGTCTTAATTGTTCTTCATTCACAGAAGATCGTAGGTAATTTTTATCAGCGTTAACTTTCGAAATTTGCCTTTTGCTGAGGGTACTGACATTGGCATGTACAAAAAAAATTTTCAGTGTGTTTTTCGCACTTGGGAAAATATCTTCCAAATTCTTTTCATAGATGTACCGAGGTACTATGGAATAACTGTTGGCGGTTTGTAATAACACGAGGGATAGCACTTCTCACACAGCTGCAAGATCTTAGGCATTTATATCTTCTTAGTTTTATTTCGGGTCAATTAGATCATTTACAACTGCTGTTTAGATTTTCCTTATTTTTTAGCAATTTTTAATGTTACAAATAACACTAGTGTAACAGACAAATAATACTAAACACATCAAAATAATGAATTAACAGTTCAAATCTTTCTGTCAATGACATAGCGCAGTGCCTGTTATAATATTAAAAGCGTTTAATTTGCTATTAATTTCCTTCTGCTAAAATCGGTTTCTGTCTGTTTCCATCCGAAAACAGCTTTTCTGTAGGTCTGCGTCTGGTATCACTAAATTGAACAACACATCAAAATATAGTCAATTCCCTTACTTTAACTTTTCTAAATCCCCTTTTCCGAACTGGTAATGCGTAGGTTTGCATTACCCAAGACCAGATCAAGACTTTTAGAGATTCTAAAATTAGAAGATTAGATCTTAGGAGATTTTCACCCCCCCTCCACGCATTTACTCCTGCTTTCTCCTCGTTTTCTTCTTTCTATGGTTTGCACCATATCGTGATAAAACTGACAATGAAAAATTTTGGCTCCTTTCCCTGATGCCCTAAGCAAGTGTTTATTTGGCTTAATGGTTAATCTAGGTCTGGTTTACAATAATATGTAACGTTATTCCTTACTGCTAAATTTCTTTACTAAATCTGATGACATGAACGCGAATATTATATCAGATCAAATTATGATTTTTGACATGCAAGACATGTATTTTTCTTCGAATATGTAAAAAAGCAAATAAAGGAAAACAAAAAAAGGGATAAGCTTTCACACTAACATCAAATTTTGCAAACAGCTCTCGCGAATCCCGCTCAATTTATTATGTATGAATTGTTATGACCTATTTTTATTCATTTTTGTAATATTGAGTTGTATATTTGAAATTGCTGAGTAAATATTTTTTGTGAATTCGTCAGGAATGCTGATAAAATTATAGAATTTGACTTTTAAATGGGTCTGCATTTAAAGGTAAAAATGGATGTTGATATGCTAAAGAAAAGGCGTGCTACGGCCCGCTGTACTTTCACTAGAACGATTAGGTTAAGAACGAACGGTTAAGATTCTAAGGAACGACCTTAGTAAAAGTGATCAAGCGGATACGGCTGTATTAAAAGATAAAACTGAGAAGTTACAAACGATAATTGTTGAGTTTAAATCTCATGATTCAGAGATACTAGATTTATTGATTAAGGGTAAGGTCTTGAAGAGGATTTAGGAACCGAAGTTATAAGCTGCGAGGATTTTCAGATGAATTTATCACGTTGGGTGAAAGAGAGTATAGAAAATGTGAATAACCTTAATATCAACATGGATATTAGCATAAGCGCTTTAAATTAAAACAGTACAAGCTGCCAAGAATTCAAATTAAAAATTCGGTAGGGCAGTTATTAAGTTACCTTATATTTTGGGGTCAATTTAAGAAGATCTATGAACTTGATGATGTTGACAAATGCCATTATTTAGCTCAATCAATGTTACCCGGAACTCGGGCCAGTGAGTTGAAAGTTAGTTACCCTGAAACCGGCTGAAAATTACCGCAAAAGCCATTTCTGCATTTAAGGAGCGTTTTGGCAACAAGGAAATAAATGAGGATAACAAGGATATATGTAAGGGATTTGTTAAAATTAATTATCCAAAACGTAGGTTTAGAAGGGAAGGATCATTAGACGCTAGTGTCACTGTTTGACAAAATGGAGACCCACCTCAGATCTCTAGTCTTTAGGTTTAGCCCTAGATACTAATGCGTCCTGGTTATATCCCATTTGACAGCCATAAATTCTAAACTGGGACGGCCGTTGTGCAGGGAATCGAAAAGAACGATTATCCGAAATCTTGAGGGTACCCCAATCATATTAGTAGCCAATCATTTTATTCAAAACATGGAACCTTCCGTTATGTGGAAGTTAGAAACTATCGGCATTGCAGATGATGGGCAGAGCATTTGTAATGTCGCAGAAAACAAGCGGTGCAAGAGCAGTTTCTAAGGACTTTCGCAGAACCGAAGAGGGTAGATATTGTGCGAGTTTACCTTGGGTTCTAAATTTTTCCCTAAAATTCCCTCTAACTGGCGCATTGCAGAAAAGAGGCTGTTTGTTGCTACAAGAAAATTGAAAAAATTAAATAAATCTGATGAGTATAGTGCGGTATTCAACGAATGACTGTCGAAATATGTCATAGAAATTGTCCCAAGATCAGTAAAGAGTGGCGGAGGCCATTATTTACCACAACGTCCAATAATAAAATTAGGTAACCTCAATACCAGGATTAGGTTTGTATTCGATGCATTGGGCAAAGTCGTTGGACAAGCGTCTACGGCCAGCAAGTCACGATGTGGCGAGCATGCGCAATATGATCCGCCGCTTCGATGACCGCCTAACATTGTTCGACTGTCTCTACTAGTGACATTACTCCAGACTGGCGGCGTTTTTCGCAAATTTGGCATTGTGCTGGTAAATTTTAGTTCAGAGATCATCCGACTGAAAGTGAAACGGTTAATTAAAATGTTCAATTTTTAATGGTTATGACTGACTCTTTGTCGTCCAGAAATCTGCCAGTTTTAAACAAAATCATATTTCGAATATTTCTGCTGAGAAAAGAAAAACATTTGAAAGACAAAATGCACTTTTGTATCAATGTTTTCTCTTCATGCACCATAAATGAAAGATACTAAATAGTATAAATATTAAAATATTAAAAAAGATGTAATAAGATATTATATTAATAACTTGATATATATATATAGGGAATAATGGCCAAAATCAGAACTATAATCTGACAAGAATGAAATAAATATGCTTTGCCTTAAAAATTTGTGTTGGATTAAAACTTGGTGTCATATAAATTATAACACTGATATATAATTTCATTATGCAACATTATTAATTTTCAGGGATATCCGTTACAAAGAGAAAAACTTAGTAACTGATAATACACTTAAGGTAAATTAGAGCAACCTCATATTACACTTCAAAATTTTACCGATTTAGAAATTACGAAATGCTTATGTTCAGAACTGCTGTAAAGCTGTTTCTCTACCACGTAAAGCAAAATTTTGTAATAACGTATGCCACCTATATGAAATAACTGTTGCCATTGCTAATACTAGCAATGGAACTTTCAGCAACAACAGAAAATTCAGTGAAATTGGGCTGTATGTTGAATTTTTTTATTTGTTTAAAATGATTGGGCAATAAATCTCATGATAATTTTGGGTTCACGTATAGTTTGTTTAGCTGTATTTTCTGAATAAGACCAAAAAATTCTGTTTAATTTGGTGCTAGGATATGAGCTGCAATTTACTTTATCATCTTATGGCTGATCCAAGAAAGTCTCCCAACTTACTGAAGATTATAATATAATTTTTTGCATATGGCATTTATTTGCATTAATGAAACTGGGCTGCGTATAAGACTATGTAAGGTTTAAAACTGGAGCCTGCGAGAACTCTGTACCTCTCAGGTTTTGAGTGAAATCATAATTACAGTTAGTGTTTATCTTTCTTTACAGTTTATAACATGTTGGTACTCTTCTGTTATCGGAACATTCATACATTTCTGGATTTCTGTTACATTCATACCCTGTATGCATAGATATATGTGTTCATGTATGCATGTATATATGTACTTATGTATGTATATGTGTGTATGTATGCATGTATATGCATATATGTGTGTATACATACAGATACATACACATGTGCATACATGCATACATTTTTTAATCTGGTTCCGATAACAGAAGAGTACTAATATTTTTTTTAAATGCAAAAATGAATCATAATATTCATAACAATTCTTGCTATGAATACAACATGCTATAGTAAAATTTGTATTGATAGTAGCCTGTATGTATGCGTCACTTTCCTTTCCTTTGGAAAACCGAAACACATTCCATTCCAAACACTTGAGCAGTTGAAGATGTAAATCTCCATATCCAAATTGGATCCCGTCACAAAAAAAAAATTTAGGAGAAGTACCTATTCAGTTGATAAAGTGCCCATGATGTCAAGAAAGTTTTAAATTTAGTACAAACCGAAATTAAGATGCAGTTTTATCTGAACACAATGTTGTTAAAAATAGTTACCTCTCTTTTTACGTTCAGTAATGTATTTTCTTACTAGTAGTTTCTTCACCAGTCCTTTGTTTATTTCACCTGAGTTTCATAATACTTATATTACAATACTTTAATTAATTTATTCTTCATTCCTTATATTATTTTTTTATATTACCTAAATCATGATTTCTTAGTGATTTATTTTCAAATTTTTGTCTTTTTATTTAATTTTTATGATATTTTAATTTATTATTTACTTATTTAGTATTATATTAGAAACACTTATATCTTATAATTTATTATACTTATTTAGTATTATATTAGAAACACTTATATCTTCGCATTGTGTTTAATTAGTGTCTTATTATTTTATTTATTTACTCTTCCTGATGACCATCCATAGTTTTCAAACACTTTTAATTTTAAAAATAATGCTCTGGACCAGGGAGAGAAATGTAAGAGAAAGAACACAAATTCAACCAAGGAAGTTAATTTTTAATGTGAAAGCATTATAAATATTAAATACAGTTGTAGGGATTTATATTTATTTTCAATAACTAGTTAAATTTATGTTCTTTCTTATAAGCCTTCATTTTCCTAATTGTCAATGCCAGAATATTTAAATTTGGTAGTTAGCGTGAAGTAATGCAAATTCTAGCAGTGGGAGAAAAGGTTTAAATACCGAGTTCTAGAAGGGAAGGTTAGAGAGTTTGGGCGAACTCTGTGCTTTTTGTAGCATGAGCTTCTGCTTAACATTGATTGCTGGTTAAACGTGGCATAACAGCTATTACTTTGCTGCCACTAGATTTTCAACGTTTTCTTAGGAAACGATAGTCTGAGCCCTGTAACGTAATTCCACTACTTTTTAATATCTTCAAATTTTGAGTTTAGTTCTTACTGTTTCGGTTACCACCCAATCAGAGGCGTAGTTTGTTAGAGCGTCGAGTTGACGCATTGTAAATTTCTAAAGAGTATAATAAAGGCTACTTTTAACCCTTCTTCTGTGCAGTCATTACTCTTCCAGTTTTCACACAGCAGATAAGCAAGTGGACACTACACAGCAAAGTCCCACAAACTCTACATTCCATATATATTGACAATCGCATTTTTTTAATTGCTAAAATCTGCTGGTAAGCAGAATATTGTTTTCGAAACAATGTGTTGGCTAGACTGTAATAATTTCTAACATTGCCTGTATGTTTCAAACAGTGTAAGCACATTTAGACTACTGTATTTACTGCATGTATTTATGCATATGAATGTTTACACGTTTTCATGTTGTGTTCGAAGATTCACCATGGTATTCTAATTTTGCAGTTTTTGCCTGATATGAATTTGATGACAGAGTTTTCCATTTTTTCTTTTTGTGGAAATTCCAGTCTACTCCATTCCTCCTGTCATAACAACATGACTGAAGAAAGTCAGATAACTGCTATTGATTGATTGCTCCTCACACTCCTCCTTTCTGTACTATTAGCAAGTTTATTGCTGTACCATATTGTAGGCAAAACTCAGTTTATTCTGTGTAGAGTTTCTTGACTTACAAGTATTGCATTATTTATCCAGACTTACAAGTATTGCATTGTATTGTCTGTGCAAGTGAAAATGTAGAACAAGCAGAAAAGAAAACAAATTAACATAAAAATGGAATTAAAATTGGATGCCTTAAAAGACTGGACAAAGACAAAACTATAAACCAAAGTGTCATAGATATTGGTGTTGGGTGAAATATTATGAGTCTTTAGTCGTCACCCCTTCTTCCATAAACCTCAGCATTCTCTCAGTCCACATTAGTTTGCAGGACTGTATTGTAAATACTTAGATTCTGACTTTTGATAAATTTCTCAGCAGAATATTCTAAAACATGCAGCATGTGTCGCAGAACATTAAAGGAAAGAACTTCTTTCCCTCCCATTAAAAAAATTATTCAGAAAAATCAGTGAAAGGAAACATATCTAAAACCAAGCAACCAATTTTGCTAAATGTCACACTCAACTATTATAGACCTTAAATTGCACTATTTGGCAGCAATTTTTATTTTACCAAACTAGTTAATAGGGAAATGCGTATGAGTAATTTATTGATGTTGTAAGTTGTTCCAATCACTTTGATATAGAAGTATAGGTGTTGATTCTGCAATAAAGTTTATAGCAATATAATGTAAATACAGTTCATAGAATTTTTTTTTTTAATTTTAGATAATTTTTTTTGCATATGCACTTTTTACCTTATTTTGTGTAACATATTATAATAGGAAAAAAAATGTTTTTCAACATAAGCATTTCCACACTTTTAACAGCACTTTTAATCTTAATTTACATATTTACTTATTCATTACGTACAGCTATACACCACAATGATAATAAAAAGAAAAGAATCTGCTCCTTATGTTTAATTTAAGATCTGTGATGATAAGTTGCACTGTTGCATGTTTTAAAATCGTTTTCAGAAGTTTGTAAACAAGTCACTAAAGCCATAAAATTGAGGTAGTTCAAGCTTTTCCTTAACAGCTTGGGCCCACCAGCAACTGAGCGGTAAAGTTGCTGAACACTGGTAACTCGGTCTCAGGCTGGAATTTTGGTGAACAGGCTGCCTCCATGGGCACTTTTGCGATTTTCTCCATGTGTAATGTGTGTATGAGCTAACTTCCCTTAAAACGTCCTCCACAAAGGCACTCCTTTGGCAAATAGCCCTTGAATGCTTTACTCTAATCAAATAAACCAAACCAACCCTAACAGCTGAATGGAATTCTTGTGGATTTCCCTGTCTATACTATTAATGTGATACAATATCTCTTAGGAAGATAGCCACTATGTAGGGTTACCAGACATTGGAGATTCGCCCAAATGATTCAAAGTTTGTAATTCTACCTGGACTGTGTCTGAGGACTGCAAAATGTCTGCTATTTTTAGATGAAAGTGTCTGCTTGTCTAGTTAATCAATTTTACCACTAAATGCGTCAGCTCCAATAGAAAGAATTTTTTCAATAATGAACAATAAATATTGTTAGCTGGAAAGACATTGATTATAGCTATCAACAGTAAAGAAACTTTTAAATTGAAAATGAATTCCAAATATTCATCCAGGAACTTTTCTGCGCATTAAAAAAAGTTTTTGTTGATATTATTATCTAATGGAATATATGCAAGAGCAGGTCCAGAAACAAGAACCCCACATCCTCCAGAGTAGATATGCTGCTTAATATACGCAGTCTGTAGCATCTGACTTCAAGCGTATCAGTACTCTTATATCCGGACAACGTCTGGATACGAGACTAAGGTGTAATGTAAAAACTGCATAAATAGCGCATTGCTATGTCTGTCTTGGTAGTTAGAAATAAATGTTAGTGTTGTTTAACTAGTCCATTCCAATTGTACCCTGCACTTACCTGAACCCACACTGCAAAGACACAACATATGGCGACGCGGATGGGATGTGAAAAAGAAAATAAAAAGGAAGAAGAAAATCGTTCCCGACTCTGCGCACTCGCTTACATGCGAAAGTACTGGCAAACCTGAAACTTGGATTAGGGGATTCCCCGAAAACTGCTAAAGGTAAGAAAGTATTTGATTTTTATTTTGAAAGGATGGAGAAGTTAACTGAAGAATTAATAAAGCAGAATGAAGCTTTAATGGCCGCATTGCAGGAGAAATCGGAACACAAACAAGACAAAATTTCTGTTTCTTTTGATAAGTTTGATGAAACGGTAGAAAATTTTGATTCATTCATAGAACGATTTGAAGCTTTTTTGGACATTCAAAATGTTCCAGAGGCAAAACGTGGGAAAGTTCTGATCTCAAGCTTGAATGAGAAATTGTATAATTTGTTAAAAAATTTACTCTCTCCGGATAATCCTTCAGATAAAAATTTTACCGAACTAAAAAAGGTCCTGAAGGATCATTTAAATCCTAAAGCTTTAATAATACCTAGTCGGCACATGTTTATTAATAGGAAACAGCATGAGAGGGAATCAATTAGTAGTTATGTCACTGAATTACGCTCGTTAGCGATTTCTTGCGAATATAAAGAAGATATATTGAATACAATGTTAAGGGATATTTTCGTTAGCGGTCTATGAGATCGTAATATCTTAGATCGGTTATTTCAGGAAGATGATATCGATTTAGAGAAGTCACTAAAGATAGCCTTAGCGATGGAAAAGGCGGTTAAGGCTGCAAATGAGATTATAGGCAAATCCGCAGAACTGAAAGTACTTAAAACCAAGAATAATGAGTCCAAACCGCGGAAACAAAACCTTGTTGCTAAGAATAATAAAGGTAAAAATGAAACTTGATCGCGTTGCTTAGGGGCATATCACAATAAAAATAATTGTAAATTCGCAACAAGTTAATGACGGTTTTGTAAAAAAATTGGCCATATCAAAAAAGCATGTTATTTGTCTAGGAAAAACCAACAGGTGAAACAAAAGAAAGTTGAGGCCGTAAAAGTTTACAATTGGGTGCCCCTTGTTTTTTGGCGATTCTGTTTTGATGCCAAGCTCGATGCCAATACGACACAATTTCAAGATGGCCGCTACACAAAACCAAAACAAGAAGTCAAAGAATTTCACAAACTCCGTGTCCATGTACACATGGAACTATTTTCACTTAAAAAAATATCAGAGAATTGCACAAACTAGTCATTGCACATTTTGACTTTGTCCATGTGCACATCGATTTATTTTCAATTAAATAAATCAAGAAGCTAAAAACATGTTAAAACTCTCATGGTAAACAGAAATGGGTTTCATCGCCAAAACGGAGCAAAAGTTTTCGCCAAAAAACAAAGGGCACCCAATTCTACACTAGAGCCGTTGAGGCAAATAATAATTATGATTCGAAAAATGAGGTCCCTATCTATGGATTTAGCTCCAGAACGTGCATGTTAAAAGAGCCGAAGAGACTGCCGATAATGGTTCAAGTTAAAATTGAAAATAAACCAGTTAGCATGGAACTTGATACTGGAGGAACAGTTTCGGTAATGTGTATAAACAAATTTAGAAAAATTTCCAATGAGAAGATTCAGCTTACAAATTTAGTTTTTAAAACTCACACTGATAAGGTGGTACCTTTAGGGTATGTTCCTGTTAAAGTTGAATACCAAGGTCAAAAATTAGTTTTAAATTTATACATTGTGAAGGAAAATTTGGACACAATCTTCGGCAGAGAATGGCTGTATAAAATCAATCTCGATTGGAACGCCATCAAAACACTGAAAACTTCTAATGAATTAAATTTAAAAAAATTGCTTGAGGAATATAAGGAAATTTTTTATGGTAAATTAGGCGAAATTAACAATCACGAAGTAAAATTTAATTTGAAACCTAATACTCAACCAATATTTTGTAGGTCACGACCGGTACCCTTCGCATTAAAAAATAGAGTTGAATCAGAAATTTATCGGCTTGAGAAAGAAGGTATCATTGAGAGGGTGGAGACTTCAGAGTGGGCAACACCAGTTGTACCAATCGTTAAATCTGATGGTTCCATTGGGCTTTGTGCTGATTATTCTGTGACACTGAATCCTAATTTGGAAGTGCTACATCATAAACTTGATTTCAGTCACGCTAATCTACAAATGAAGGTGCATCCGGAGAGCCAACGATTGTTAACAATAAACACGCATAAGGGGTTGTATATCTGTAAACGCTTAATGTATGGATTAAATGCTACCCCGGCTATTTGGCAACGTTATGTTGAGGGATTATTTCAGGGGATCGAAGGAATTAAAATTTTTATGGATGATGCTCGAGTAACAGGATCAGACGATCAGTCTCATTTAAAAGCATTGAAAATATTTTTCAAAAAATGCAAGGAGCACGGTCTAAAATTGAATTTAACTAAAAGTAAATTTTTTCAAGATGAGATTAAATTTTTAGGGCACAAAATAAATGCCAAGGGATTGCATAAAACAGATGAAACGATTTTGGCAATTGCTAATACCCCTACACCTAAAGGCGTCCAAGACATCAAAAGCTTTTTGGGATTAGTGAATTTTTATGGCAAATTTTGCCCTAATTTGGCAACCTTGGTACATCCCTTAAATAATTTAACAAAAAAAAATGTTAAATGGAATTGGTCAAAAACCTTCCAAATCGGTTTTGAAAAATAAAAAAAAGAAATTTGTTTAGACAGACTTTTAACGCATTACGATCCCACATTACTGTTAATGCTAGCTACTGATGCATCTCCGGTAGGTCTTGGGTCAGTGCTCTCGCATGTTTTGTCCGATGGAACGGAAAAGCCTATAGCTTTCGCATCGAAGACACTGACTACCACAGAGCAGAAATACGCCCAAATCAATAAAGAAGCACTGTCAATTGTTTGGGTTGGCAAAAAGTTTTATCTATATCTAAAGGGAAGGCGACTTTCTCTGGTCACAGATCATAAATCTTTAGTGGCTATTTTCAAGTCGAAAAGGGGGCTTCCTATCCTCACAGCCACTCGACTTTTACATTATGCACTGATACTGCAGGCATATCAGTTTGATATTGTGTATCGAAATACCAAAGAACATGGTAATGCTAAATGCTTGTCACGACTACCTCTTAAGTCCGCAGATTTAAGCATTAAGGATGATGTTGAAATATTCCAACTCTCCCAAATTGAAACTGTTCCTGTAACAGCTAGGGAGATAGCTCGGGAAACACGAACTGATGAAGAATTAGGTATTCTGAAATGAAATGCATATGAAATTAAAATCTGGAGAAAGTTTAGAAGGTAGGGAGGCAGAGTACACTTTGCAGGATGACTGTACTATAATGAATGGTCAGAGGGTAATTGTTCCGAAAAAGCTCCGAGTTAAAATTCTGGAAGAGTTACACCAAGGACATTTAGGAATCGTTAAAATGAAGGCAATCGCCAGATCCTACGTCTTTTGTAAGGGAATTGATTATGATATTGAAGAAGTTTATAAAAATTGTGTTGATTGTATTAAGTTGAAATCAGATCCAGTAAGGGCAAAGGTCCATCACTGGAAATATCCAAGTGCGCCTTGGGAACGAATTCACATAGATCTTGTAGGCCCTATTTTTGAACGAATGTTCTTGATTATCGTTGACGCACATTCTAGCCCCGTTCACAAGAGCCGATTCGACCGACCGAGAAAACCGGTTCTTTCAACGTGTTCCATTCACATGGCGAACAAGCATTAACTGCTTCTCAGGATTGGAAGTAGAATTTGCTAGAATGCCCCTATCTCTCGGGGGCAGGGCAAATGGGGACATTTCCAGTATTGCACTGCGAGATTGCGCGGTTCACTTAATTTTAGTAAGCCACATGGCTGACGTGCATTGACTTCTCGCTGGACTGTCAGCGAAACAGTCGCGTTGATAGATGTCTGCGGATATGATAGTATCCCCCCAAAAATAAATGGAACTGTACAAGATACGGATATTTATAAACGAGTACAGACAAGGTTACCTGTTGCTGGATATTTCAGGTATATGATTGAAATTAAAACTAAAGTTAAGGCGCTTAGACGCGCCTATCGGTTTCAACGCGACAAGGGGCTCTGTACCTTTTGAATGATTTTTTTTATTTAGGAACTTTCATCTACTTTTTATGAATATTATTAAATGTTTTTGTACGACAAAATTATTTTAATTTTTAACAAAGAAATAGTTTTTTAATTAGTAAAAATTTAACATTTATGATGTCTTTCTTCTCCTACAATTTTCAGTGTCCCCCCCCAGATTTTTTATTGTATTTACTATTCTTAATAACTTCAAGGATTGATTTTGCAATTAATGCATTAGTTTCTGAGAAAAAAAGTAAAAACACAAATCCATGTAAAATCTTTAAAACAAATATGATCTCCGTCACATTTTCATTTCAAATAATTTTTCTTTTCAGTATTTTGCAAAACCCATCCATGTTTCTATAAAGTATATAATTTTAAGTAAGCATTAAAAATATCAAATAAATTAGTCCATACCTGTATATAGTTTAGGACTTAAAGCAAAAGGATTTATAGAAAAAATTAAAACTGAGAAACCGCAGTTTAAAGAATACAAACTCTCTAAATAGTCATTAAATAATTTCAAACTTCCTAAGACTTTTATTACTGAATTTCAGTACATAAATATATGTAAATAAAACTTAGTGCTATTTATGCATTTGGTTAATATAAATATAAATTGCAAGCCTTTATTTAAAACCTTATTTGGCCAGAAAGATTGAAAAAAATCATAAAACGCAAGTAGAAATTTTCTTTATCTGTTTTTGTTTTGTGAAACACGTTCAAAACAATTTTAATAAATGAATTAATCATAAGATTGTTGCATGCATACAGGTTTGTAATAGATTGATAATAATTCGTGAATGATTGTCATTGCACACAGGTCCGATAATAGTTTCATTAAATTTATTTTATCAACCTAAACACTTCAAAGTTCTGGAATTTTCCACAGAAATACTCGTACAAGTGTTTAGAATATCACAAAGTGTACTCAGTAGTTACGCTTCAAATTACTAAGAACGTTAAACACAAGGCAGTGCAAAGCGCATCTTAAGAGCTATTTCAGAAATACCTCCGATCTCACTCTGAACTAACACCTCGCAACAATAACAAATTATATAGTGTAAATAATGTCATGAAAATAGTGTGGTGTAATGAGATTCTTACTTTGAAACTGATGTTTCGAAATGATTCCCAAGAAAAGCCAGTATTTCCCATTCTGCTTCATTGCATATCTTTTAAAAAAGTAAAAAATCATCCATTTGATTTATTAATTTAATTTATAATTTTTAGAAGTGCGAAAAGTTTGTTTTATAACCTGTAAAAATTTCGGAAGTTTGTAACCGATATATTTTTAGATATGAAATTTTAAAATTAATAGATGTCAAAAAGTTTAAAATACGAGCGATTTTCAAAAATTCTCCCAAAACAAAACAAAACAACAACAAAAAAAAATTACGTTAAAATTTTTACTTAATTTTTTTCCCACTGTGTCTTATGGTACAAAGAGTAATGTTCTGAGATTCTCAGTTTATTTAACGCAAATATTTGCAAAACATCGTTTCAACTTTAAAGAAGAAAAACTTGGAAAAAAATCTAACCCTCTAATAATCAAAATCGCGACTCCACATCCAAAAGCAGTAAATGTGCAAAGTTTGAATTCGATTCTTATAGAGAAACAATTTAAAAATCGATGACCATCTTTTAATCATAGCGACAAGCACCAAGAGTGAGCTAAATAAAAGATTATAAAATAATAATAATGCAAATTATAATGCACGAATTTTTCAGGAACCATTACGAAAGTTCCGGTACCAATTGCGAAAGTACCGATTACGAAATTAACAGCACTAAACAACGTTAAAAATGTGTAAACACTATTAGAAATCAAACAATTCGCACAGTGGTGTATGTGTGAAGGGAAGACGGCGGTCTTCTGAATAGGCCCTAAAAATAAAACTCCTTCCGGTCTCCTTTTTCTCCTCTTGCTAACGGCAGCTGTGCGAAGGAGCGTTGCATGTGAACGGGGCTTAAATGGCTAGAAGTGTATCCTTTAATGTCAACAAATACCTTTCAGACAATTGAATGTTTGAGAGACTGTTTTTCAAGATACGGACTCCCTTTTGTAGCAGTGGGTGACAATGGTCCTCAGTTCACATCAGGCGAATTTGAAACTTTTATGAGAAATAATGGAATTAAACACAAAACGTATGCTCCATTTAAACCGACAAGTAACGGGCAAGCAGAGCGGTACGTTTATGCCCTTAAACAAGCGTTACGTGCAATGCAAGATTATCCAGGAAATATTAAGCAAACACTTGCCATATTCCTCATGGATTATAGGAAGGCACCGAATATGACAACCTTGTTAAGCCCTGCAATGTTATTCTTAAGAAGAGAAATTAGAACTCGGATTGATTTAGTTGTTCCAAATCTTAGACGAAGAGTGGAAGAACGCATCCGAAGGGATAATTATGATTTCAAAGACAGAACTTTTGAGATCGGAGAGAAAGTTGCCATTCGGGATTATAGATCGGCAAATTCTCGATGGAAAATTGGCACAGTGACAAATAAAGATGGAGCGCTGCATTTTACCATTGACGTTCAATGAACTTTACTGCGCCGGCACGTCGATCAGATCAGATCCGTAGGGAGCGAGGTTCCGTCTGCACCGGTAATCTATGAGCCTCGTGTGGTTACTACTTCAGATGCCAACGTGAAGCCACGGGCTCTGGACAAGGACATCGAACAAAAAACTAAAGCTGTGCAAAATTGAGGCGGACTTGAAACATCGTCAGTTCCGAGGAAAACTGAACCAGTTATTCCAGTAAGTTCTGATAAAGACTTGCAGCAGCTCCAGCCAGAACTTAGACGATCTTCGCGCATCCGCAAAGTTCCTCAGAGATTGAATCTCTAAATAAGTGGGGAGGGATGTAGCATCTGACTTCAAGAGTATCAGTACTCTTATATCCGGACAACGTCTTGATGCGAGACTAAGGTGTAATGTAGAACCTGCGTAAATAGCGCATTTCTATGTCTGTCCTGGTAGTTAGAAATAAATGTTAGTGTTGTTAAACTAGTCCGTTCTAATTGCACCCTGCACTTACCTGAACCCACACTGCAAAGACACAACACAGTCCACTTTTCAGTGTCTTTAATGCAGAATAATCTCTTTTTATACTTCCCTTTTATACCTTCATACTTCATAACTATCTTAAACATAAACACATCCAAACAATTTTCAGGGCGGAGGTAGATGAGATAAAACAACAACCCCATCAGTGTGTGCTTCTCCTGGTAGAAACAGAATTGCCAATTTTCACTGCAAAGCTTCTGTCTTGGAGATAGGAAGCAATAAGTCTTATACAATGATCGGGGAAGTTCAACTTGATAAGTTTGTAAATAAGTCCTCAGTGCCAGACCCTATCAAAAGCTTTTGCAATATCTAGGAAAATGGCTCCGGTTGGGAACTTACAATTGAAACCATGAGTAATATAGTTGATGACACGAAGCAGCTGGTGATTATTACTATGAAGATGACAGAAGCCAAACTTCTGGAATGTAGGAGCCCTGTGGAATAACTTGATTGAGATGATATAGAATAATTTTTTCAGTTATTTTAGAAAGTTGGCTGAGGAGGCTAATAGGGCGGTAGTTCTGCGGAAATGTTGAATTTTGATGCGGTTTGGGATGATGGCATGTGTCCATATATAAGGAAAGTAAGAGAATTTGATGATAGAGTTGATAATCTTAGTAAAACAAGTGATAGCATTGATTGGAAGATGTTTCGGAGCTTTGGTAGAAATACCATCAACACCTGGAGTTTTTTTGGGTTTTAAGGAACTAATATAATCAGCAACCGGCTTAGGTGTCGCGAGGAATATAAATTTCAAAGGACCTGGGATTTTTAAGGAAATACCAACAGTTTTATTAACTTTGGAGATATGATTGTTGTCGTGAGGGGTGGTATTGGGCGTAAACGTTTCTTCAAGTATATCTGCAAAGGTGTTAGCTTTACTTCGTCAGAATAAACCATTCCATTGGTACCATGAAGTGTCGGAATTTGCTTGAAGGGTTTCTTAAATTTCTTAGCAATATCAAAAAGAGAATTATCTTTAGTTCCGGGAAAGTTGAGGTTGACATGATAAAATGTCGCCCACATCCTTAAAGGAACCAAGTTGGCGAATATTTAATTAATTATTTAAAATATTTTGCGGCTTGAATATTCAAAATATTATAGAAGTTGCATGAAGCGAAGAAAGAACTAGAATCTTAAATATTGTAACAATTATAAACAAGCACAGAGTAATAATATTTTAGCAGCTGTGCCCCAACGTTATTTTCATCGCTATTCTCAAGCAGAAAGACGTATTTTGAGCCATGGTGATTGATTGCATAATGTTTATGTCGTTAGCAGATACGTGCGAGTATTGTGTGATAGTTTTTGCCTTTGTTTAAGAAACGTGTTTTATGTAAAGAATTTTATCCTACACAGAGAATGAGTGAATATACCAAAGTAAAAGGGGGAAGATTACGTTTCAAAAATGAGAAAAAAAGGTATGTATTTAATCAGTATTTCTTACATGCATGCATGCATATGTAAATTACAATACCAAATCCAGTCAATATTTAAAACAATCCATTGCACACTAGAGCTATTTTATGAAAGGTAGAAAGAATGAATTTTACGTAATGCATTTAAAAAACACTGAAATGAATTTGAACTAATAAATGATTTCCGAAATATCCCAAGAATAATTTTCGTGTTCAACAGATGGAATTGTGTCATCTGCTCGAGGGAACTTAGCTTTAATTAGATTATTTGGAAATATGTAATGATTAACTTTTAGACTGGTAATGATAGACCCTTGGACTTAACTGGTTAGATTCTAATCTGAATTCTTAGATTAAAATTTTCTTGCTTTCAGCCTCCTAATAATATATATTTAATAAACTATCAGGCTCTATCCCAGTGTACGGTACGCTATTTTGGCGATTTTTTTGGCGTATTTTTGGCGCCAT
>KK115499.1:0-17511 GCA_000611955.2 Stegodyphus mimosarum
AAAATTCACCATATTTATTAATGACTGTCGCTGAATACTGGTAGTTCGGTCCGAGGTTCGAATATCGCGAACGGACTGGCTGCATGGGGTTTTCCTCATGTGTAACGTGTATAGGAGCCAGTTTCCCTTAAAAAGTCCTCCACGAAGGCACCCCTGCCTTAGGCAAATATCTCTAGAAACTGTCCCATAATCACCCATATGGGGGTGATTATGGGACAGATAGTAGACCAGTGGCCGAGGTTAAGACCGCTGAATGCTGGTAGTTTGACCTTGGCTCGAATCCAAGCGAAAGGGGTGGATTCGTGGTTTTCCCCATGTGTAACGTGGATAGGAGCCCGTTTCCTTTAGAAAGTCCTCACTTAGTCAGATAGCGGTGTATCAAATTTTTTATAACTTTTTATTGACTCGCATAATGCTTCGGAAGAAAGGCTTCCATATATAGAATGCTGAGCTGTAAAATCAATTATCTAAGAAACCTGCGTTCAGAAGTTAAATACAAATTTTAAAAAATTAAGTTTTCTGACTTGTCGTGAGCAATTGGAAGAACTTGAGTAAGTCCTACGCCAAACGTTTTCGCAGTCAATGGAACGCGTTCCTGAATTTCCCTTGATGAAAACAGAATTTTCATTAGTAATTAACCTTTCAAGTTTGCAACGAAACGCTAGCCATGCATCTTCAAATTATTTATTCAAACATTTAGGAAATGTATAGCTATAAATTGGCTATTCTTCCATAAACGGGGTAAGTTGGGTATTTGGGCCTTCAAAATTTGGCAAATCGTTTTGGCGGCAACGAGAGCACTAAGATGAGATTTTTAAACGCAAACAGAATAATAGCTTTAAAATTTTGCAGTAGTGAAACGCTTATTTTATGTAAATAGAATAGTAAAATGAGATGATAACATACCAAATAAGTAAAATAAAGTCCATCAGCTTTGCAAGTAAAAACACAGTCCTATGTAATTCACGATAAAACAGTATAATGAATATTAAAACAATAAATTGTGTAACACTTTCCTCGGACTCCAATATTGTCAACCAAGTAAATATATTCACTAACAACAGATGCATCATAAACCACTAAAATATGCAAATCGCTATCGTCGTGGAATTCAACACACTAAACTTTCGTTCAAAACTTGAAACATTCCATATCTTTCGATTGCCACATGCAAGAAACAAAACTAAAAATATAATTAACTGACCTGAAAAACATTAACTAAATAAAATAAAATAAAAACATTCATAAATTATAAACTTCACGTCATCTGAAATCCAACACTCTCCCACCAACAAGTAAAACTTTTAAAAACAAACGCAGTATTTCAAAATTAAATAAATAATAAAAAAAAATAAAAAAACTTTTGGCTACACTATACTCGAACTCATTACAATCACTGAAATAAAGCTCTAGGTTTGCCATAGGAAAACATACAGCCGGAAATCACAATCAAATCGATTATGGAAGATTAACCTATAAATTAACAAACATACTTAGTTTGATTTTTATACGTTTATTGATGCGCAAAAGGGCAATTATTTTGAAATTTGAAATCAATTTACTTTTAAGTTAAAATCAATCTTAGTGTGATAGGAAAAACTTTGCATTGCAACTGAGAATGTTTTAATGAATAATCAGTATATTAATGAGTAAATTTATAAGTTCAATTTAAATAAAAATATTTCCACAATAGTATGAGTTCATCTTAACTTTTGCTTTTGTTTTTAAAATTTAGTAGGTTTATTTTAATACAATTTTGGAATTTTCCTAGGATAGTTTAATCTGCTTCTACTAAATTATTCATTTAAGTTTTTGATTAATGAGGAAAATTGGTATACATGAAAGAATAATCAACTGGAAACACAGCAAGAACTTTTTGCACACCTGTAAAAAATTCTGAGAGATTTTGGTATGAAAAATATTTTTAATTCGAAAATTGAGTTAAAACTGAATTAAAACTATGTACGAATTGAGTCCTCGTTATTTCCGAGCTAATGAAAGTAAACAACAAGCTCAAATGGATCGTGCATTCTGTTCGCATACAGAAATGTTTTGGATATACAAAGATTCAAACTCAGTTTCCTTACTCACAATTTGAATTCTCAAATTGTGCAAAATTTACCACACTCATCATTCGAGAAGTTGCTGTCGAGCTGCAAATTTTCCGCATATAAATCAAGGATTGCAATATTACGAAAAAAGGTGTTTTCGAAAGCCTAATTGAAGCTAGTAAGTTTCCTTTAAACAAAATTCAATTTGAATAAATGTTTTTAATTAAATCATTAGAATAGCAGTATCTGCATGTGGCACTAGAACGGAACAATAAGTTTATCAGCTTAATAGAAAAATATATTTAAAACGTATTTCTGTTTCTGTTTCAATATGATTTTTGTTACCTTTATCCATTTATATAGAAATATACTTAAAAATTCGCCGAACTAAAACCATGACAGTTCATGAATTTTTCGTATTTTTCATGTAATATATACTTCGCCCACTGTATGTTTTGCTCGCCATTAACACTTTAGAGGAAAACTGGCATAAACAGAAAATAAAGTGATTCTTACATAAGTCTATTTTTAGGAGCTGTTATACTGAAAGTTTCCGAATACAGTTTCTT
The DNA here is from genome assembly GCA_000611955.2 of Stegodyphus mimosarum. Classification (NCBI taxonomy): domain Eukaryota; kingdom Metazoa; phylum Arthropoda; class Arachnida; order Araneae; family Eresidae; genus Stegodyphus; species Stegodyphus mimosarum. The sequence goes on from KK115499.1 coordinate 2,621, forward strand.
TTTATCTGCTACGAAATGTTTGGATCTTCGTCTTCAGTATTACGACTTTCTTTACGTACTATCGCACCTCCTTGTACGTGAAAGACATCTCTTTCGTTGTTTCTTTTTCTCTTAACTTTTTCTTCAACATAAGAAAATGAGCTGCCAGATTTCTTACACCCACTTACAAAGAAATAGATATCCATGTCGCCGAATATTGACTTCCTGGATTTTTTGCGAACCAGAATTCCGTTTTAATAGAAGCATATATGGAATTCTTTGATTGTTGTATCACCTCGTGTGATAGCTGACAGGATATCCTCCACATTGCGAAGAAATTAAAGGAAAAATGAGTGAATAACTCATTGAACAGTGCACTAATTTTAGATACTTTGAAGTACTTTGATTAGTTATTTAAGAAAGCGTTTTTACTATAGTTTTAAGTAAAATAAAACATTTTCAAAAGAAAAAAAGGTCCTTTGATAGCTTTTTATGCAACCGTTAAAACTTCTGCCTTTGAACACTTAATATAATGTTAAAAAGACACAAATGAATAATTAAAAGAATTTCTTTTCAGTATGTCACTTAGCAAAGCCTTTCTTTGACCTCTGTTGGCAGGAATGAAGTCTCAGTTGACGAATGAAAATCTGATTTATTGCAGAAGCAGTTACGGAATATATTTTTTTAAATGTGAATATGCAGACTCTTTTTTTCAAACACCAAACCTTCTTCCTTATTCATATGAATGTTAAATAAAATAATGAACGAATAATATGAACGAACAATCAAAGAATAATATGAACGTTAAATAATTCAATTTATATGCAAGAATTTACTTATTACTTACATAACTATTATTACATATCTATTTTATAACATTTAAGTATTTATTTAAAAAACCCAATTAATAAAAATACTTAAAAACTGTTTTTTATTTCTTTTGTTCTGGCTGAAATTTTGTGGCGATCGCTTTGATATCAAATTCAAAATATTTCTTCCCATACGATTTGCCTATAAGAACCTTTAAAACTCAGAACACAGTAAAAAGAACTCGTATGATAATGGCGACGTAGCTTAACTGAAGAACTGTTTTGACTATAGTTGCCTTCAGAACTGCATGGTTGTCAGAGTTTGGCATATTCTGAAAAACGAGGCGACTTCTACCAAGATCGTCCCATTTTTGCCACAAATATGCGCTAGTACCTAAGTATCCTTTTACACCTATCTATAACGTGAATATAAGCCGATTTCCTTGTTAACATCGTATACAGAGGAAACTCTCCCTTGGCTGATAGCTCCTACGCTTTGCTCTATGTAAATTAAGCAACCAAATTGCATTCAGATTGAAGCCATGCATTATAAGAGTTTTGTAGATCATATAGTAGTATTTTGCATTACTATTTCAACAAATGTTTAATCCTAAATGCCATGGCCCACTAGCGGCTGAGCGATAAAGTCGCTAAACACTTGTATTTCCGACTTGTGTTCGATTCCAGGAGAACGGGCTGGCTGCATGGCCGTTTTCGTGGTTTTCCCCATGTGTTACGAGCAAGTTTTCCTTAGAAAGCTTTTCACGAAGGCGTTCCTTCCCTTAGGCAAAATAGCCCTTGCGCGCTTTGCCAAAGTTAAATAACCAAGCCATGAATATACCTTTTGTCCATTTTTTTTAATTTAAAAGCTGCAATTTCATTAAATTATATTCTATGCATCGCTCTTTACATCCAAAACAATCTCAGTCAAATAATTTTACAATAGCATTCATGTGCTAAATTCGACCACAAATAAAACTACTCGAGTAAATAACACGTAAATGAATAAATAACACTTCTCGTATTCATATCCAATAAGACTATTCAAACCTCTCAAAGCTAAAGCGACTTCTTCAGCAAGGTGATGGCATTGAAATAAGTCAAAATGCAGTTAGAAATTCAAATATTAAAAATCTATGAGTATGCATTCAAAGCAACTTCTATGTACCCAAGGGTACAACTAATAGAAATATTTATGAACAAAGGTTAGGCATAAAATAAAATCATGTACCTTTTGGAAATTGCTTTCAAAACTAAAAACTTCTGAAACATGTAGTTGACGGATCAAAAAGAAATTGTCATATGATTTTACAACAAAAAGTTGTGATCTGTAAACTCTGAGATAAATACATTTTTTGAGCTCTTATTTACTACAAGCTATATTTATATTTTAAAATCAATCTTAAAAATATTCATTCACTGAAAGATGAGCGTTAACTAATTATCGAAAAAAAACAAACTACCGAAAATCATGATTACAAAGAAAAGGTATAAAATATAATATATTTACGAGCTATAGCAGTTATTTTCTAAATCTTTATGAAAATTATCCAGCAAAGTTACAATACTAACCCTCCGAAAGGCAAGACCGAATATACTCGGCCTAGAACAATTTACATTTTAAAATAAATATGCGTGCATCTTGAAAAATGTCGAAGAAATTAAAGCACTGTTTTAAAAGACATAGTTCCCAGGAATAAAATCATTTTGGGTGTCAATTCATCAAAGATCATTTTGGTATTTTAATCGAAAAAATACTTCATTTTCAGGATAGTTTGGGGAAATTCGGAGTTTAGGAGCCAATTCTTGGCCGTTTGGAGGGTTTGAATAAAAAATGCTGAAAATACACCAAACGGTTTGTCCACACAAGCGAGTATTTTATAAACGTTTTACTCTGTTCACTATCCACGATGCATTAAACTAATCTTAATGAAGTACTATGCACCTTTCTTAAAGTCATGATAAATTTTACTGAGTTAATACGAAATGTTCTTACGTGTAAAATCCTTAACATCATTTCATAATAGATGAGAAACAATTGAGACAATTTTAATTTTCGGTATTGTATAAATATAAAATAAAAGGTAAAGAAGAAACATTTGGTACAGACATCAATCTATTCCAATGCAACTTGTTTCAACCAATCTATTGTTATTTTGTTTAATATTAATATACATATTTTATTATTACTTATTTATTTTACTACATACATTGCTTATTATTATTATTAAAAATTTCTGCCATTAACTCCTTCCCGTGCTTTAACAAGTGTGACTCGTGAGGAAAATTTGGTCCCAAACATAAACATCACGAGCCGGGCTCGTGAATATTAACATCGTAATTTCACGGTCGTAATCGAACGTTAGTTTCTATTAATACACAAGAGTTAGTCACGATTCTCATAATCACTGTTACAAAGCAGTTTAATTAGTAAAATTTAATAGACCCCCTACAAAATGCAAAATACAAAAGAATTTAATGAAAGCAATTTATTAAAATTTATACGGATTAAAGTTTAATTACTTGAAGTGTTGTTTATTTATGAAATATAATTTTGAAACAGATATACCTACTATTAAAATTAGATACTCTAATTTTTATAGTTTTCTTAATTCTATTAAAATATAGATAGAATACCTACTATTAAAATTTATAACCAATTTTAATAAATTGGTTATAAATTTTAATAACCAATTTATTAAAATTTATACGGATTAAAGTTTAATTACTTGAAGTGTTGTTTATTTATGAAATATAATTTTGAAACAGATATTTATTATAAAATATAATATATTTATAATATCTACGAAAGTCAGAAGGATTAAAGTTTATTTCTAGGCCATCAGTATCGCGTAAAACAGGCATTTACGATTCGGCTAGTATTCTGACTATTCTCAAGCATCAGTCTGGCTAGTTTACTACGCGTTGACCCATAACACTTGAGCCCAAGTTTCGTTGAGGTAAATGGCACGGGAAGGGTTAAAAAATTGAGATTTCTTCTAAATTCCTGTGATTTGATGAGAAGAAATTATATTTGGTACTATGATGTTAGAAAACAAATGTCTGTATTACATATATATTGTAGATGTTCAGCATACTGAGCAGTAGAGGTTGCAGATCATAGTTTGGTTAGCTTCGTTTATTTAATTGTGGCAAAGCACTCCAGGGCTATCTGCCTAAGCAAAGGGATGCATTAGCGGAGGACTTCCGAAGTGAAACTGATTCGTATACGCGTTACACATGGGAAAAACCATGAAAATCCCCATGACGCCTACCCATTCGCCGGGGTTTGAATCACGGACCGAACTACCAGTGTTCGGCTTTTTCACCGCTCGGCCACTGGTGAACCCGTTCCAGATCATGACCATGTTTTGAAATTCATGTTTATTTAAATTCTGCTTTGTAGAATGACCTTTTCAGAGCCCGTAATACGAAAAGCAGATTTTATTGTATCTTATGAATTTTAAAATATGAACGTAAGCAATGATAAAAATTTCTGTTTAATTTTATCCCTTTTTAGAAAACTGAATGTGAAAATAGTGTTTTCGAAGTAAGTAGAACTTGTTTTATTCGAAGTAACTGTACGGAAGAGTTTTGGATAAAAAAGAATCAGTCTGCAATAAAAAAAAATCTGTAATCAGTTTTGTTCCTTGCAAAAAAACAAAATTCATTTTCTCACAGAAAATTGTAGAAAATAATGTTCTTTTTTAATACATTTAAAATAAATTCAGTGTCAAGTTTTCCATCGTGAACTTTATTTTCATTTATAAGAAGGGTTCTCCTACATAATAATATGCACCAGAATCCATATTAATGTACCACCATTAAACTTATTGGTAATTATTATAAATTGTTGGTAATAAAAGTAATTATTATAAATAGGTAGAATGCCTTATTTTCTCACTGGGAACATGCAAGTCACGTTTGCTTTAAATACATCATACTTTACAATAAACATTACATTAAATACATCAAACTTTACATTTAAATATATCAAACTTTGTGTGCTTTACTTATTTTTCAGACGTGAGACGAGTTGTGAGTGAGATTTGAGACAAGAATGACTTTAAGGAAACGAAGGAGGCAGTTGGGGTTACGAGAAGGTGAATTTCCGTTTAGTGATATTGCGAAGGCAGAGATGTATTCATTGCGCGTGTGGGCAACAGTGGTCATGTGAAGGTACTATGTCAAGAAAGCCTGAAACCGGCCGATGAGAAGACTGCCGTATTCCCTGCATGTCTGTGGCACATCGCACTTCATTTGCAGAAGTTTTTCGAACTTTCGTTGGCACCAGCTTGGCACAGCGAACTGTAGCAAATCAATTGCTTGGGAGATAGATCCAAGCCAAATGCCATGTAGCTGCCGTATCACCGCCACTAACACCAGATCACCACCATCTACGATTTCGGGGATATCAAGAGGCACTGGAGGGCAGCTTGATATCATCTCATTCGAGGGCAGAGTAAAGACCTGTTGTGTTCTGAGATATTAGTGACTATCATATGTTGATTAGAAGGACGTCAGATGAGCGCTTGGACCGAGCTGTCTGCAGAGTAGATTCATTGGACCTATACCAGGAGTTATTGTCTAGGGAGCAGTTTCCTATGACAGCAAGAGCACTCTGAATAGTATCCCACATACCTTTAAACATTTGGAATGTTTACATCAGACTGGAAGACTGCTCTCTACTGTGATGTCATTACTGATCAATATTCCAGGGGACATTTTCGAACAGGGTAACACTTGTCCCCATACCAACCATCACCGAACGTGCTCTACAGTGTAGAGTGTCGAGATCTGCTTCGGAGCGCGAATCAGACGTGACTGGACGGCAAAAAACCAACACGAAGCATTGCTGATTTGACTCACTAAGTGCGATAGGCATAGAAGTCCATCTCACAAAATGACATACAGAACCTGTGCAACACAGAACATGCGTGTCTGCATTCTTCTCACATTCAACATCGCGAAGACTTCAGAGGTTATTAATATGCCATCATTTAACATTTGAAATTACTCTTCTGGCACATACTTTAACCTGTAACCTTGAAACATTACTGAAATAAATGTTACTTACACTAATGGTTGACTATATTTCATTTCTCTAAACAGATTTCTTCTTAGTGGTGCGATTTCATTTTCCATTTCTTATTTTGTTAATAAAAAAGGATTCTTTTTTTTCTGCCCCCAGCTTTTTACAATTTAAGTTTCAGACTACTCTTATATGTTAACTTAATAAAATCCCCTACGCCTTTATTTTCGGCAGTGTATTCACTTTTAAAAAATCTTTCAGAGCAGAGCTCATTTTAATGAAATTTAATTTTTAAAGTAAATCCCAGATTTGCAGTCCAATATTATTATAATATATTATATATAAGTGACGTAAATATATAGAAGTAATCAAGATTAAATATATGTTTCATGATATGTGTTTCATAATGTATTATGAAATGTATATTTAATCTTGAATAATGGGAATGTTCATTTAAGAAAAAACTGGGAATGTCTAAAGTTCGAATATAGTAAATTCGACCTTACTCAAATTTAAGCATTCCAGTTGAGCGAGATGACGAGAAAGAGAAATGTTATTGAAAGTTAAAGGACTTGATGATCTTCATATCAATGATGTAGTAAAATTATTGTCTTTGCTCTCTACTGTTTAAAAGTGGATCAACTGATGTCTTAGTCTACTTTTGTAAGCAAACTGACAGAAATTAATTTCATTTGCAAGAACGCGCTTTGTAAATACTTATTGTCGACTCCTATAACAAGAAAAAAGGCCAAATCGAGTAAAGATCTAAAAATCCGAAATCTGGTAAATTAACACGGTACCTCTGTTAATTTATTATTTAGCATATTGATAAATTATAAGTGAAATTAATTTTCGTTATTAATTATCTCGAATGATAATTTGAATTATCCATCACCTGAATTATCTTGCAGTTAAATTTATTATAGCGCAATACATGCAGTTTTAAATTACATTTCGAAGTACTCCTTCAGCACAAACGTTCTTCAGCCGCATAAGGTGACTGAATATTTAATGCGGTAAATAGGAAAATGAAGGAACTAGGATTAATATTGAGATTACTGTAACGGGGTGCCTTAAAAACAGCCTTACGAAATTTTGGAGTTCCAAAATCTTGCTTCTGTTTTTGACTTTGTAACTAGCCATATAAGAATTTTCTATATTAAAAATAATGAAATTGGATCACGGAAACAAACTTCTAAATCTTTAAGATAATTTAGCGCTGGAGTTGTCGATCATAATATGGTAACATGAAAACTCTAGGAAAAATACAAAATACAGATGGGATCTTTTCTCAGCATAAGACAGCTTTCTTTAAACAATTTTATTTAGAAAGATATATGTACCAATTTAATACGCTTTCTCCAATCACATTTTAATTCTGGTAAAAAATTTTCTAAACACGAGAAACATAGGTTTCAATTAATCGGGTATTTCAATAAACAATGAATGAAACGAAAAGGCGCATTTTAAAAGCTTTTGTAAATCGTACTTACAGTGAAAATAAAGTCGTTGTTATCCCAGATAAGAAAAACTCAGTTAATTTCAAAAAGGCGAATAGGCAACGCTGGTATACATAGTCCTACTTTCTAGCGAAGATAATTTGGTGCTTGTTAATTTTATAAATTAAATGATCCATTAAATATTTCAAAAATGTACTAAAAAGTATTCTTTCTTCTCCTGAAATGATATTTAAAATCCAAATTGATTTTCAAGCCTTCTGTCTTCCTGTTACCTAACAGTGGCTAAAAAAGATGAGACCTCTGAACACTGATAATTCGACCTGGGTTCAAATTCCAACGAGCGGGCTGAATGCATTACCATTTTTTTTGGCTTTAAATGATATCGAAGCTGAATGCGAAATAATTCTCCATTTAGGCATTCTTCCTTTTTTTATCTTAAAGCCTTGATGTGCTTAGCCAGGCTGAAATTTTATATGTTTGTATTTTTGGTAAAATCGCTGAGTTTAAACATTCAACTTTCGGCTAAAGCCGCCGCAGTACGAATATGATATTTAGATTAACTCTTTTTAGAAAAGTACGTTCATTCTCCTACGGCACAACTAAAAGAAATCTTTAAATATCTTCATAAAGTTGTTCATATTATTTCCGAAATCATGATCAACCGTTTTGTTTTTTTCTTACGAATCACATTATTAGTCGTCTAATTTCTGTTTATTCTTGTGTTCCGAATGATTTGTAGATATACTGACAGGCTTATTTATTTTTAAGAATTTTAAAAGATTTTATTGTAGTAGGTTCATATGGAAATTAATAATAGGGAATAAAACAAAATTTAATATTTGTAAAACATTCTGCAATAAAAACGAACTTTTCATTGCAGATTTTGATTTAATTTATTACCTGTTTTAAAAAATATTTAAAAGTCAATATAAAAATCATCTCTCTGTCTCTCTCTCTCTCTTTATACATATATGTATACGAATGAATTTTCCTCGTGTGTTTTAAAAGGTCTAAGCATATGTATTTAAGAAATATTATTTTCATATCTTAGAAAATTTAGAACACGTATTTTAGCAATCCAAATTTTTCTCTTCATGATCTGCGTTTAACAAAGTAAATTTTTTGTCCTATTTCCAAATTAGTAAAGACTAGAACACGTGCGTGAGGAAAATGAAATCTCTATATTGTAAAACAAGTAAACTTTTAACCAAATGAACCAATCCAAAACTTTATAACCAAATGATTCAGATACAAAAATTACAAAATAAAACGGTATATAATTATTTAGCATCTCAGTTTAATTAATTAATGTATAGTCAATAAAACAAAAGATCGAAATAACTAATTCTTTTACTTAATTTATCTTAAAAAATTAAAAATAAAAATTAAAAATAACTTTCAAGAAGAAATTCATTTTAAGTTATACGACCTCTTTAATTTCAAGAAAACAATTTTCTTAAGCATATACAGAGGCAGTAGACTGACGACAAGATTCTCCTCCAATAAACCCTGATATTTCATTTATTGCTTCATTTATTTCTTCCAAAAGGTCATTATTACATTTGAGAGGAAGGGAAACAAAAGCAGTATCAAACTGAAAATATTCACAGTCTTAAACGGTATTATTAATTATTGTTTACACTAACAGTATTAAACCCAAAATGTCCCCAAGATATTTTTGTCCAATGCATTCTTTATACATTTAGAATGTTTTAGCTTCACTCAATGCCCGAGATTCACTATTAAAAAGTTTCATATAATTATTAACCTCAATTAATAAACTCCGAAAACCGCTGTAAATGATCGTACATTTTGGATAAAACCCTTTAAAAACTGCATCATGTTAAACATTAGTATGTCTTTAAAGTAACAAAATATAGTTGAATACTTTACCTCCTCATCCAACAGAAAGCTCTTTTGTAATGAGAAGAGAGTCTATCAAAGGGCAAGAGCAATCATTTCCATCTCCGATAGGAAGACGAAAGGATTTTCATCTCTGCTTCTCGATCGGCTCCGAGCACAAGCCAAAGTAAAGCTCAGATTCACTGTTGTGGGAGCGGAGGATTCTCTCTCGCTCTCTACTCGGGAATCCAAGCATCCCGAGACGAGACTCGAACGACTGACGAGATCAACAGCTTTCTCTCCATCCCCGCACTTATTCGATTGGTGAAGGGAAACGCATGCGCTTTCTGTGGGTGCAATGATGCACCCTCTGTACTTTTTTTACGTGTTTAATTTTACTCTTTTACGAAGAAGATTGTGTAAAGGTTTATGCGAATAAAATTAATGTGAATAACCATTGGGTATTCAACCCACTCAAACGACTAAACTATTTTCTCTGAAAATTCTATGCATTTTCTCAGAAAAATTCCGCGGAGAATTTTTTTTCGCTACAGATTTCTAAGAATGCGCGTAAGTAAAATCGTCTCACATTTTTTGTTCTACTGCCAATTAAGTTTGCATTCGCAAATTACTTCATGGACAACCATAAAGAAAGCGGGGGTGAGTATATTTCTTCTTTTAATTAGAATTACGTTAGAATTTTCTTTTTTATGTAAGCAATTTCCCCAAAACATGTATTTCATTATTTCGACAAAATCCGCATAAACGAAAAAAAAATAAAATACTACATTTCAATAAGGTACTGGGATTCAAAGAATTATATTTAGAACATTAAATTATAAATTCCCTTTACATGCACCATATTTATTAGCTCAAACGTAAGACTGTGGAGTCCTTAGGTAATTTATCGGAACACAAAGGCTGAACTTTAGTGATTCCCTGACCAAGATTCGGAATCCAGACCTCCCGATTGTCAGCTAGATGGGCTTCCAAGTACACTACGAAAGAACGCCGTGAAGAAAAAGAAAATTCCTTGCACTGACTGGGATCCAGTCGCCATATCTAGGAGATAATGAATTATCATTAACTACATTTTAGTTCGGGCGCGTTTCAGAATTTTTTTGAAGCAAGAAACAAAACTGCAGGAAAACAATAACGCTTGTAAGGATTCGAACTCTGGACCACCAGATGGCTAGCAGAACATGCTTCCAATTACATCCACGCAGGCATGCTTTAGGGGGAATGTACATGTAAAAGAACGTTTTTACTAGAGGATATTTTCTGCAGTTAATTTTTGAAAACGACTTGCATTTCTTACCACATAATATTGATCACTGTAACACAATTCTCCAAATAACATAATTCTCCTGACTATTCCATAATCGAGCGAGATCATTAGGTATGTATTGATGCCATCAGCAAAACGCCTAATTTCGCTGTCAAACCAAAATATTTTATGAACTGAACAAATCTTCCTATCCGTATTTTACTGTAAAACTATTCTAATAGAAAACAATTAATAATAATATCCAAGTCATTACTGCTTTTCTTTCTGAGTTCAGTCTGTCATAAATGTTTGATTCAGCAAAATTATGATACAGTACTCTTTAAATGATTCCTTGTACTCCTAAACTGCTTATACTGATATTTTCGTTGCCTATCTACGCAAACGGTATGTAGTTTATTTGCATCTTCAAGTTTAGCTAAGTAATTTGATTTTATTTTTGCGGTACTTCAATCGATGGCGGTTGTAAACTGTAAAAATAAAAACACTAAATTTGAAGTATGATCAAAAATGCTGCTACTATATTTGCTACTATATACTACTATATACTATTGCTACTATATACTACTATACTACTATGTACTATACAGTCACTACTATATACTACGGCCAAGTAAATGTGATAAGACAGCTGAGAGCGATAAGGTAGTTAATTTCGAACTTATGAATTATTTTCGAAAACAAAGAGCTCAGACGAAACGAGATCAAGTAATCAGGCTCTATTCGATCTGATTTTAAATAAAAAATGCATATTTTTGAAATTAGAAAAAGAAATCTTTCTTACTTTTATGATTAATTCGCAATTGATTTATGCGCTGAATTAATAATACAGCTCATCTGCTTTTTTTCTTTACCAGGTATCCCACTGGAATAGAGAAAATCCATTAAGTAAATCGATAAACATCATCACCGATAATCATCTTTTGTAACACAACCGCCTTCGCCCAATCGTTTTTAACTGTGGGTGGTAGTCTTAGGGTTCACTGTCTCTATATCTTTCCCAGATCAACGATTTACAGCTTTCGTAAGCTGTCTGTTATAAATCTTAACATAAAGATGTAAAAATTGAGAAGGAAAAGCGTTTTCTTTAGAACTTAATAATTAAGTTTATGCGAAATACAATAGTTGCTCATCTGTTAGACCAGTTTCTTATTTTGAAAGTAAAATTTTGTTTCTGCGTTTATCGAGATAAATAAAAGTTTTATTGTCACGTGTCTATCCCATCCCTCGTCATGCAAAACTTGGTGAAATTTCCATTTGAATTTGTATGAGAGTTTTTTAATGAACAAGTTAAACATTTATTTTCTTATTTGAGACTTCTTAATCAAAAATAGGTTATTAAATTTTGTTTTATGTTAACATTTTAATAATGAATTCATAAAATAATGAATAAAATTTCTAAATTTTAATGTATGCAGTGCAGCCATACACAAAAGAATAAATTATTGTATTGACATTTTTCTGCACCCAAAGAAACTTATTTTTGATTTCAGAATATCTTTTACGCTTACTTTACAAATGAGTTCACTTTTAAGTATTTTAAGTAGTTCAGATTTTTTGAATAATCTTCAATGTTGCTTACTTCCATATCAAAAAAACACTAAGGAGAAAACAATTAATGTTCGAATATTTTTATACATTTCCTTTAAATAATTTCATCACATTATTATCTGGAATAATAAATTTACAGACAATTGTTTTAGTAAGATTATATTGTTGAGAAACGGTTTCTATTATCGCATACTGTAATAAGAATAGCAAACTATGTGACAAAAAGAGAAGATCCATAACTTTTTAATTATAGTTTAGACTTAAATTTGGGAATTCGCTAAGGGCTTATAAGATAAGGAAAGACGTTCCCATTCGTGTAGCAAGGTGTCAAAGTCTCAGAAAGACTGGACCTGCCTCCGTCAGACTCTTCGTTGGCGACTGTCATTGGAGAAATAGAAGGACTCATCGCTGCTGTGCGAGCGCCTGTGCCATTCAGTCGTCCAGGTGCCAGTCCTCCAAGTCTCTCACTCCTGCGACTGATACGATTGCAATCTGCAATCCTTGGAATTTGCCAAGTATATATTGTACCTATATATGTATATGTAAGTATACATACTTCTACGAGTACATATGTAAGATATAACAAAATATACATGCTTTAAAAAATAATTCGCGACCTCAAAATTAACATTCTAAATTTGGTGCTCTCCCCCTAAGTTCCCCTAAGTTCATCCTTTCTCCCAAATTCGAGATCATTCGAAATTACGTAACGCTACTTGAAAAAATGGAACTAAAACCCAAAATTAACCAATCACAGATTAGCTGTATTTTGTGCACCTATCTTCTATAAATAGCTAATATCTGCGTAGTCTCTCTCTCTCTTTCGCCTCTTCGCCTGCGTGCTGACACCTTGTCGCTCAGCCTCTGCTACTATTCACCGTTAATTAGAATGTAGTTCTATATTTAAAATTATGGGGCCGTTTAGCACCCCTAGTCTTCTACATTATGTATTAAGACATTAGTCATTCAAAAATAAATGCTGTTTAACTCTCACGCTGATCCTGCTTCTAAAATTCCATCTGATCATCCATTACCCCTTAATGTCCAGACATCTACGCAACAGTTTTTTTGGCCATGACTAAACTTGAATGTTTTTCATCTTTCGCCAAAGGTACAATTATTACGCGCGCGCGTGTGCGTGCGTGCGTGTGTAAATATGTGTGTGAATGTATAAAATTTAAGAAGTAATTGTCGACTCGTAACAAAAATTTTAAATTGGAAATGTTTAGAAATACAGCATTGCTCAATGACAATAGACGGCTTTGATTTTCATTTTGCTTGGTGCATAGGAAATGTGCACAGAGTCATTTTTGTTAGTACGTAATTTGTTGCAGATGGAACCTTTTTCACTAAGGATGCCGTTTCAACCAACAAAAGCAGTACGATCAACTGTCGAAGAGGGCAAAAATCATTGGGATGATGTAAGCTGAATTGATGTAAGCAAATTGGAGAAATACTTACTGAGGAAGGGAGTTATTTATAAATACGCCATTTTGGTTTTCTTTGAATTAATTTGTCTGGTTTCCTTTTCAAATCAAAATTACAAAAATAACATTGTCAGTCTTTCCAATTTAAGTTTATTCAGTATTTATTTTTAAAGCACGATCAAATCTATATAGTCTACTGCATGTTGGGAAATTTCGTTTAAAATATGATCAAACGAAGAAAACACTATAGATGCTCTCTAGATGTTAGTGTTGTTAATTAATGTTTAAAATTTGGCAAATGGTCACCAAATGTAAGCCGGTTAAAGACATTGGACTTAGAAAAACTTAACGTCAGAATACGATGGCCCAAATTGTGAGGTCTTGGCTAAATGGGGGAGCGTTTATTTACTTGTAACCTGCTTCCTTTTCCTTCTGTGTGTGGAGGAAAAGAAATTCCGACTCAAAGTACACTATTTTAAAAAGACACCAAACCCGCCATTTGGTCGTACTCTCTTTATTGCAAGGAGGTGGTGGGACCAGTGAAAGAGAAAGAGGTAGCCAGGCTCATCATGCCTTTGGAGGATCAGTAGCCAAGGAGACAATTCTGTTATCTGATACGTACACGCAATATCAGCTGCATCTGTGTCCGCCGTCCGCACGCAGGCAACACTTTCAACAGTCTGTTCAGTCCCCGTGTAGTCAGCTCTGTCCTCCTTGTCTGTCCGTGAGAACAAGTGAGAAGCAAAATACAGGATACTTAACTTTTTCAAAAAACTGATTAATAAATTTATATAATGAAATTTTTGGAGTCAAATCAGATTTTATTATTATATTGTTGCGTGCGTACGGGTTCGTAATAGATTGAATGCTCAAACCCGATAAAAATTTAATAAAATTTCTTCTTATCACAAGAAATATAACAAAACGCTAGATTTTTCCTCAAAGGTATTCGTACAATATCGCAGTATCACACAATATAATCAATAGCTGTATTTTAAATTACTAAAACATTAAATAGAACGCAATCCAAAACACAGAGAATCCTATCTCACCGCGAATTCGCTACGATCAACAACAACAGTTATCTAAACAACTAAAATGAGATGTTTCTCTCTGGCTTTTATAGCTTTTAAATCAGCCGCGCGAGACACTTCTAGCAATTTCTGGAAAGCAAAAAGAGTAGAATGACAGTTACCGCTGATATAGTAGTCAATTACATTTATTCAAATTAAATATCAATTACCAAGATAAACTTCAATGCTAAATGTTAAATGCACGTGCTCTTATGTTTTTTACTTTTTCGGCGTAGCTTTCTCTTAAAACTTATCACGCGCTGCATTGTAAAGGGAAATAAACAATTTAAATTACAATTCTACTAAAATTGTAGAGACATTAGGTTATTTTGAAGCAGGAGATGTGAAAAATGAGCAATGCCTTCGCCGGGTCTCCGAACCACAGACCTCTCGAATACGCGCCTAGCACGCTGACCACTACACGTCGAAGGCA
>KK115499.1:26965-50040 GCA_000611955.2 Stegodyphus mimosarum
GGCTCAGTGTGCTGACCACTACACCACGAAGGCACGCTAAGAATGGGGGAGATATACCTTATATACTCCCCTTTTTAAAGGGCGACTAGGGTTTTAGGGGACCTAGTCGCCAAATCCTGGGTGTGGAGAGTCATCATCCACAACCCTTTTAGTTCGGGCGCCACTGTAGAGACATTAGGTTTATTTCGAAGCAGGAGTCATGAAAAATATGCAAGGCCTTCGCCGGGAATCGAACCGCGGACCTCTGAAATACCGGCTCAGTGTGCTGACCATTACACCACGAAGGCACGCTAAGAATCGGGGAGATATACCTTATAAACTGTGCACTTTTTTTTTTTTCTTTAAAATGTATTGAATTATGTCGTTCTTATGTTCCAGTTAAGGTTTTTATGCCTTTAGTGGACCTGCATGAAATAGTTGTAGAATTATCGATAATGTAAAAGTTTTTATAATGGTACTAAGCCTAACAAAACCGCCATTTGCGTGCATTTAAAACTCTTAGTACAAAGTGAATTAAGTCAGTTTGTGCACCAACTTCAGTGTCTTTTTGCCGAGTGGAACCAAAAGTAAAATTTCAGTTTTGTGCACTGAAAAATCTCTCTTCCTACCCGCTAGCCGAATTGC
Organism: Stegodyphus mimosarum; assembly: GCA_000611955.2. NCBI lineage: Eukaryota > Metazoa > Arthropoda > Arachnida > Araneae > Eresidae > Stegodyphus > Stegodyphus mimosarum. Next base: position 27,590 of record KK115499.1, read on the forward strand.
TTGCTTTTGCATAAAAACTCTATTTTAATTTTAGAAACTTTTTTTAATTGCTTTCAACTTGTTTTGGTGTATTAGTGTTTTAGATTTTTCTGTATTTTACAATTTTTTATGAATTTGTTTTGAGTTTTCACAGTCTTGCCGCGGGATGAAAACTGAATTGATTGAATGACAAATATATCTGTAATGAAATTCGAGGAAATGCGTTTAACTGAATTTCAGTAAAGACTGTGTATTATTTAATAGGCCGTACAAGGAGCTCTTTAGGTATCCACATCAGATATTTTATTTACAGGCAATCTGTACAGCATTCGAGCTGCAAACAATATGTGTCATTATAAGACACATATTTTACTACAAATTATGAATTGCTTTTATCGACATTCTACTCTAATTCGTCTACATAAGATGCGAGGTATCCAAAAACGTTGGAATATTATCAGTTGCGATGGTACTGTTTTAAACGAAGTCGGTTAATATCGGGGAAAAGGACAAATCTCATGCATCAAGCTACAAACATTTTGTTTTCGTACATTTCTTCTGCCCAAGCAAACAGAAAATATTAACCTGCTCAAAATTAGTTTCCAACGCAATTGTGAGAGAACATTAAAAGTTACAAGTGTAAGAACTTAGTGTCCTGAGACAAGCATTGTTATTTAAATCAAGAGTTATTATTTTTGTTTTTTCTTTCTTTTAATTTGTCCTATTAGCAATCAGGACCTGATTCTCGAAGGAGAAAAATTTTATTTAAATATAAATGGAAAATTAAGAACATCTGAATAACTCCGATCTTTAAATATTTCTTACAGAGTTAAGACGTTTTGGGGTTTAAGTTTATAGGGAATTAGACTGACTGTAACCGCATGTTATTTTCCCGCGTTGCTTTATAGTTACGTCTCTGTTTATAATTGTTCACGAATTTTCACTTAATGAGTCTAATACTGAGCCAATTTAGAAATTGTTAATTGCTTCTTAAAACATCTTCAGGCGTTTTAAATCCAAAATAACATCATCTTCACCTGCTTCCACTAATTTTAAGTAGGTATTCATAGAAACATTTGAGGTATTGATAGATCATGTTTCGTTGGCCGGTTTTCAGAACTTTTTTGTGTATGCATAACACGCCAGTTTTGGGACATATTGGCGCCGTTCCAACGCAATTTAGGGTTTCTGCATGTGCTGAACATTTTGCGACCGGAAAACGTTGGCGTTGCCATTCGATATTTTCGAGTTTCTGTAACTATAACCGTAACCGTGAGCGCCCCTGTGTTGCCATTCATAGACTCTCGAGCGCATACCTTCGAATAACTTTGCAATCTCATCTCAATGGGAACGGACGCCAGAAGTGCACATGTTGGCAAAGTTTTTTTTATGACCACCCTGTATGTTATTCATGCATATAAGATATTAAATTTTATTCAGTATACTGTACTTCAAAGATAAGCTTTACTTCGACTTTGACATAGATAGTGCGTAAATGATTATACTAGTTTCCTTTGTTTGACTTCCCGCCAGAATATTCTACTATTTACTGTCTTTTGAACCAAAGTAAGACACAAATATAAAATTTTTTTAACTGTACTTGGTGTTTTATGTTTTTCTATATTCAATTTTTAATGAAATATTTTGAGCTTTTATGTATTTTTGCCTTGTCGCGAAGTGAGAACCGAATTAATTACATGAGAAACATAGCGCATTAGGTAAGCGGCGTTGAATTGTATGTTACAAAACTGTTTCTTTTTTATTTGTTTATTTCCTTTTATACATCTTTTTAAATTTGTTATAGCATTTGAATAAAAAATGTGGCAGCAATTAGATAATTCTTCAGATGATGTAATTTTTGTGCATTCTGAATTATAAAATGAATGAGATGTAACGCTTTTCGGTGAAGCTAGCTATGATTCATGCCAAATTCTCCACAGACTGATTTGAGAAATGTGTAGTTTTCAGAACATCGAGAAATTGATGCTGATGAATCATTCCCGATACTCTCACGTACAGTATTTCCAACCAATGTTCTGTTATGCAGGCTTTCGTCTCCCTGAAGATGGCTAATTATGAATAGATTCAGTTTCTTCAAATTTGTTCACTAGATTGCAAATTGCTTTCGCAGTGGGACGATTAAAGGCCCATAAAGAATAAGTTTTTATGATCAGAATATGTTGAGCCGTTCAAAGCGGGTAGGGAAGCCTACTGCAGTACCGAAAAGTCCAGGTTCGAATCCCGGAGATGACATAGATGTTTGTAAATATATACTGTCCGTGCGGCATGGATTTACTCTAAATATACGGCGAGCCGGTAGTCCTCTCCAGGGGTTGGCGGTAGGACAAGAGGGGTGAAAGACCCTCGGACCCGTCTTCCCGAGGGGGTCATGTCACCTGTATGGTGCTCGAGGCTCTTGCCAACGACAGACGCGATCTTGCACTCCTTGCCACGATCAGTTTCGTGGGCTTGTTCTGATGTTACTGTCCGACAAATGAGATAAGTCAAAACGGAATACTTTAATCTTGTTACAGTGGTACCCTCATCAAACCTGTATACTCCTCTAATTAGGATGCATGCAATTTCACTTGGAAACAAAAACGCATTCATTATTTTTGAGCATTTAAAAATCCTAAAGTACATTTGAGATGAACCTCTACGTCAAGTATCATACAGTATTTGACAACGTTTTCAACTTTTTCGTTAAGAGCTAAAATTTTTGTTTCTTTTTATTGTGTTAACGAGAACCTTTGTAATCAGGGTGTAATCAACAGGAATTCGATCAGAACGTTGGGAAATTGCAGAAGCAAAACACTGTCCCGCTTCACTAACTTTTATTCCTCAGAGATTTATCTTGTAAAAGATCTTCGTGAGTTTTTCGAATTAGTATTTTCTTCACTGGGAACGATTTATCTGTTTTCTATCAAGGAAATAATTAGAAGAATCTCAGACAAAAATAATGAAATTCAGCTCATTTTTATTACTTTCTGTTCGACAGGGTGGTTAAAGTCTGCTTACTTTAACTTTCTTCTTAATTTTGACCAGTAAAATGGAGGCATTAATCGTTCCATTCTCGAGAAGAAGAATTAGTAAAGTGTGGCTAAAACAAAATTTTTGTTTTCGCAAAAGTCTGCTTTTTTTCTCGACTTTGAATCAGTGCAGTGAAATAAAATAAGATTTTGAAGATTATTTAAATTTATATGTTAAAAAATGTGCTTTAATTGTAGCATAATAAAACATATTTTAAACGCTTGTTTTAGGTGAGTTATATTGAATTTAATAATAAAAATTTAATTTATTATGTAGAACCGTTTTGAACTTTTTAAACCATACATCTTGGAATTTTATAGCCAAGTATATAACCCCAAAAATCATATTTTCAAGAGTCATAATGATAATATTCATCATAAGAAAGGCGACGTTTACAGCAAATTACCGTAAAATTGTATAAAATGTATTTTAATTTTATAAGTTATTTTAATTTAATGTTTCTTGACTGTCTCTTCTAGCTTCAACTTACAATTTCCTACCAGAATGAGTTTTTAGAACCACGTTAAATGCAAATCAGAAGGAAAATAGTATTTAAGTCAAGTTCAACAGACTTCGACAGAAAGAGTTAGGATTCTTGAATAGCGCGCGTTTGTCTTTGGGCTACGTCTCTGTAAGCTGTTGCTACGCTCGGCCGTATTACGTGCCTTTTGATAGTTTGACTGGATAATTTAATATTACGTGCTAGCTTAGAATTGTGTTAGCTTCGTCTAAATCTCTTTAGTTCGTCATTAGTTAGTTCTTATTTCTTACATGGTGAGTTTAAGCCCAAGTGAAGGCTTTGTTGTACGCCTTGAGGAAGGGGCCGACTTTTAATCTTATTTTGAGCAAATAAAGGGTAATTACCATTTCTTGAGTTTACGTTTCTGTTCTTGGATTTAAATGATTATTCGCTTAGCAATTCACTAGGTTCCTCGATACTTAATCTGGCAATAAAACTAAGGAACCCTACAAATAGTAACAAATATTACTGCAGGACAGCTATTCAGACAATTTTTTTTTTTTGTAAAACATTTTGTGGATAATCTAAGTGATTAAAATATTGAAGTCATTCCAATTAAGTTCTGAGCTTCCTTTAAGTAAACAAAACTTTTAGGCGAGATATAAAACCTGCAGAAGTAAAACGGTCTTGCATACATGGTGAATCTTAACAAGCGAACAAAACTTTAGGGGGTGATAGAAAGCAGCTATACGAGCAATTATTCGTCATGGAATGTATGATCGGAAAGCAAGCGGTAAGAAATTAAAGGGTAGTTTTCCACTGTCACGTTAAAAGAATTGACGCAAGAATGAGAGGAGATACTTATGAAAACGATTTATTAAGAGGAAAGTAATTGATCGAAATACCTTCCACCAACTGCAATGCAGGCTTCACACTTGCGGGCTAGGGATTGACGCACATTTGCGAAGACATCAGGGATTCCACGAATATCGCCGGCAACAGCGGCGTTCTTGGTTCGACTAGATCCATATCGATTTCAAAGGGCACTCGTAAATTAGGCTTTTCATATGTCCCCATAGGAAAAAGTCCAAACACGAGAGATCCAGTGATCTTGGTGACCAAGCTATGGGGCCACCTCCACGAGCCCTGAAAATGTCGTGGTTCGTATAATCAGCCATTACGGTTGAAAATGCCGTTAGGGCTAAGACTACTATTATTACCGAAATATTGCACAGAGCAACTTTGCCGGTTCTTGACATCTAGTCCTAGGGCACATGACATGTATGATTCTGGACGTGGAAATAACCTTTGAAAAGAAAACAGAGCAAAGGATAAGCACCAAAAAGGATCAAGGTTGACATTTGACAAGTTCTCACCAAGACAAGAGAGATGAGAATCATAAGAAAAAGGAGGAGCAACTTCAAGATACAAAAACTGGGATCAGAGACTATGCTGAATGCAACAATTCTACTATAATACAATGCAACCATATTCAATACAACGAAAATACAAACACTACAATACTACTTCAATCTAGACTACTAACACAATACAACAAATGCAGCACCTCAACGTACGATACAACAGAACCTCAAACTACACCTATTCCATTCCAGAAAACTACTTCCAAACAGCTTAAAAACATCAACACAATGATCAAAAGGATTGGAAGTATAAACAGCTACCAATTGAGGAGCCAAGTGACGAAACTGTCGTCTCCACCCATGGAAGTGTGAGCTGCTAATGGCCGGATGTTTCTATCTTCAAAGAGAACTTCATAACTAAAGACTTGGGAATAATTCGCGAATTCGGATTGTACAGCCTTTGTGAAGAAGTTTTCGTTGGTTCTTTTAATATATTCTGGAATAGTCTCAAGTTTTAAGTCTCTGTGTAAAAGTTCATTACGAATGAGAAAGTGGGAGTCTGTAATAATGCGCAAAAATTTATTCTGTACGATTTGCAGCTGGTGTAATTGATTTTGAGAAGCCGAATTCCATGCAGGAGCTGCATAGCAGAGTATTGGACGAATTCAGGTAGTATATATGTTCCTCTTGGTAGGTAGACTGAGATTGGATATTTTCCTATGACAGGGAGAAATCTACACATGATACCTATTGCTTTACTTTTAAACACTATTAACATGGTTAGACCAAGTGAGACGTTGATTTAAAGTAATACCTAAGTATATCGCCTTTGTGACCAATGGAACAGGTTCTTGGAACAGATCATGGTTATGAATTGTGATGCTCAGTAAATCGTTAGGGTATAGGAAAGAGGGATGCTGGTTTCTATGTTCGTTAATCGGGTAGATCTTACAGACCTGGTAAGCACTAGTTACTGTCTGGTTCACTTCATAAAATAGTAATTCATCTTATTTTTCTTATTTTCAACCTGAAAGGAGTGATTCTTATTATGTTTTCAATCTACGACTTCTGTTGGAGACTGTCCGCAGTGCAGGTCTTAGATAAGTAGACGAGAGAATAGATTATGAGCAAAATCCCTTCTACAGTCGCAAAGACTGGTGCTGGTATACAGCTGGACAATGTCATGCTGTCAACTCTGACAATAGCAATGAGAGCTTTCAAAATAAATCTAATGCCTATTTTCTTTCACTAACTACTTAATAATTTTCATATACGTATTTTCTTTTTCTCTCACTTAACTCCTTCACACCTATAATCGAGAGTCGCTCCATGGAACAGTAACTGACAGATTAATTCATTCATGCTAAACTCTTCTAAAAATTTGTCAAGTGCTGAACTATTTTTTTACAAGAGTCACGTTTATATGCTTGTTTTCAAACAAAAAATGTTTAAATTTTAATTATCTTCAATTAAAAAAAATTATTACCTTTAAATTTTTTATCACGAGAAAGCGTTAAAGATTAATAATGCGCATCCTATGCTAATGTATTACCAAGATTTCAGAAAAAAGTTATTCAAGAATAACGGAGCTAAGTATTTTTCTTGGAAAGTATAAAAAACTCAACTTCGAGATCTGGAAATTGGTTTTCGGTAACAACATTCATTATTCTGCCGTGCTCCGTTATGCGTTATAATTTTGTATTAATCCCGAACATCTCTTTTAAGTGTTTCTTTACTGCGAAATGCTGTAAATTTATGCCTCCCAGAATTAAAAACCTCTTATTCTTCCTTTATGGAAACTTCGTATGTTAGTAGTTCTATATTTTGTAGAAAATCAAATTTAACAGAAAGCATATTCCACGAAACTTAATTTACCTCTTTTAAGGAAAGAAGGCATTACCTTCGGAGAATGTGAAAAAATAGCTTACTTTCTCTTTTATAGATTATTCTCTAATATAGATTAAACCAAATACTCTAAATGAGTTTCGATGTTGGAAAAGGGAATTAATTTAAAGACCTTGTAGAGACATTAGGTTATTTCGAAGCAGCAGAGATGAAAAACGAGCAATGTCATGCTGTCTCGCCGGGACTCGAACCATAAACTTCTCGAATACGCGCCGAATGTCCCGACCATTACACCACTAAGGCATGCTCTAAGAAGACGGGAGACATACCTTATAACCTTTAGCAGTTGAATAAACGTTGAAAAAAGAACATGCACAAATTCAATGTTTTAAAATATTTATGACTGTTTTAAACCTAATTTTTATGATTCGATTCAAAGAGCTTCTAAATAAGTATTTTTATAAAGAAAGTTCTGTAAAATGAAATTTTTACTAATTCTTTTGACCTTAAAATTGCGGATGGAGTATCATCTTAGAATTTCATTTGGTTTTTCACTACGCCTGTTATTGTTGAGACTAATCTCGCTTGTCCACTATAAGGGCAAGCCTACGTTGCTATCTTAATTTCTTCAGCTATTAGATTCTTGTAGCTTTGAAAACTTCCTGCCATTAGGCTTGTTTACACCGACTTTTAAGAGTCATAGCCAGCCTTCCCAATTATTAACCCGTGAAGCCGTTGGCTAAGTTAACTTTCATTTAATTTTAAGTTAGTCGCTACCTCGCTTTGAATTAATACAAAAATGTTGGCTTTTGTAAACACGAGTTGGTGCCATCTGTGAACGTTAATTTGAGTTAATAAAGGGCTCCTTTACACCCTTCTCCCGACTCCATTACTTGAGATAATTCCCTAAGCAGTCTTCTGACGTCAAGCTTAGTTTATGATATCAAAGCATACGAGGCGTTATAACTGAAAGGAATTCCTATAGCTAAAACGCGTGAAACGTTTCAAAAAGTCTTTAAAGAAGTATCCTATCAACCCCATGAGTTTTTAAGTGGTATGAGAGCTTTACCTAAGGCATAGAATACGTCAAAAATTAAATACACTCTGTTTTAACAAATGAGCAATACGTCTATCATATCAGAAATTTGAAGTTTAGCGAGAGTCATTTAACAGTTATGGATATCATCGAACAAGTTCCTTCATCATTTGGGTACTGCCAAAAGGATTTTCTGACGCATCGCAAGATGTTATCATGGTTCATGTTAGAGATGAGACTCGACCCTATACCAAACGTATCTTGTAAAAACAAATTCCATACATTAAGCAGATTTCTCATTACTTCAGAATCTGATTTGTTTTGATTCTGTTTTTATCACTCAGTATTAGGATTCCGGAATCAAAAATTATCTTATCATAACTCTCAAATAAAAGCAGGTGAATAAATCCAAACTTGAGAAAAATGAAAAATAAATTCTTCAGTATTTCCGCATATGTTTGATAAATTTTGAATGTAAATTCGTCTACCTTGTGTAAATGGAAATGATACAGAAATAAGAACAATTCCCGAAATTTTTCACATTTCATAAAACAATTGCTGTAAATTCTGAATTACAATTTTTTTTAATTATTTGAGGAATATATGCCAAGTCAGAATATTATGTAAATCATGGGGACATAAAAACGTATTTCAGAATTTTATTAAAAAAGGTTATGGATCGGATAAATCTAAAGTATAACGATTAGGTAAGTCTAAAAATGTCTTTAGTATTCCCAGAGGAAATTCGGAATTGAAATAATTTAAATTTGACAGCGAACGACAACCAGAGAAACTCGATTATCTGCTGGCAAAACACAAAATATATATTTAATATAAAAACTTAATTGTAGATTACTGATTATTTTCAGTAGAAAATTATTTTAATTTTTCAATGATCTAAATTTTAAAACTTTTGTAAGCGAAAACTGTTCTCTACTCAGCAAGGCATTTATCTATAAGACCGTAGAGTCATTAGGTTTGTTTGAAGCAGGAGTCGTGAAAAATGTGCATTGCCCTCACCAAGACTCGAAACTTGGAATACGCGCCGAGTATGAATCCAATAACTGCTGTAACGTCTCCGGGATCCAGAACTCTCTTCTCGCCTCGGCTGGAAGACGGGAGCGGATTGCCCCCCTGGTCGCAGGTGGGGGTAAAGTGGGAGATTGGTATGTGGAAGAGAAGAGAGCGGACACTGCTTAGCACGCTCTACTGTAGCGAAAATGTTTTATTTCTTCTAAAATGTAATCTGTACATAGTTGTACAGTAAATATTTAACCTAGAAAAGGTGTTGTTTATTTGAAGAAGATACGACTATGGTACACTACAATTACGAAGGCATGCGGAATGGAGGTAGAAAATACCTTACGTACTCCTCCTTTCAAAAGGAGACCGGGGATGAGGAGACCCAGTCGCCAAATCCTGACGAATTTATCGTCCACCACCTTTTTTTTTAGTTCGGGAGCCGCTTACAGAGCCATTAGTATTTTTTGAAGCAGAAGCCCTGAAAAATGGACAACGCCCTCCCCGAGACTCGAACCCTGGGCATCTCGACAATCATAGTCTCAAATTAGTAACTGTTCCGGAAAAGACTGTTATATATAATCCGAAAGCTTGGAAAGTTATAAGAAAATGTCATTCATCTGTAATTGGCTTTCCTCATAGATACGCTGAAGCTTAGATCGATGCAAACAATATGTCTTTCGCAAATAGAACTTCGAGCCTAACGTGTACAAAAATTCTTAAGAAAATGAAGTGTCATTCCGCTTTACTCTTTAATAGCAATTTGGTTTGTTAATAAATGAGATTCGGTATACAGTGGTCTAATCAACAGGTATTCATTTGACATGAAACACTGCAGTTATGTAATTTTCCACAGCAGCCATTTTTTACTCCTTGTACGAAGTAAAGGAAGTATTGTAATCAAGAAAAATTCCGTGAATCATCTTTCAACGAAAATATCCATTTTGACGTTATCCAGTGCAATTTAACGATGTTTTCGCGTAACTTCTGTACATAAGAACAGAATAAAGGACTCTTTTTTCCGCAAAGCGGATTACAAAATGGATTTAAAAGCAGCCTCCGAAAGCTGCAATTTTGTATGTAGGACTGCTATAACATGTAGTTGTGCACATCCCCGTTTTGGTTATAATCGGTAGCAGAAACGTTTATAAATATATATACCCAATTGGCTCGGTGAGCTCAGTTTTTTTATTCTTACATGTTAGTAAATTGTGCCTTTTTTCCTTTAAAGATGGTTCAGTTGTTCTTATATTACGGTTAAGGCTTTTATGCCTTTCATTAATCTGCATGCAATAGTAATAGAATTACCATTTTTGATAGTTCTATTACTCCTTGCTGCCGCCTACGAGCACTACTTAAAAGTTGTTCAAGTGTTACTGAGCCTAACTTAGCAGCTACATTTTTTACATTTGAAACTTAGCAGAATAGTGAATTAAGTCAGCTTCTGCACCTCCAGGGTCTTTTTGCCGAGTGGGAACAAAAATAAACTCTCAGTTTTGTGCACCGAAAAATATGCCCTCTTGCTCGCTAGCGGAATTGCTTGTTTTTGTGTAGAAAGGCTAATTTTAATCGTAAAAATTATTTTTTAATTGTTTTAACTGTATTTTGGTATTTTATGTTTTTCTATATTTTTCAATTTTTAACGAAGATATTTTGAGGTTTTATTTATTTTTGCGTTGCCGCAAAGTGTGAACTGAATTAACTGAATGAGAAATCTATTTCTAATGAAATTCCAGGAAATAAGTGTAAATGAAACGCAGCAAAAGATGTGTATAATTTAATAGACCCTACGAGGAAGTCATGTATCCCCATCATATTTTTCTTACTTTCGAGAACCGCAAGTACTGACTTCTGCATAATTAAAAGGCTCGTAGGCGGCGGCAAGGAGTACAGGAGAAATTTTGAGCCCTTTTATCCTACTTTATAGTTTTAGGAACGGAATTTATTTCCTGTTTACGTACAATAATGAGCACTGAAGCAGACTTCGTTATAACTAAGTCAGAAGCATCGAACGCACGAATTGCTTTGTTGGCTATTTAGATAAACAAATTGAACATGGCATTGACAGTGAAATTTATCCAATCCACACATTTCTCTTGAAACGCAATGTGCTCTTGAGAATAACCAACGGATCACAACAACTCGTCGGTATCTCAGTCTATTAACGTCACATAAGTGTGTAGAGACATTAGGTTATTTAGAAGCAGGAGACATGTAAAATGAGCAACGCCTTCGCCGGGAATCGAACCACGGACCTCTTGGTTACGCGTCGAGCGTGCTGACCACTACACCACGAAGGCATGCGAAGAAGGCGGGAGAAATACCTTCTATACACGCCCTTGTAACGTATTTGGCAGTTTTTATTGAAATAACAGATGAACTTCTTAGTAAATCATAAACTTTATTCTCAATTCACGAAGATAAATAATTTAAATACAATTTCTAAATGTTACAGTCTTACACTCCAGCTTTTACATTCCAGTTGCTTCCTCTATCAATTTTTAATACATTATCTACTCGTAAAACTTTCAGAACTAACAATCTTTTTAAAACATTTCTCTAGTTGCTCGGCAACGGTTGCACGAAACAAATATGGCGTTGCCACTCCAGTATCAATAATAAATAATAAAAATTATAAAATATAATTGTTAAAATATAATCAGTTGTTAAATAAAAAATATTACACCCTTTAAAAGAGCGACTGGGGTTCAGAGAACCCAATCGCCAAATCCCAGTGGTGGAGAATCATCATCCACCACTTTTTTTTTTTAGTTCGGGCGCCAGTTGTAGAGACATTAGGTATTTTGGAAGCAAGAAAAATGAGCACTGCCGTCGCCGGGAATCGAACCACGAACCTCTCTTACGCGCCGAGCGTGCTGACCACTACACCACGAAAGCATGCGAAGAAGGCAGGAAAAATACCTTATAAGTGTATTATGATAAGAGCAATTTATGAGTTACACATACCCTGCTAGAAATATTTATTACCATTTTGATTAATGGTTTCTTAACGTCCGAACTATTAAAGTTTATAGTGTACCTCAGAGAGAGGAAAAGCACGTAAATTTATTAATTCAAATAGAGTTTAACGGACGCCACCCATTCGTGCTTACGAAACCAACAATTTTTGGCTTAACGCAAAAATAATGGATCAGCTAAATTAAATTTAGCTTCACAATTTCAATAACGCCGTCCGATTTCAGTAACGCCGTAAACGAACTCAGTCGCAAGAATAGCACAAAGCTGCAGAAAATTTTAATCGCCAGAGAATCGAATTTAGCAATGTCGCTTTCAAGCAGGCCGAATCTAGTGTTCGAAATCTTTGTGGTAATAACTTTGGAAAGAGCTCTTTAAAGTAATTTTATCCATTTTTGTGACAGACGTATGTTAAATAATTTTAAATCGAAATACAGATATGAAGTTTATTTTTTCGCATAAAATCAAAGCGCATATTAGTCATTCGCTCTTTGAAACATGACTATTAAACAGGAGCATTAATTTTTCGATTTTTTTTTTTTTTTTTTTTTCTGTTTCTCTAAAATATTATGTTTCTAAAATATTATGTTTCTCTTTAAACCAAAATTTTCTGTTTTACGTTATTTTAATATTTCATGTTCTCTTCTATTATTCGATTTATTTCGGGTTCTACATTTCTTTTAGCCATCTGAAAGGAAGGAACCGAGAGCAAATAATTTTCACCTGGCATGGATACGGATTCACAATCGCTATTTTTTAACCTCATTAATTCGAAAGAAACCCAATCGCATATTTACGTGGGCTACATGTTCGGAATTGAATCCTAACAAAATGAGCCTGTTTCTTTAAATAAAAACCTCTGTCGGCGGAAATATAAGTACAACAAAATAAATGCACAAAATTGATTTTTAAACAAGCAAGAGCTAAAATTTCAGCTCCCCCTTCTCCAAACTTAAACGCACTGAGTATGATTTTTTAACTTTTCTTTACTTTCATGTACGAAGTAAAGGAAGTTTGGAATCGCAAAAAATTCCGGGTATCATATCTCAACGAAATTATCCATTTTGACCGCTATCGAATGCAATTTAACGATGCTTTTGCTCGACATCATTATACGTAGGGACAGAATAAAAGACTCTTTTCCCCCAAACGAATTATAAAACTGACTTAAAATGTATTCAGAAAAGATTTTTTCGTGGCGTCTGTAGGTACGTACGTACGTACGCACGTATGTATGTATCTCGCATAACTGAGAAACGAGCACCCTCAGAACGTTGAAATTTTATATGTAGGTACTGCTATAAACATGTAGTTATGCACCTCCCTTTTTGGTCGCGATCGGCTGCACCAAAAGTATATGAATATATATATATATATATACCCACTATATTACTCGCCCACGTAATACTTGTTTTATTCTTATATGTTGGTAAATTGCGCATTTTTTGCTTTAAAAATGATTGAATTATGTTGTTCTTATCCTCCGGTTAAGGTTTTTATGCTTTAGTTAATTTGCATGCAGTGGTTGTAGATTTATCAACAATTTAAGAATTATTTATGTGCGGCTAAGCCTAATTTTTGTTCACCATAGCAGCCATTATTTGCTTACATTTGAAACTTAGCAGAATAGTGAATTCAGTTTTTGCACCTTCAAATGCCTTTTTGCCGATTGGGACCAAAGTTAAACTCATTTTGCGCACCAAAAAATCTGTCTTGTTGCCTCTTGACCGAAATGCTTGTTTTTGCGTAGAAACTGTAATTTTAAGTGTAATGTTTTCTAATTGTTTTAACTGTACTTGATGTTTCATATTTTTCTATATCTTTCAAATTTTAATGAAAATGTTTTGAATATTTACGTATGTTTGCCTTTCCGCGAAGTGAGAACTGAATTAATTAAATGAGAAATATATCTCTAATGAAATTCGAGGGAATAAGTGTTTCGTATTAGCAGCAAATATTGTCGCTAGTCTGTATAGAACAGAGGAGAATGTTTACGAGTAGCGCATGCACATTAGGTAAACGACGCTAAATCGTCTGTGAAAAACCGTTTCTTTTTTATTTGTTTATTTTATTTTATATAACGTTTTAGATTTATTGTAGTATTTGAGTAGAACATGTGGCAACGATTAGATAAGTCTTCAGGTGATAGAATTTTTATGCATTCTGAGTTATAAAATATAGCGACGATTGAGCTCTTGGAGACGTGTCGTGTGTTTTTGCTGTTCTTGACTATTGGTAAGAAAATATTTTTTTCCTTTCTTTCTCATATGCTAGCCAGCAACGTGACTTTCAGAACAAACAGGAGTTGGTAAAAATTCTGTATGATTCTGGAACTCAGCGTTACTTTGTCAGAAAGGAAATTGCTGATATTTTAGCGCTAGAAGTAGTTAGGAAGGAATGTATTAAAATATACAGATTTGTGGACGAAAGTTCATCTTCATCGGTTTACGGTGCAGTTCGTTTAAATCTGCACAATAGAATTAATTCGGCGTAACAGTTGAAGCCCTTGTTACAAAGCAAATCACAAATGGGCAAATAGCAGTTCCTACTAACTGGGTAAAGCGAATGGCGCTCGCCAAAGGATTTCAATTGTTAGGTATTAGATCACATACAGATGTTGATATTTTAATAGATTCCAATTATTTGTGCAAGATTTTATATGACAAATCAGTAAAATTAAGCAGAAGATTAATTACTATCAATAGCACTTTCGAATTTATAGTTCAAGGAAGAACTTTTTATGAGCCAAGCTCTTCAGCTGTATGTGTAAGTAATGTGACAATTGAACAAGAATGTATTTCTGAGCAATTAAATGGGGGTTAGACGCGATTGGAATCAAATCTGAGGTGGAAAGCGAACAAAGCAGTAAAGATATAGCACCGCGACGTTTCTCCGCGAGGTTTTGGTCCGCGATGTTTTCGGCCGACACTTAGTTACGCTACTGCTAATTTTTTATGACACTGACTGACTGTTTGGTTAAGTAAATTTTCCGTTGGGAAGTTCAAATTTCATTTCTGTTATAACATAGCAAAAACTTTTACAAACACTTCGCAAATTTTTAAATTAAAGATAATACTGGCAATTGACTCAATTCCATCCCCTTTTATTTCTTTTTCACGCAGGTATGTGTACAGAAGAGAAGCTAGCAGATTTCATTTGGCGAATTATTTTGCGTGTTGCACCACTACAGACCATCGCATGGCTCACTTCTTCTGCAACACTGGCTTCTTACTTCAAATATATTTAGAAACTACGTGTATTTCAGGGTCTTCTACACCATTATATAAAAATATCATTTTTGATTAATTTCGATTCTCTTTCATTGCAAGAGCGCAATGCTATTCGTTGAAGTAACAAAAAATTAAATAATAATTATTATTTATCATTAAGGGGTGTTGGAAGTCAAAAATCTTCAAAAAATGGTGATTTGGGATACTTGCATTTTCAAATTCTCTACACTTTTAGCTTTATAAAATTACCATACTTTAATTTCTATGAAAATTAGAACTGTAAAAAATCTAGTTTTATGCCCGTTGTGTTGTGACGAGACTCTTGGTAAACATTGCAGCAAATGAAAATAACCATGCTTAAGAGCAGATATATTTAATTAGATTTGAAGCTCCACATTTACAAAACATTATAACACACGGACATAACCAAAGAAACAAAATTACACTAAACAAAACATAACTGATCGCTACTACTACATTATTATTATCGCGCTCTCAGAGGATCATGGGAGTGGCGCTAGCAGGCTAAAATGTAGCGCCCTCTAAGTGCGTCAAAAGAGAAGGTATTAGTAAATATACCCGTTACATCCTCCCCCTACACCTCCTACGACCGTCCCGGCGTGGTGGTGTAATTCTGGGTAATTTTGCGTCTTTCCTAGGATTTTCATTATCGTTAGAAGTTGGTTTTGGAGGTCTACCACGTCTCCTTAAAGGCATTACAGGAGATTGGTTCTGTGTGACATTTTGAAAAGGTGTAAGAGCTGATGCATGATATACACCTATAGGTTCATTAGGTTTGTCACAACTAGCTATGACGAATGATGAAGGTGATTTCTGGGACAGAATGATATAAGGACCATCTTTCCTTGGCATGAACTTTGCAGTTTTGCTTTGGTTTGCTTTACTTAATGGATGAAGTTTTACCCAAACCAAATCATTAGGTTTATACTTAGGGCTTGGTTTACGTAATTTGTCTGCATATGCTTTTCGACGATCTTGACTTTTCTCGATATTTTCTTTAATTTGTGACATATTCCTTTCAAAACGTTTTAAGTAAGGAGTAAATTCTGGAACAAAATTGTCATTATGAATAACAGCTCGCAGGTCAGAAGTAACATCGTCTACAGTTCTTAATTCTCTGGCAAAGTTGAGATAAGCTGCAGTGCATCCAGTACTTTCACATTTTGCAGTGTTCATTGCAAATCTAATAGCAGGTAATTGCTCAGTCCACAATGTATGGTTGTTACCAACCATGAGTGCCAAACGAGGTTTCAAATCTCTGTTTTTACGTTCAACAGGATTTGCCTGCGGATGGTAAACTGGAATTAGACTTTGATTGATGTTTAGTACAAAACACAACTGTTGCATGATTGCACTAACAAACTGAGTACCATTGTCACTTATTAGGCGTCGTGGTAATCCGTATCTTAAGAAGACTTCATTGAGTAGTGTTAAGGCACATTCTTTAGCAGTAGCTTCCTTTAATGGGAATAACTCTACCCATTTTGTTGTGCAATCTTCAACAATGAAGATCCACTTCATGCCGTCACTCGTTTTTGGTAAGGGCCCAAAAAGATCAACAGCTATGCTTTCAAAACGTTGAGCAGGTACAGGTGTCTGTAACAGACCAGCAGGTTTCTGGTTCGTTGCCTTATATCTGATACATTCTACACAATTTTTTACATAATCGGTAATATATTTTCTCATACCTGTCCAATAATATCTGGATGATATTCGAGAAAAGGTTCCATCAGCTCCATAATGTGCAGCTGTGGGTGCATCATGATGTAATTTTAAAATTTGTTCTCTTTCATGGGATGGGACGACTAGTTGAGCCTCTTCCACTTCAGAGTGTGGAGAGAAGCGGTAGAGTACTCCTTGATTTAAGACGTACCCTCGTTCCGTCCAATTTGCGAAATCAACACTTTTGTTGATATCTTCAAAACAATCTATGATCTTCTTTAGTTCAAGATCTTTTAACTGTTCCGTCCTAAGGGCAGCAGCTGTTCTTGATGGGACATCAATAACAATAGTTTGTAATTCACAAGGTTCTTTGTCGTGGCACTCAGGTCGCGAAAGCATGTCGGCCACAACGTTACACTTGCCTGGAAAATAATCGATTTTCAAATTGAAACTTTGGATCTGAAGTGCCCATCTGGCTAACCTGCCAGTGGGTGACGATAAAGTCATTAACCACTTTAATGGTTGGTGGTCGGATGCTACTGTAATATCTGCACCCTCAATATATCCTCGAAATTTGTTCAAAGCCCAGACAACAGCCAAAGCTTCTCTCTCAGTTGTCGAGTAATTTCTTTCAGCAGAGCTTAAGAGTCTACTGGCATATTCTATTGGTCTTTCATCGGCGGTACTTTCTCCCTGCAGAAGAACTGCACCTAAAGCGTAACCGCTAGCATCCGTCCGGATGATAAAGGGCTTCGTAGGATCAACTTGTTTCAATACTGGTGGAGTTACCAAACATTGCTTAAGAGTTTGAAAGGCTCGTTGCTCTTGTTCACTCCATCTCCAAACAACATTCTTTTTTGTCAAATTGCTAAGGGGTCTAGCAATATCGGAAAAATTCGGGATGAATTTCCTGTACCACGAACAGGTCTGCAAAAATGATTGTAACTGTTTAACATTTCTTGGAGAAGGAATGTTTTGTATTGCTGCAACTTTGTCTTGATCTACTTCTATTCCTTTAGGTGTTATCCACAACCCCAGATATTTCACACGAGAGCATGCGAATTTACATTTCTCTCTATTAACACATAACTTAAACTTTCGAAGTCTTTCGAAAACCAAATTTAAGTCTTGAATATGTTGTTCAAAAGTTTCGGACAGTACAAAAATATCATCTAAATAAACCAGAATATTTACAGTAGGTAATCCGTTTCGGAACTGGTCCATAAGGCGTTGAAAAGTTGCTGGAGCGTTTCTGAGACCAAAAGGCATTCTTTTATATCGAAACGTACCAAAAGGACATACAAATGCAGTTTTATCTTTATCAGTGGGATTGACTTCAATTTGGTGATATCCACTCTTTAAGTCAAGGGTAGACATATAGGCAGTGGATCTTGCATCGTGTAAAAGTGTATCCATAACAGGAAGTGGATACTTGTCAGGTATTGTTATAGCATTCAGCTTCCGATAATCAATACACAAACGAATAGCTCCATTTGGCTTAGGCACTAGAACTACCGGTGCTGCATATGGTGATTCACACTCTTCTATAACATCATTGGCTAAAAGTTCGTCAATTTCTTTTCGTAAGAGCTCTTTCTTTTTTGGGGATAATCTATAAGGTTGAGATGCAACCGGTGGGTGGTCACCTGTGTTAATAAAGTGTTTGACATAAGGAGTTGGTTCTCCCCCTAGTCGAAAAATATCCTCATTTTCATTAAGCAAAGCAGCTAAGCGATTTTTATTTTCTGCAACAAGGTTCTGACCTTCGTCTTCGCGTAAAAAAAGAATTTTAGTTTCAGGTATAACAGGATTGTTTTGCACTGAAACATCACTTGTAAGTGAATTTGTCGGACAAGGACTAGTATTTATTTCGATAGGATTACAACTTGTTGGTGAGGGAATATCTTTTGCAAAAGGTATTCTACAACTTGGTGTATCACCAAAATACCAGAAATTGTTTCGCACGTCCATTACAATTCCTGATTTCCTTAAAAAGTCAATTCCTAGGAGAGTACGATTACCTTTGGCACGGGGTAGAAAATGTAAATCCGTGTGGAAGGTCCGGCCATGCACTGTGATCGGCACTGTAGCTTTAAGAACGACTGACGTGGATTGCTGACCGTCTGCCAGACAGATAGCAAGATCAACTTCCGTGAACTTTTGTCCTCGCCTCGTTAAAAAATTAAACATTAGCTCTCCACCGACTGACTGATTGGCTCCTGTGTCAGCACAGACTGTTCCTGTAGCTTCATATACTTCGATATCAAGTAAAGTTACGGGAGAGGTGAAACAAGTAAACATTTGTATTGCATTGACATGCGTACTGTCCTTCTTTGGAGAACATTTTGGACATTTCGATTTTATGAATCCTGGATAGCCACAACCATAACAGTAAACAGAATTTTCCACGTTTCGTGAAGGCATATAACTTGGGTTAGGAATAGTATTTTTGTGAAAACTCGGAGGATCTTTCTTCTCAAATTTATTGAAAGGAGATTTCTTAAGGTCCTGGCCACCTGCATTTCTAGGGAATTTCGGTTTGTGCAATTCCTGTGATTTGAGGGGTTTCGCTACTTTTTGATAAGGTGGTTTTATGTTTTCATACAAGTCCAACCTTTCGGCTAATATGACAGGATCATTGAGTGTTTCCCAACTATGTAAATAATGATTTTTATATTCCGGAGGACATCTTTTCTTAATTTGATCAGCGAGGATTAGCTGTTTTAATTGGTCAAATGAAGTAACTTCTAACTCATTGAGCCAACCTTCAAAGTACGTTCGAAGCTCGAAATAGAAATCTTTCCAAGTGGAATGATCACGTTTCTGATGCCGACTAAAAAGAAGTCTGAATCGGTCGGCTGTCAGCTTAAACCTTTGTAGCAATATAGTACGAATGTGGGTGTAGTTTTTAAACATTTCTTCGGGTTCTCTTGCTATTAATTTACCTATATCACTTGGAAGTATTCCAACTAAATGTGATACCCAGTGGTCTGTAGACACATTTAAAAGTTTCATCTGTCTTTCAAACATGGTTAAAAATAAAGACATATCATCTGTATCAGGACAAAACGTAGGTAGGACAGTTTTTAAATCAAATCGCATTGGAGTAGAATCAATTTGGTTACTGTCTGACAGTTTTGTATTTTGGAGTCTAAGCTTTTCAAGCTCAAATGCTCTTTCCTCAGCTAGGCGCAGGTTTTCCTTTTCTTGGTTTTCTCTTTCTAATTTCTTTACTTCTGCTTCTTCCAAATTTTTCCGATCGTCTACAATATTATTAAACGTATCTTTCACGAATTGTTCATCATCCTTAAAGACCGCAGATTTAGTAATTTTATCATGCAAATCAATTATTCTATCATTAGATGTAGCTTCGATGCGTAATTCTAATGCTAAGTTATAGAGATCAATTTTCTTACCCTTAGTGAGAAACGACATTTTTGTTTAAATATTAGTGAAATAAAATTATAATTTACGGAAGAAAATCTGAATGTGAATAAAGTTATACCCCTACCTTCTCTTTTGAAGATAATTTAGTCAATAATATAAGCATTCAGAAAAATATATAATAATCAAGAATTAAAATCCAACAATATTTCTGAGAAAATATTTAAAAAATTACCATCACCTTAATAAATGTTTGGAGAAATATGTACATATAGCAAGAGATTTTAACCAGTTATAAGAACTTACCAGGTTCTGCATCTGAAATGTATACACACTCTACAACCAATATTATTCACAAGCTTTTGAAATAATTAGAATGCAATAATTACGATGACTTAGCAAACTGTTTTAAAAATATTATACATATACTTATATATAGAACACCCTCAATAATCAAAACCATAAATTATTTAAATATACTTTCAACTAACATTCTGAGAATCAAATATAAAGTTGTACCCTTTATACCATTTAGACTGTGTAACAGAAATGATTCTTAATTAGAATATTTCATTCCGAATCGTCGATCCTTTCTAAAATAATTTTTAAGAACACAGCATACAATAAAACTTACATAGAAAATAGTAATTACCCAATACTTATGAAAATGCGTTGGATCAAACAAAAAAAAAATACCATACACAGAAATAATAATCACCTGTTTAAAGAACACAAAAAGAAATAGAGAATATAAATATATATACTTGCAGCAATGGAAAATTTACTTATATTCTAAACACTTTGATGCATATATATTTCATCATGAAACCAAATACTTCTATAAAGAAAAGAAAAAAATATCAAAGTAATTTCACCAACCATAGTTTTAACCAAAAGGAAATCAAATTAGTTACTCTGCCCTTTCAATAAACTTACTTAAATCACATGAAAGGGAACAATAATAAACACATCATTTAATCACTTACGTTCTGAACGATGAACTAGCAAAAAAATTAATAATCAAAAGATCACTTTTCTGATTTACGACACTAAGTATGTTTATATCACCAACAATATTTTCATTTTGATTGGACCGAGTCATACGAAGAATCGAAACTAAAATGAATCCAAAGTACTTTTGAATTGACTGGCAGGAAGCAATAAATTCTATTCCACTTAGAAATGGCGTTGTATCACAGACTGGATGTCTGCACGTTTGTTTTTCACAATTGAGGATTTTGTAAAAAGAAATAATTGTATTATTCTTTAACTTGATAATTCTGAACTGAAACACGACGATGTATCAAAAGAATGCACAAATTTTTTTTTTAATGTAAACAGAAAAAAAGAAATAAAAATATACCATTTGCGAACGTGGCACACAAATTCAAATTTTCTTTACTGTTGATTATAAACTTGTAACTTAGCACTTTTATAAAATACACATGGAGCGGAGAAAGGCATCGGATAAATAACTTTCAATGATGAAGCGAAGATATAACATAAACGCACACACAACACTGTAGTTGCGAAGACACGTTCGATTTCAAGTGTCGGGATGACACGTTCCACGCAAGTAGAATATATCCAATGCAGGGTGAATGAATATCAGCTAGGGCAGCTTGCAGATTCAAATTATTGGAGAAGGAACTCACAAGAAGCACATTATCCAGTGCTGGAAACAAAGCCAGGACGGCTGCTGACACGCTTTCGTTTTTGGTTCGTAGAGGAGTTGGGCGCCATTTATGCCCGTTGTGTTGTGACGAGACTCTTGGTAAACATTGCAGCAAATGAAAATAACCATGCTTAAGAGCAGATATATTTAATTAGATTTGAAGCTCCACATTTACAAAACATTATAACACACGGACATAACAAAAGAAACAAAATTACACTAAACAAAACATAACTGATCGCTACTACTACATTATTATTATCGCGCTCTCAGAGGATCATGGGAGTGGCGCTAGCAGGCTAAAATGTAGCGCCCTCTAAGTGCGTCAAAAGAGAAGGTATTAGTAAATATACCCGTTACAGTTTTATTTTATCATCGAATGCTTTGATAAATGAGGATTTTTGCGTAAAAACGCTTTTTTCTCCAAATATGATTTTTTTAAACTCGATGTACCTTTTCTCGGGAATTACTGCTCCCAAGATCCAAAATAAGATTCCAAAATCTTATTTCAAAAAAACATTCAAGGTTAAAATGATTGAGCGGTGGAACATCTCTTCTGATAAGGGATGTGTTACAAAAACATTCTTCCCAACTATTTTTGATAGACTGAAAAGTAAGGATTTGTTGCTCAATTTTAAAGTTACTCAATTTTTGTCTGGACATGGTAAGTTCAATGTCTATCTTGAACGGTTTAAGCTGACGTCTTCCAATTTGTGTTATTGCAATCTTGGCGTTCAGCAAAGTGTTTTCCACCTGCCTTACCTGCCTT
>KK115499.1:50309-79515 GCA_000611955.2 Stegodyphus mimosarum
AAAAAAAAAAAAAAAAAAAAAAAGTACCTAAAATTTTTATGGCATATTTATTATACTTCCTAATACTTACTGAAATGAGCTTTTTATAATAAACTAAGGAACAAAATTTCACAAATATTTTTGGGTGAGAAAAGCGCTAAATTTTACTATACCTAATAAAATATTCTATAAATTAGTAGGGGATCCAACACCCTTTAAACTGCTTTCCGATCCTCTTCGTTTCCCATTTTCCTGTCAGAGTGTAAATTTCTAGCTCGCTTGATATTCAAATGACGTAGAAAGGAGATAGTATTTAGAGGAAGGTTTTAGAGGGTTGAATGAGAGCGTGTTCTGCCTGCTGAAGACCACGTTTTAAATTTGATTCTCTTGAGAGTAGTATTCTGCGGCGCTGCTTTATTCTCGCCTTGTCATGTCGACTTAAGTCAGAGCTAAGTATGCAGCCTACTTAGTTAGGCTGCTTAGTGCAGTACTTAGTTAGCCTACTTAGTGCAGTACTGCTTACTATTTGTGCAGCCTACTTAGTTAATTCATTATCTTTTTTTTAAACCATAAAGGCTGCCTTCTGGTAACTTGAACTAAATAAGAGAGTCCTTTGGATCCTTTTCAGTCTGTGTGATTCTTTACAAAACATAGTGATAACTAACTTTAACGTTTAAGACGTTTCAGATATTTTATGCTCCCAAAGAATTCAAGACTTTATAATGTTTTTTTTTCTTATCTCTTTCATTTGTTATCTCTAAACTATCTCTTTATTACATGAAGTATGCCCACAAATTCATTCGTTCTTTATTTCCAGTGAAATGATAAAAGCCAATGTTCAATGTAATTAATAAAACTGCTATAATTGGTTTCGTAACTAATGAAATTTGTATAAATCGTACAAATATATGAATGAATTCTAAAAGTAAGGATTATGCGAATTCAGTATCTAACAGCGTGCCTTTTGGCAGAAATAGTTATCTTTGAAAATAAAATTATACGCTCAAAATTTTCTTTCGTTCAATGTATAGCTTATCAACTATTCATAAGCATGTGTTGTTTCTCGAGGTATCATTTTTCAGTTTAGACGAGAAAATAGTTTCGATTCCGCGGATGTCTTCCCTCCCCCCGAATAAACACGTTGGTATATATATACAAACGACATTTCAAAAGAAAATGCATTTGGAAAGAAACAATATTTGTTCGATAACATGAAATTTTAAGGAAAGCAACATAAGGAGAAGCCTTTTTTAAGCTACCCCTTTCTTCCTCGGTACAATTCACTACAAAAGTGTTGGCAATAAAAAAATACGTGTTTAAAACAAAATAATCCCCAACATTTTTTAGGAACACCCTCTTTTAAGAAGCTTTCGAAACTAAATATTTCTGAAAAACGATACTAGACATACTGCTGGAGTTCGATAAATTCATAAAATAAAATAAGTTTTCAATATTACAATATTTATCACGTGACACTTTTTGAAATATAAAGGTATTTTTACTTTCCTCTACAGAGAAGGTTTTAATTCGTTCAATTTTTTTCCGTTTATATTTTTTGAAATCTTTTTTTTTTTTTGCTAAAATCGTTCAGGAATTAAAATTGACCCTGAGAAAAGTTGTTTTCAGTTCTATGACTACTAAAATGAAACGGCGAATAATATTGTCCGTACGGAAATTAAACGTATCTTTCATCAAACACTTCAAGTTTTGCATTTCTGCAAATCGAAAATTGAAATCACGCCTGCATATTAACAAATAAATAAATAGGCAATTTTTAAATAAGCATTTTTTTAAATGTTCCCGAACAATGTATTTTTTTAGACATTTAAATTCACAAACTTGCGTCTCAGCAAAACTTTCCGTCGCAGTCTTGGCAACTGTATGCGACTATTCGCGAGCAATTCCTAAGATTTTTAATTGATGATATCTCGAATAATTTTTACCGTATGAGGATACATCTTTCTGCAATTTTGCGATCTGATTTATTTGGATATAAAAATATTTTTTTCGAAAATAATATTTCCGACTATACCCGTACGAAAATACAATTCATACGAGTTTACTAAAATGTTTGGCGTAATCGAAATTCCTGACCCTGAAAGGCCTGCTTTATTTGTTTCACTTCTTAAATCAGAAACATAAATTTGTAATGGACCCAGCGTTACAAATTTATGTTTCTGATTGAGAAGCGTTCGTTATTCGCATCTGGTAGTCGCCTCAAAATCCTTGAAGATGGGAAATGACTTCGGGAATCTAATAGAGATCTGCTGGGTCTCGTACTCAGTACGCACTCAGTCTCGCACTCAGTACGCGAATTTCTGTGAACTGTGAATACCCTAGACTTTCAACTCAGCAGTCTGAGCTCCAGGCAGTAATTTGCCCATAATGCCCTAATTAGTTTCATTCAAAGACATAAACATTGCTTTTTAGTGTTAAAATGTAGTATACTGTTATATTTCTCGAATTCTTCTCCGAAACTTAAGCTTCTATTATCGTATTCTGCTCAAAAGAAAATATTTCCCCTTTCAATAACTAGTAACTGCCTTCTAATTTGTCGTCTCATTAAAATAACTAAATTTTAAAATGTTAATCTACACGTTTTATTAAAAACTAAACGAAGCATTTACATTAAAATAAACTCAGAAGTGACAATATTGGAAATTTTTATACAGTTTAGAGTTTCGTCTTCTTTGGTGGCATAATATTAGACGAGAGCTCTAAAGTGGCTTATCACTGTGTCTTTGAAATTACGACAGGAATTTCGAGTAAAAGACCCTTTCATTTAACTCAAATAAAAGTTTAATAGTAAGGCCAGAAAGAATTTGTGGCTTAAAATCAAAAGAAAATTAATTTTAAATTATGACTGATTTAACTTAAGTTTGTCGATGGGCTACACAGACACAAAACGCGCAATTGACTCAGACCTAAATGAACGTGACAAACCTATTGGCGAGAATAATGCAATACCGCAAATAGACTACTCTCAAAAGAATCAAGTAGCAAACGCAGCCTTCAACAGAAGGAGCATCTACCCTCTGAGACCTTCCTATACCCCCCGGGGGTTGACTCAGGAGAATTCCTGGGAAGTACTGGCTAGGATCTGTACTTAGACAGTCTCAACCACGGGGGCAAAATATCAGGTACTATTGTACCTTATTCTTCACAGGACTAGAACCCGGGTATTGTACCTAGGATGGGATCAGGCTCGACAGGGACCGTACTGGTGCTGGCTTGTCCGTTCCCTCGGCTGTGGTGGATGCCTGTCAAATGGTGTACATCGGGCGTCCCGTCCTCCGTAAAGTGAGACCTTCCTATAAATACTGCCTCTTTCGAATACACTAGAAATTAACATTGTGGCAGGAAAATGGAAGAGCGAGAAAAACAGAAGGTAACAGTTTATAATTGGGTGCCCCTTGATTTTTTTTCGGGGGGGGGGGCAATTCTTTTTTGACGCCAAGATCGGCGCCAGGAAGCCAAAATTTCAAGATGGCCGCTACACAAAACCAAAATAAGAAGTCAAAGAATTTCACAAACTCCGTGTCCATCGACCTATTCGTTTCATCGACCTATTTTCGCTTAAAAAAAAAATCAGATAATTACACAAACTAGTCATTGCACATTGCCTTGACTTTGTCCATGTACACATCGATTTATTTTCACTTAAAGAAATCAAGAAGCTAAAACGAAATTAAAACTCTCATCGTAACCAGAAATGGGGTTTCATCGACAAAACTGAATAAAATTTTTCCCCAGTCGAAAGGGCACCCAATTCTACATTAAAGCCAAACAGAAAAGGAAATTAGCATAAAATAAAATGAAACTAAATAAATCCTAAATTAAAAAAAGAACTAAATAAAATCTGAAAGGTTTCAGATTTTAATTACGTCCAAAGGGGCGTTTATTTAACATTTTGTGTGTTACCTTTATTTATTAAATACCATGTTCTTCGCACTTAAACCATAAAATTCAGTTCAACAGCAATATCGCAAACTAATTTTAAATTGAGCATATCTTTAGAAATTTCGGTACACACTCTCACGCGCCGGAGATAAAAATGTTTTTCTGTACAACGTTGGTATTTCTGGCTTTGTAAATAAAAAATTCGTTAAAGTTTTAGAGAATATTGTTACGAATTTCACATTTATTTAGAATTGTAATTAAAATTTCTTTTTATTTTCCCGTGCAACCCAGACGATTTTTGAAGAGAAAGCTACGTCAAAAAAATAAAAATAAAAGAGCGCGTAAGTGAAACGACGCAAAATGCCAAAACGAAAATAATAGTCCTTCGGGATTCCAATCCCTTTGGACTAATAACTCAGTAAAACTAAATAAATCTTTATAACAGTAATGTATAACATTCAGTTCCTTCCCTTAAATAATAATATTTTCTCTTGAGGTCTTGTTTTTCTTTCTTCTCGTAAACATTTTCTTTTGAGAAACTCTTGAATAAGTTTCATAAATTTAAATGGCATTTTAAAAATTTTTAGAACCTCAGAGACGTGTTTTACTTTCACGCCATAGTATCGTTTCTTCTCTCAAGGCGCACCCTGATCATTACTACATCATAACATCTTTTATGCGGCTTTGCGTATAACCAAGTTTGCTTTACCTATAGTTTTTCTCGTGTTTTCCTATTTTCTGTTTATATATTAATGTTCAAAAAAAGGAAGGCAGAAATAAAAACAGAGCTATTCGAAATGAATTTTTTATTTGAATTTAAGTTTTATTCGCTAGCAGAAATTTGCTGTCGTCGGTCGGCATAAGAGGTATAATTATTTAAGGAGAGATGAAATAATTCGAATTTCTGCTTTTATTGAGCGTCAAGTAGTATAAATAGAAGAATGGAAAATAGTCATAAAGAGGAGAAAATTCTACTTCGCAAAATATTTTTGTGAATTTTTTTAACATTTTGTATTTTCCGAATTCTAAAATGCTAGTCTTCGTTAAAATTTAGACTGAAATATGAAGTTTTCAGATTGTAAATTCACGTTTTTGTCGTCGTCACTAGTTCCCATATAGAAGATGGATTTCGTTATTTTCATAACATAATCCTTGCGTAAATATTACTTGCTTTCGAAATTAATTTGTGCGGGTATATATACATTACAAGCGATTATTATTTAAAGTGACTACACGTCCCGATTTTGGTGGGACAGTCCGGCTTTTTGGAGGACTGTCCCGCCGATTTTTAAAAATGTCCCGCTTTTTAGAAAATATCTTCATTTCTTATTTTAAATGTACCGTAAAAATATATCACCTATTAATTATTATAGTGAATATGAAGCAATAAAAAATACATAAATAAAAAAACACATAAAATGCATGCAGAGTAAACTAAATTAAAATGTAGCGAGTTAGAGTTACTCGGTGGTGTTCAATCATTGTCGTTACGTTTCGTCAAAGAATAGGCATTGTTAAGAAGGAAAGCTTCGCCAAAGCAAGAGTGACTTCATCACATTGTAGAGGGAAGCAGTTGCACATGCACGAAATAGCTGTCGAAGCAAATTCAACCTTAATACCGGTATCGAAGGTCACGTTTGTGAAGAGCTCATACTTCTGTGACAGCATTTTTTTTCCGTCTGTATCGACGTAAATCATATCAGTGTTGCTCTCGCCTTAATGCAGATAAGTGCAGACTGCCGTTAAACAGTGCGGTTTGTTGTTTTAAACTTAATGTTCGACTCATTGTTTGACTGGCGAAGGAAGGGCAATAGTCGCCACAGCGTAAGGTTCAATAATATAAAATTTCGTACTCTTTTTTAGCCTTTGTAGTAAATTATTTATTTATAGTATTTACCCATAAAATAAAAGATGAGTAAAAAAAGAGAACGCAAATTTATTGATGGGCTGAGCAGAGAATTTCCATTTATTAATAAAAAAAATAGACTATATGGTATGTTTTCATAATCAAATTATAATTCTCATTTCATCCCATTGGTCCCGCTTTGTCTCGATGAAGATGTGGTCACTTTATTATTTACACTCTCTTGTTGTTTTCGTACATTTTGTATTATACGCGATTCCACACGTGTTACATTATTAATATAATCATATTTCATTTCTTATGCATAAGAGTAGTTTGCTCATGAAGAAAATCAATAAAATAAAACGTATCTAAATACAGTTATTAGCGTATGCAACACTTTTGTTGCCAGTACAAAAAGAAGAAATCTAAATTTTTCGTTACAGGTTTGAGAAAAAAGCAAAAGTTTTGAGATTGTAGAGACATTAGGATTTCTGACGTTGGAGACGTAAAAAAATGTGCAATACCTTAGCCGGGATTCGAACGGCGGACCTCACGAATTTGCGACGAGTATGCTTCCAGTTACACCAAAAAGACATTCGGAAATAGGGAGAAAATACCTTATAAGAAACAAGCTGCTATCTAAAAGTAAAACTAAAATTACGGTTTATACTCACAGTAAATATTAGATTACGATCAAAATGATTCATCACAAGTAAAGAGAACGCAATTAGGAAAATTTACTTTTCTCATTAAAAACCCCAATTAAAGCAATCGTATTAGAAGCAGTTAGAAATATTCTTTCATAAATATTTTCTCTTTTAAAACAATAATCTATTGGAAATACCTAACGAAGTAAAGCGTTTGGAAGTAACACGGTCTTATTTATTGCCGTTATACGTTTGCATAACTTTCTGCTCTGAAAGAATATTTTGACGGGAGCCGAAAAAGATACGATAGTGTTTAACTCGAATCTGATTGTTAGCAAAACTTTAAAATAATTGGCACAACTCAGTTTAAAATTATGTCGGTAATTCATAAAAACAAAATGTTGCAAAATTATACAATTTTACATAGTCGCACTGAATATATATTCAATGTGATATAATACGTATATATACATAATATAAATATTTTATACTATATATATTCAATTTTCATTCATTTTTCATTTCTTATACTATATATATTCAGTCTTATACTATATATATATTCAGTTTTTAACTTATTTATGTTTTAATCTTTTAATTGTATTTTTGTTTTGTATGTGTTGAGTGTGTTGCGTTAACTATGAGGCCGATTTTTATCGGCCAGGAGGGTTGCAGCACCCTCGTATATATTACATTACATTACTATATATATTCAGTGTGACATATGACTGTTTAAAATTTTGAATATCCCATTGTCTTAATTGAAAAGGAAGTTCGTTTGAAACAATGCGCAAGGAATGCTTAGGTTTGGAATTTTATTTTTTTTTGACACGTTTGCAGATTATTTCGATCTTGAACAAGTCGAGAACGATATTGTTTCATAATAGAAATTCTGTAAAAATTCTGTAAAAAGCCAAACTATGAGATATAATAAACGAATTCACAACAAAATATTCAAGGAAAGGAATATAACTTTTTGAAAATATGTAGTGCGTTTAATAAATACGCACTACATTTTGTCTAATTTGTGTATAGGCATACAAAGTAATATTACTTTTGTTATATATCCTATCTGCTATATATGTTTTCCTACGAGAGTGAATTTTCTAAAGTATTAACTATTTAAAATTATAAATACCACTTCGTGCACTATAATTGAAAAATATTGTTACGAAATGTCCAGCCGCGGTAAGATAGCTTCGCCGCAAACCAGGTTTAGGGTTGCCAGAAAATGGCAAGGGAAGGCAGGCTTGTCTCATTTGAAATTGACTCATTGTAATCGCTCTTTGGCGGCAAAATTGGCGATATGCTATAGACGCATGGAGAACCTTCTGGAACGAATTCTTACTGGTTTAACCTAGAATGTTCTTGAACACGAGCCAAAAGCTATATAAACCCTGCTGGTAGGCGGAGAGAGTCAGTGCGTAGTCTACCGAGTTGACAGTCAGTCAGTGAGCAAGTGTCTCGTAGTCTAGTGTCGAGTTGGTCGTCGAATGCATCGAGAGAGTCTTTTAGCATATCGCGAGTTAGTGCACTTTCGAGATTTAATCTTAGAGCTCCGGGAATGACCGAACTGAGTTGGGAGCCGTACTCTAGTCTCTAGTGTATCGTCGAGTGTATCCCGAGTTGTAACGTGGAGAATCTCGAAAGCATAAAGCAGAGAACCGAGAACGACCGAACATAGTCGGGAGCTGTACTCTGGTGCTTTGCCGTGAAGCTGTCTCCACTGTTATAGCTGACAGACTGAAGGCTGTGCTGCTGATTATTCCAGTGTGTTTATAGCAGTTCTTCGACGACTGTAAGCGTGATTTTGGAGCTGTCTTGAAAAATACTGGTCAATGAAGTGTGTTTCTATACTTCAAGTGTCGTCGTCGTTATTCACTCCAAATCCACGAACGCTTTAACGTACGTACGAAGAAAAAGAGAAAAAGTAACAATATAATATTTTCAAATAAAATACCATTTTTTAAACATTAACCGTTTTAGCCAATATGCGTAAAGAAAGCTCACGCAAAACCCTTTCAGCGGTCCTCGATTTCTCTTTGACCAGTTTTTCACACTTAATCACACACACTATCTGAATTTGATCACCAGGCTGCATTTTATAGCTCAAAAATTCGAAATAGTCACTCATAACTTAAACGTTTGCTGGAAAAAACGTGCTACCGCCACAATTTACAACTTGACCTAATAATCTTTGTATAATGAAAAATGGAAATAGTTTAAAAAAATAAATAAATAAAACCCGACTAAGAATCCAGAAGTAACTCGAATATGAATTTTCTATTACGCAAAATACAATTCGTTTTACCTGCATCCTATCACATTCGTCGTAGTAATTGCGCTGCCTATCCTAATGAGAAATTTCCGAAGTTCTGGTTTGCAACAACTGCTTTCATTTATCGGAAATGTGTCTTATTTCATCAGCTCAAAGAAACTGTGATGCCTGACACCCAATGAAAGGAAGAGAAGCTCTATTTACGGAAAACACTCCCGTGGCGCTGAAAGCAATTACTGTATTATGATATTTCCCCTAAGTTGTATGCCCGAGGAAATTCTTTCTTGTCGACCAATAAGAAATGAGAAAAGAAAGCGAGAGTGGGATCATACTGTAACTCAGAATGTCATTTTTCCTGTGATAATCATATATAGTTCTGCATCTCGGTTTTCTGTCGTCTGTAAAGCTCATGGGATAGTGTAAATGTATAAGGGTTATACCGGAAGATTTATACGAACCGTTAAGACGGGCGATATTCTTCTTGTTCTCTGTACCTTGCAAAGAATAAAAAGGTTATTTCTTTCTATATTTCTGTAGACTCGAAGGTAAGACACTTAGCTCGTTTCTCTTTTCGAATGGATAGTTGAAGATATTCAAATATTTTAAACTCAGGAATTTTAAGCTAAAGAAGTCTTAAAAACTGTAATATTTATAATTTAAAAATTCCTAGCTGGATTTGCAACAGAGCGGTGCTCGGAATATCTCTCAATAAAATCGATTTTCTAAATGCCTAATTCGCAATATTTTGATATTATTAAGTTAAGAAGACTGTAGTGTCATTAGGTTTTTTTTATGCAAGACATGGGATAAATGAACAATTCGCTCGTCGAGACCGACCTCTTGAATACGTGCCCAGTGTGCTACAGTTACACATGGAATATGTGTTAGAAGGAGGGAGAAAATACTTCCCCTTTTAAAGAGGATTAGGGGGCCCAGTCTCCAAATCCTGATAGCGACGAACTATCGTCCACCCCCTTTTGTAGTTCATGCTCCACTGTAGAGTCATTGTGTCTTCTTGATGCGGGAGATGTGAAATATGAGCATTGCCCTCGCCGGGACTCGAACCTGAACATCTCGCTACGCACCGAGTGTGCTACCGTTACACCACGAAAGCATGCTGGAATATCGTATAAGACAGACATTTAAGTAACTTAAAGATTTTAACTGAGTATTTTAAATTATACTTAGGCTAATCTTATTTAAGAAAAAAAATTAACTTATACGAGTCTTCCTTTTTAAAGGAAAAAATATAATGCCTTTTAGTTATTCGCTATTTTGATTTAATATTTTTAATTCCATTCATTTAGAATCATTTGCTTCATGAAGAAAAATAACAAAGTCAGATTTCTCTAACTCTGTATAACGTTTATATAAAATAACGTTAATCTAAAACTGAAAATTGCCAAATTTTAATTCAAATTGAGATATTTTTCTTCCATCTAGTCGATTAAAAGGAAGTACTGCTAAATGATTCCTCTTTAATACTTTAATTGCGTAGGTATTAAATATGAAACACATTGTGCTACTGTATTAACTTATTAAACGGAATGTTATCTTGAACGTAAAATTCTTTCCAATCATACAATATTCTCTCCAATAATACAATTTAACTTCATAAAGCGGTTTTATTAATAATTTAATCACGGTTTCATTATCAAAATTGTTTTTGACAAAAAAAAAGGGTAAAATTATCATTAATACACGAATGAATGTATTTTTAACGCGCATTTATTGTCAAATTGCTGTCACGGAACATCACTAGACATGTGCATAAAGAACAGAAATACGTGTGAATTTAAAATTTTTTCACAAATTCTTTACATATAATGAACACAAATGCATATAAAATTTTGAAAATAATGCTGAGTCTCATTTTAAAATATAAAAGAAACTACTAAAGGAAAACGTAGTTCGCAAACGAATTATTTCGTTCGCAAAATGTATAATCAGATTTCCAAACCAATGATAATGCTTTTATAAATTTCTAACCAGTCACTTTAAATCTTCATTTTATGCCACTGAATTCTGTTTTTATATTCATAAATCAATCCGCTCGAAATACAAATCAGTTCTCGCAATTAAAACGTTAAGAACGAGTCGAAACAGGCCAACTTTAGATTGATTTTACTGGGTGCGAAATTCGGTTGTATAAAATCAAGCTTCGCTGTTTCGTCCTCATCTAGTTTCCTGATACAGCCTGAGAAAAACGAATCTTAAATTGGTATGTCTCTAAGTGTTAATTCCTAAATTCAATGGAAATTTGATGCCGAAGACATCTGAATTCCAGGTGCCTTAACAAGTTGACTTTATGTGTTGTATTGAGTTAAATGGACTTATATAATAGATATTAAATTAACTGGTTTAGTGCAGACTTTTTTGGGCCAAAATGTGTGCATTAAGAAGTGCATATGTCAAAATCAGCCAAATTGTGTGTATTAAGAAGATATTTGGGGTCAATTTCAGAACCGTCTTTCTTGGTGAATAATGAGATCAATTTTGTCGAGAAAATTATTACTTTAAACTTCAAAGATAAGAATTTTAATAAATATTCTAGTTATTATAAAAAAAACATAATTCAGTGAACTTTATTTTCCTCCTCTACATCAGTGTCTTCCAGATGCTGAACTTATGACTTCAATTTAGCCAAGTCTGACTTATAGTTAATCGTCTTAAGAGAAATACAAGCATCTGAATTTTCGGTACTTAAGCTGCTCCTATTCTCACTTAAAATAAATTTCGTATGTGAAAATATTTTCTCGCATTTACAAGTTGAACTGAATGCGGACAAAATAGTAAAGGCAATTTTCGGAAATTATTGATTACGGATCGGCGTTGCCAAACTTACCAATTTCCCTTTAGTATGACAAAACACGCTGTAACAATCGGCAACACACCATCAGCCCATAACGTTGAAAGCAGCTTCACGACAAAGCACTGATTTCTCTTTACTATGACAAAACACACTGTAACAATCGGTGTAATGGCCAGCGCACTCGACGCATACTCGAGAGGTCCGTGGTTCGAGTCCTCGGCTAGGGCATTGCTCATTTTTCACACCTCCTGCTTCCAAAAAGTCCTAATGACTCTACAAGGCAAGCAGGAGAAATGGAAAATAATGATAATAAAGTGTTCATTAAAGTTAAAACATGATATTGATAAAATGGGGTTATAGGCGCACTTAAAGGTTGATATGAAGGTGTTTAAAGTATATATTAGATAAGGCCTACCTTTTCTCTGATAAGATCAGCTGTTATTTCCTTGAGAATTAAGATGATGGTACAAAAACAATTGACGAGAAATGACAGTAATTAAAATAATTGCAAAAATTAACACTTTAATCATTCCTCACAGTCGAACACTTGTTCGAGAGAACACATTTTAGGGTATCCAACCGTATGCTGACTGAGGTTGTGAGTAGAATACTTCCACTTCGATGGCAGATTTTAAAACCATGTTAATATTAGAGCATTTCACTTAACGCTTGGTGTTTTTACCCTTCGCTGGGTTTAGTGATACTGCTGCACTCAAAAATACATCCAAATTGCATTAATTTCTGAAAGAACAGTGGCCCGAACACAAGCTTGACATCATTTCGTTCATCGTTCTGAGTACTTCACGGTGATATCCAATCTGATATGATGAATTCTGCAGGCGTTGCATGGATGAAAAGTTGAAACACATGCAATTTTACAACCTGTACCAACAAACGACACTTTTTAGGAACGCTAGGAGAAAGAAGCAAATATGAATGGATGATCCCATGGATGATTTTTCGAAGATGACTATGTCCTAACTTTTTATGAACTTCCCACAACAATTGCCGCAAACCGTTTGATCAAAGGAGTTAACTTCAGTTCAGCTTGCTTTTTGAGTCAACACTGATTACGAAAACATGCTTGCATGTAAATGAGTATTTAATACTTCGCAGCTTGCTTCAAAATAACTGCGATTTATAATATAGCACAAAATAATTTAAATCTGTATAATTATAAACTTTCATATCTTAAAATCGGTATATTTCATATCACTTTTTTATGTGTACTAAATGGAAACTAATATTAAAAATGTTATTATAATATTAAAATGTTATTATAAATTTCTTTTCATTGAAGACGTCGGCTGCTTGCTTCTGTACTCATATCATATTCCGAAGAATTCAGAATTTTAATGGTGTCTATATTCTCAACTATGAATCGTTTCTCGATTAGTAACAAAGCAAGGTAACAGTACTAAATGCGTGCAAATATTTTCATCGGGATTGAACAATAACGTTGTACTTTTTTTTAAAATTTAAACTGTCCTCTACTCCTTATGCCTAAAAGCATAGATTTAAAATTAAATTCTGGAATATTTTAGTCTCACCAATGATGTAACGAATTCATTCTGATAAACACTTTATTTGATTTTTGTTTCTGGTGCAGAGTTTCAAAGTAGCTATGAAGTATCGAGGGAAAATATTATGTTCTTACATTTGTTTTCATATCCTTACTTATTTAGTTTTAGCATCAACTTTACGGACTTTCGCAATAGCTTTAGTTGCCACTGCATCAAAGTCTTTACATTTCAAACTGGACGTCCGTCTCTTGAAACATTAAGATGCTTTTTATCAAGCTTTAAGAAGCTTTTAAAAGCATTAGTCTCAGGCATAATAGTGAAAAACAAGTGAAACTAATTCGGTAAATACCAAACTATGTATATCTCACTACAAATTCTAAACTGGAATATTCTTTATCATTCATATGGTGCTTTTCGCTAATATTAAATGTATAAGTAGTATCTTACAACTGTATCTGGTAAAAGATGGCTGTTTTTCATGGAATAAATGTAACTTCGAATATAAGGATAAATATAAAAGTATTCCCTATACTTTGATGATGCAATCAGACGCCGGAAAATGACATCGTTTAGATGCCTGACTTTTGCCCGGTGAGCCAATAATGCTTAACATTTCCCCGTTTTCCAATTCTTATCTCAGGAATACGAAACAAACCACGCTTCACGATACCGCACTGCAAATAGGAGGAGTGCCGACGACAGTAAGAATGCTATTACTGAAGTTAAATTTCCGGTGGCTGAATAATTATAACAGCAACAGGCTTATTTTCCGGCAAAGCGGAGACGAATGTGTATCGGCCAACCACGTTTGCTCTCGTATTAGGTGTCTTTTGTTTCTGCCGTCGGGCGCAATTATGTTAGCACGTATAGCTACTATTCTTTATCAGTCTTTTTTAATTAGGAACTAAAATCTGATTGTTGAATTCACTTTATATGGTTAAACAGAAGCACCCAGAAAATTTTATTCTAAATTTATTGGAAATGGTTCCTTTCAGACTATAAATATAACAGTCGAAACATTTTCA
The DNA here is from genome assembly GCA_000611955.2 of Stegodyphus mimosarum. Classification (NCBI taxonomy): domain Eukaryota; kingdom Metazoa; phylum Arthropoda; class Arachnida; order Araneae; family Eresidae; genus Stegodyphus; species Stegodyphus mimosarum. The sequence continues at coordinate 64,320 of KK115499.1, forward strand.
AAAGCAAAAGCGGTTGACCTATCAACATTTTTGCATTACTCATCAGAATATTTATCGCAAAATATATTTACATGTTTATATATTCTAGCAAAATTACCAGAAAAAGAGGTGCAAATGTAAACTAGCAGTTTAATTTCTATTTTTGTAAGCGCATATTCTTTGCGAGCAATATTTTAAGACTTGACGACTGCTTGCTTAAACTTCAAGTTATCAATCAAAAAGATTCAAGACATTTTCCAAGTTCTTTCAAAAAGTCTTGTAAGTTATTCAGATATCAATAAAATGAATTTGAAGTTTTTTTTATAATATTTTTTTTCATTTCACAGTAGTATCAGTAAAATAAGAAACTTTCAATTTGATTTTATTGATACTTACTTGCAAGAATCCAGTCATTTTATTGATGTTGTTTACATTTTTTTACATTAAATTGCATTTTCTATTTTTTAATCTTATTCCCTAAGATAGAGACACTCAAAAATACGATATACTCAGAATTTTATTAAACTAGCTTTTATTCCCATTTTTTTCCTTTTTCCTCAATGTATATATATATATATATATACTAAACATATTACTAAAACATGGATATATATATAGATATATATCCGTGTTTTAGTAATTATTCATCATTTTTTTAGTTCCTGTGCAGAGGAAGTAATTGACATTTTGATATTTTTTATGTCATGAAATTCCTTTATTGTAAACGAATGGTAGCTAACTGTTTGGAACAGCTCTCGTATACTCGATATTGCAGTTTTGTAGAATAATGATAATGACTGTTCTTCCCGGTCAAGGATTCAAAATGCAATTTAAAGTATTGCTCGTAAAGCAGCAGATTATTAGTAATTTACTGTTTCTCTTTACGTTACCGAAAATAAACCTTTAAGTGATTAAAATCTTTTCAGATAACTAATTGAATTTTTAGTCATCCTTGAAATGCAAGTATCAAAAGAGAATTTTTCTGGTCTCATCGAACGCGCGAACGTAAATGTGAGCTTGTAATGTGTCCTCCGTGGAAGTATCTTCTCTCTTTGGCAAACAGCTTTCGAACGCTTAGTCTTAGGCTGAGGAAACGTACGTTGATACATTCATACATGTGTATGGTGTGTGAATTAAGAAAGAAATGTAAAAATTCTAATGTATTCTAAAAATCGTACTGCTCTCAAATTTAAATTTGCAAGGAAAGACAGGAATGTTTTTTTCTCCTACTTAAATAAAAATACACCAGCAGTTGCTATCTACTGAAACCAAAGCTTTCGCGATTAGATTCATTTTTAATATGGCTTAAAAATTTTATTGTTATTATTATTAGTAGTAGTAGTAGTAGGCTCTGTTGTTTTTTAGGCAAACAATAGTGTAAAAGTGGGTAATTTGTAACACTTATAAAGATTACAGACGAAAACGTTGCGACAAAAACATCGTGGAAGAAACTGTCGAAGAGGAAAACAACCGTAAGGAGAAAACGTCGCCGTATAAAACATCATCGTGGGAGGAAAGAAAGCACGGAGAAAACATCGTCGTTGAAAATATCTTAGTAAAAAATAAAGCAGATCCAAATCACCACACGATAACCGCCTGCATGAGTTTTAAAGGCTTTAAAAGTTGTAAAGGCTTATTTGCATATGATTTGAAAGTGCAAGAAGAAATTAGGAATATTTTTACTTTTATATTTCATATTTTGAACAAACTAGTAAGTTTTGCCTCAAAACGTAAGCGGGAAACTTAAGCATTCAAAAACTCAAAATGAGTAGAAGGTTAATACTACTTATAGTGGTTGTTTGGTTTGGTTGATTGCAGCAAACCACACGAGAGCTATCTGTCAAACGGAAACTGGCTAGTATATACGTTGCAAGGATGGCATACATGGATACGTTGTAATACGTTGCAAGATGCATACATGGAAAACCACGAAAACGCTCATGCAGCCAGCCCGTTCGCCTGGAATCGAACCCAGGTAGGAACTGCCACTGTTCAATGATTTCATCGCTCGGCCGCTGCTGATCCCTTAAACTTCTTTTAAGCTTTTACTAGTTTCTTAATATTATGTCTGTCTTTGAAACATTGCTCAGTTACGGTTAGCGAGAGATTTTCAGTTCTTTTCCCAGGAGATAATTATAAACTTAACAATTTTATATATATTATATTTATACTATATATATTCAATATAAAAGTAATTAAAAGTAAATTAATAGATTAATTGTGTTCTTAATGAGAAACTTTAACTATAAAGATTATTTGTTTTTTAACAGGATTCTTTTGGTTTAAGTGGACAAATATTTTTATTTTGATTGAGTATCTATTGTGAATTATGATTTGAATTTAGCAAATAATTCGATGCTTACTTGGAAGTTAGATGAAACGGTCTCTCTTATTTTAGTTGTTGTTAATGGAGGGTAGATTGGTTTATCCCCTTGATAAGTCGATTAATCTGCTATCAGTGGCAATAACTGGTTTTTTAATACTCAAATTAGTTTTACTTTTGATTTTGGCATTTTTGCGATTTAAGTTTTTTTATTAACTGTTTTTGAAGCAAAAGAGGACTAAAAAATTCTTTTTTAAATTCTTTTTTTAAAATTCTGACCGTTCCTTTTGGATGATGATTTTAAATTGAATTTCTATTCCTCGCAGGTGTTATATGGAAAGTTTTTTCTTATTTATAATTTATTGTGAATTATTGCTTTATATATAAATTCACGCCCATCTTGTTTAAAAAGAAAAAAAGAAAATTTGCTTTGAGATCGCGCGTCTGTCCTACATGCAATTTAAGATAGGGGGCTGTTTTGAGCAGTTTTGCGACATGAGTGGGAGCTCAGTTGGACTGTCTCTTTGAAAAGGTACATTTGCTGAAAGTAAAACTCTGCAGTTCCCGTGTTGTTGTTTTCATGCATTTCTCAATTGATTACACCTTTGCAATATCTTAATTGATTACACCTTTGCAGTGCACATCATTCTCTCGCATGACTGCAGCTCTGTCTTGGCATGAAATGTTGCTTGACTGTCGACGTTCAGTCATTTTTTCCTCTGCTTTATATTCGCGTAAATGTACCATTTTCTATCACAGAAGATGGCGCAATAAATAAACCTTTGTGGCCTTAAGTAGCTCAGTATTGAGCAAATCCTTTGTGGCGGTAGCGGAGAGCTAGCGTTGTCTGTGTTGTTAGGAACATGGTCAATAGACAGACAACGTTATGCTCTTCTCATTGCTCGAGTTCAGTGACAATACTTCCCTTACAGAATTGAGAAACACAAAGCGCAGGAGATTTAGAGAAGACGAGGAGCCAATGGCGTCACGTGTCCAAATTTCTAGTCGAGAAGAGCAAACTTTGTAGTAACCTTGGTTCGGAGCATGTGATCCATGCAGTGAGTTTTCAATGAAGTGAAGGGACAAGCAACGACATCATGAGGAATCTATATCCAACCAATTTCTTTATAAATAGCATATAAATGTGATCTGTATATAAATGTGATATATAATATACATCCTTTTTTTTAAAAAAAAATCCAAATGATGATGAATTTAGAAGGGTTAACGTTTCACCAACAAGGAAAGGCAGTGATTTGATGATTTAAGTGTCCGGTTTGGCTCAGGGTTTTTTGAATAGTTGCGCGTGCGCAGTTAGCATGTTTTTGTCATTGGGGTGGAAAAGTGGAAATTTGGTCTCTAATGAGAAGGTTGAAAATTTAGTTTTGTGATAGCCTGCCTTTTTGTAATGGGAAAGAGAATTTTGAGTACGAAACACTTTATGCAAAGCGGTCGAGTTAGCAGGTAGCTTCTTTCTGGTGTTGTTAAGACGGAGGAAGGGGTAACTATGCCCTTAAGTAACCTGCTTTCCGCTAGAGAAAAAAAAAAGGAAGTTGGCAGGTCCTCGTAATGAAATACCGGATTTAGAGAACTATTAGTAGATTTGAAATGAATCCGACTCTGTCACCGGAAACCCAGGAGAAACGAAAAAACATTAACTCTTATTAGCAGGTCAACGTCATGCCTGAATGTGTATGCGAGGCCCGAAGTCGTCATCATGAAACATCGTCCTGATATGTGCTAATATCCGAGTAGAGTCGTTTTTGGAATATTCTCCTTCAACATCCATGAGAAAATACAGTCGTAGTTTGACCGGGTTAATTAATCATCTTATTCTTCATACGTGCGTTACGCACGTGTTTCTCCAGAAGTGTCTGGACATGTCAGATCAAGAACTGCATATTGCCATTTCCAAGTCCAGTACTTGGACCCATTATTGCCTGGGGGTTCTACTTTCCAGGGTTCCTGTCTATGTTCTTTTCGAAGACGTCAGATTCTCACGGAGAGTTGTTCTTCAGCTGAACTACCGGCTCCTGTCTTTTCTTCCGACTACATTGAGTAGAGGTTCTCATCCTGGCTAAAAATGTTGCCTACCGCCTTGTATCATCTAGATAAGTTTTATATATATATATTTGTTTAGTCTAAACAGTTTCCCTTAAATTCTTAACTATTCTTAATATGAATGAATATAATAGGATTTATTAGGAATGAGCAGTAAAAATATAATCAATTATAGTGAAGGGAAAATGCTGAATAGATTAACGAACTGTTCTAAGTCAGTAAGAAATGTTGCTTTCTTGTATAAAAACGACCTTTGTGAAATATTAGATGGAATTTTTACGGTATCCTGTTGTTAAACTATGATGAATCCGATGGAGGGTAAAACATGTAGTATACCTATAACCAGTATCTTAATAATTTTCATGATTAAATAGTAAATCGATATGTCTTCTGTTATATTCAGTACCAAAAGGTTGAATTAATACAACAAAAAGAGATCAGTTGGTTATATGCTCTGCTTATTATTTATATTTCTTGGCAGGATTATTCACTGATGCACGATCCCGGAAATGATAACACAGCGCAAGTATTCCATTAGCTTCGGTCTTAAACTTAAGTTGAAATTGAATTGAATATGGATTATAAGTTACTAAGAATTAAGGTAAATTTGTTAACCTCTGAGTACAATAAAGGAAACTTTACATTAGTCAAGTTGAAACCTTTACGCAAGGTTAATTTTTTTTTATTTTACATTGGTACCATATAAATTTAACAATGGTGCCGTGAAAACGAAACAGTTGTTGCTATTTCTGTGATTTTTTTCTTAATTTATGAAAATCAATGTAACTCAAAATTAAATATCCAATATCAGTCTGACTCAAATCTGATAACCAATCTTATGCTACGTTGTATGTCTCGACTAATTACGCTAAATACTTCAAATGCCAGTTTAACTCCGATGAACTGTAGAAAACTTCTAGCAGAACACCGTATGAAACTTTTGTCCAGTCCAGTATCAAACGAGACCAAAAGTTTAACGAAACGTTTGTATTAACACGTCAACTTGACGGCTACCCGAACTCAAAGATTTATTACACGACAACTTGTCTGTTACCCAAACTTAAAGATTAACAGAAATCAACCTCTAACTTATAGGTAACCAAATCATACATCCAAACTTCATTAAATACAGAGTACGCAATTAACATACCTAACCTAAACTTTGGCTGACCCTTATAAGCGCCTGTAAATGAATCGCGGTTAGAAGAAACGTATACCAGAAGCTAAATTGCAACACTAAATGCATGTTAAGGTAGATTGACTGCCAGCCTATGCTACTAAGCACTCTGAAAAATTTTACAACTCGTAGCTCATTTATACGAGGTATATATTATGATCATATTGAAAACAATAGCATAGTACAAATTCTACAATTTATTCATTAAACCTAACAAATTAATTCTGAAACTACAATTATAGAAGTTTTATTTTGTAATAGCGAAAAATCTTCCAGTTGCGAAATCGCCGCTAGAGGCACAAGTAATCAAAATGGCGCCATCTGTGCAGAAGAAAGCGTTCTGTGTTTTAGAATACGCCAAAACATCGTCGCTTGTCGACGTTCAAAGACATTTTCGTACGCAATTCTTAAAGAACCACCGCATCATCACAGTATCGAACAGTGCGTGAAGCAGTTTCAGGACACGGGCTGCTTGTGTAAGAAAACCAGCCCATGACGAAGAGCAGACAAAACCAAATGCTTGAAAAAAATTCGTGAAACTGTTTTACGAAGTCCGACAAAATCAACGCGTCGCGCGAGTTCTGTACTCAATGTGCCTCATGAAATGGTATGGCGGGTATTACGAAAACATCTACAACCTTCCTACAAACGGGTTGTTGGAAACGGTTTGTCGCCCGTTGCGTTCTGGGAGAACTTACAAGATAAGCTGGAGATAAGCAATTCATTATAAAGCAAATTCCAAGAAACTGATTGGGGAGAGTAAATTACTTGTTTCTTTCATTTAAATGTTCAAAATAATAATTCTAATATCAGCAAATTTTAAATGGCAGTCGAAAAATATAGAATCTATCACATTCCGTAAAAAAAAATCTATAATTTCTAACTAAATTCTACGAAAAGAAAAATACAGAATTTTGTCACGGAATGTGAGAGATTCGATATTTTTTCACAAACAGATTATTTTCATTCTGACGGATTCATTTAAACAAATTATTTCCATTCTCATGTTCGGAGAGTGAAAGAACTGTGTTTTACGTTTGCCCTTTTGTTCGAATAATTCAAATATGAATATGTAAAGTTTTCACTCGGTAATTCTCAGTATAGAAATCAAAATGTTTCTCAAAATTCAGAATTTCTATTTTCTGGTCTCAATATCATACCTGAAAGTCTTTAATTTGATCTGAATTAGCAGATATTTTCAGCTCATAATATTCAGTCCTACTTCTATGAACAAGTTTCGAGCAACTATCTAAATCTACTTTCCGAAGTGATTCTGATATTTTTATTTCTTGTTCAGTCATTCAATAGTTTCGGTTTCTTCCTGAATTTTATAAAAGTCTTTCTCCATCATTACAAAAGGAAAACAGAAAAGAAAACCACCAGAGAACTAAATGCTACAAGAAATCGATGATGAGTGAAACTATGTGATTTCTTTAACCACAGTGACAGATACACAGCTAGCTGTACTTTTCACCAAGATCTTAATTTTTCTTATTTTAAATTTATCTGTCCGCATTTCTGTTCAGCTCATTCGATGATGATAAGTTACTCTTAAAAGCAAATACTCCATTTTTGCTAGTACTTTCCTTCGTTACATATTCAGGGTACCAACACCGCTAGAATATGCATTTTGATAAAGGTCTTTCTCCATTATTATGAAAGGAAAAAAGAAAAGAAAACCACCAAAGAACTGCCGCCCAACCGGTATAGTGGTTAGCGTCGCTGACTGCCGTGCCGAAGGGCTAGGGTTCGAATCCCGGAGAAGGCATGGATGCTTGTAAATGTATAGTGTCGGTGCGGCATTGCGGCACTTTAAATATGCGGCGAGCCGAAAGTCCTCTTGTGTGGATTGGGGGAGAGGTGAGCAGTGGGAGACCCTTGGATTCCACCCCCCTCCTGGAGTGCTCTCCCTCAAAATGGGGGGTGGAAAATAGAAGTCCAACCTCTCTTCAGAGTAGGTTCTGGCAATCATTCTTCCATGTGGTCATGAACACGACAACAACCAAAGAACTAAATAAGAAACCAATGAGCAGTGAAGCCATGTGATTTCCTTAGACACAATCGCGGATACACTACTAGCCCTACTTTTCACTGAGATCTTAAGTTTTCTTATTTTAAATTTATCTGTCCGCATTTCTGTTCCGCTCATTCAATGATGATAAGTTGCTCTTAAAAGCAAATACTCCATTTTTGCTAGTACTTTCCTTCATTACATATTCAAGATATCAACACCGCTAGAATATGCATTTTGATAAAGGTCTTTCTCCATTATTACAAAAGGAAAAAATGTGATGTGTACACCACATGACTTCCTTGTATGAAATATTAAATTATACGCAATTTTCCTGCATTTCATTTAAACATATCGAATTAACAGTTAACGAATTTTTAATTAAACCTACTTCGTCGATAGCGCATAAATCACACCGGAATAAATGCACTCTTTAAAGTTCGCTATATTTATTTACCATAGCCACACTTCGGCGCTAAACACAAACGATCAGAGCCGCTTACCTAGGGCGCATGCGCTACTAATTAATTCAGTTTTCTAGCGCGGTAAGGCAAAAATACATAAAATTCAAAATATTTTCATTAAAAACTGAAAGATAAAGAAAAACATAAAACGCCAAGTACAGTTAGTTAAAACAATTAAAAAACAATTTTTGCAATTAAAATTACAATTTGTACGCAAAAACAAGCTAATAACTTAAATGATAATTCCAGAATGAATCAAGCATAATTTAATTCGCAATAATAGAAGAAGACGTATACGATATTTCTCCCGCCTTCTTTGCATGCCTTCATGGTGTAGTGGTCAGCACGCTCGACGCGTAACCGAGAGTTCCATAGTTCGATTCTCTACATGTTAAAACAGCCTTATATACAAAATTTCAACGTCCTGAGGCTCCTCGTTTTTCAATTATGCTAGATACATCCATACATACATACGTACGTACGTACGTACGCACAGACGCTACGAAAAAAACTCTTCAAAATCCATTTTAAATCAGTTTTATAATTATTTTGGTGGAAAGAGTCTTTTATTGTGTCCTTACATACGGATGTCTTTCATAAACATCGTTAAATTCCATTCGATAGCGGTCTAAATAGATATTTTCCTTGAACTATGGAACCCGAAATTGTTCGCTATTACAATACTTCCTTTTTACTTCGTACAAGGAAATAAAAAGAAAAACCACCAGAGAACTGGATACTATAAGAAACAAATGATCAGTGAACCCATGTGATTTTAGCCACAATCGCGGATATACTGCTAGCAGTACTTTTCCCCAAGATCTTAATTTTTCTTATTTTTATCGTTGCAATGTCATACGCAATTTAATATACTCGACTCTAAATTACTCTTTTTGCAATACATTATTTTTAAGATAAACATGGAAAGTCACCTGCGTTTACGACAATGCATCAAGCATTTCCTCACGCACCGCAGTGAGATCTGAGAAAACTATTCTTAAAAACATTTCAATTTGAAGGCTTCAGATTTATCACTGACATGAAGTTTTGTCCAAATCAACACGTTCTGCAACATAGCACTTTTGCAGTTAAGGTTTGGGATGAAGAAAATATAAACTCAGTAAGAAAATCTCCTCCTGATTAGTAGTTTGAATTCTTGATTTACATTATAATTTCTGCAGCACATATGAACTGCTTGTTGAGTACTTAAAAAGTATGGATTCATACGCGTAAAATTAAATTTCTGTTCGGCTCTTCGATGATGATAAGTTACTCTTAAAAGCAAACATTCCATGTTTATTAATACTTTCCTTTATTACATATTCAGAATACCAACACTGCTAGAATATAAAGAGGTCATAAAGCTGATTTCTCCTATAAATATTACCTAACAGTCCCAAAAATCTTTAGATCAATATTTTCTTATGTAACTGTAAAGATATTCTGAGAAGGAAACATCTTCCTATTTATTTGTTTGAGAAAATAAACATCCGGCACTGCACGAAAAATTATCTGCTTTCAGGATAAAATAAACAGAATGAAAACAAATAGTTCTGTACAGTCTGTGATCCGGAGAAATAAAAAATACTTTTTATGCTCTTTCTTTTCTCACTTTTCGTTTTCCCAAGGTCGCGGAATACTAGAAACTCTTCGTTTCTATAGTAACCGATGACGTTAATGCTTTTGCGTTGCATTATTCCCAGCCAATCAGAGAAGACGAGAATATTTTTAAGTTATGTTTTTAGATGGAAACTTTTGAATTTATAGAAACAATTCTCACAGAAAAATTTTAAGACTATTTTCAGGAGCTATGAGCAGTCTTTAAACATGTATGAGTAGCATTCCTTTGAGAAGAAAATTTTGTACGTTCTGGTTTTTATATCATAGAATATTTTTATGTTTTATACATAATTGCAGAAAATTTTCAAATTATTATAAAACAAACACTGAATAATATTCCCAGTTTATTTTTTAATATGCCCTTCTAATGCAGTGGTCAGTACATGTGGCAGATAATTGGAAATGATCGAGAACTACATGCCTAAGAAATATTATCTCTCAAGTTATGCATAAAAGAATTATTCGACAATGGGTCCTTATTGTAAAGAGATATAAAAATTACCTTTAAACTACAGAGCATATATCAGAATTTCTCGTTAAATAATGGGATTTTAATGCTTATTCAGGAATTAAGATTACATACAAAGCTAATAACTATAAAGAAAACAATTACTTTTGTAGGTAAGATAAATTTAATTGATAAAACAAACAACGGCTATCTATTTAAGAAGAGAAATCTCCAGGAAACACTAACGGTCACTACCGAAGCCATGTTGCATTTACAGCAAATGTTGTAAACTATTACTATTATTATTAAACTACATATTTCTTCCACCTTCTTAGCATGCCTTCATGGTGTAATGGTCAGCACCCTCGCGCTTATTCGAGAGGTTTTTAGTTCGAGTACCGGTGGGGGCACTGCTCATATTTTCATCTTTCCTGACATTGAAAATAATTTAATAAAGCTGCAGTGGTGCCCCAACTAAAAAGGTGGTGGATGATGATTCTCCACCACCAGGATTTGGTGATTGGGGCAGTTAATCCCCAGTCGCCCTTTTAAAAGGGGGAGTATATAAGGTATTTCTACCTTCTTAGCATGCCTTTGTGGAATAATGGTCAGCACGCTCGGCGTGTATTCGAGAGGTCCGTGGTTCGAGGCCCGGCGAGGGCATTGCTCATTTTTCATCTCTCCTGCTTCAAAAATGCGTAATGTCTTTACAAGGTGACGAACTGTTACTTCTTAGTTGTCGGTTCTTTAACATATACTGATAAATTTTCGTTATCTACGAGTACAAAACGCGTCTTTCGATTGTTTCAGTGCCATATTAAGGATTACAGAAGAGATATAGCGAAGATTACACAGCGTTAAATTTTAAACATGATGCCAATCTTTCTTAGAAACTAAAATTTTATAATGATCTTCAAAATCGATAAATGTATAGTTAGGCATAAAGTGTTTATGTAAAAATATAACTTAAAAATCATTTTCTCGCATGAAAAATTGCATTTTGAATTAACTTGCTTCTGAGTTCTCAAAATTAAACTCATTATTTTAGTATCATCAGATAAAATATTAAATAAAAAAATGAAATATAAAAAGTTTAAAATCCTACTTACATTTTGATAAAGTATAAATACCAGCACTAATACAACTATAATAATATCGGTAATAAAATGTAAACAATAGAATATTTTTAAAAAATCACAATTCTTCCTGTTGCTAACTGTAAAAGGTTTCATTCTTTTTCCAAAGTTCAGAAAACAGGAATTCATTTCTGCCTTAAAGATTTTAAAGTTTTTAACTGAGAAATAGCATTATATCCTTCAGCTAAATATTTGCTTCTAGATTTTTCTCTTTTAATTTTTAATAATATTTTCTCTGAAAAAAGTCGTTGATAAATTTAAAGATATTTCTCCCCAGCTCTCAATAACGTGTAATTTTTTTTTACTATAAATTTTTCCTTGATAACTCTCCAGTTTAAGGGTGCATTCAAATGATGTCTTACAACCACATTTCGAGAATTCATTTTAAACGTAAGGGAATTCAGAGGCTAATTTTTCTCATGAACGTTTCTTGGATTTAAACTCACTTCGCTTGCTAAAATAACTGCTATCTCAAAACTGAAGTATTAGCTATGTAATCCTCTCACTTAAGTACTTGCTGACATATACATGTACTGTTTTAAAATCAAATTCTTTAAAAACTGTCTTTTTGGCTCGGAGAAGGGGAGGTAAATTAAGAGGCATAATTTAAAAAAATAAATGACAAAAAAAACTTAGCTCACTTATCAATGAAATTCGATGTTCTGCTCTACGTTCCCATCTCTAAATTCTTGGGTAAATTGTAGCATATGTTGTTAGTGCTGTTTAATACTATATATTGTTCAAATCGAGTAAGCGTTTTAGTATATATTGTTCAAATCAAGTAAGTTTTATAATTTCGTGACCACGAGTTTTGTTTGAAAACACGAGTTTTGTGTTTGAAAAGGTGAAATAAACGTATCTTCGATGGTTAGATATAACCATAGTTGGGAATTTAATCACAATTTTAACTTGGGTTCTCCAAAATAAATCTATAAAATTGTATTTAATTTAAAGTCTACAAAATTATCTATAAAGTTTCTTCAACGCCAATTCTGAGAAGCATCATACAACCATTCTGGGCCCTTCTACCATCGGGATTTTAGGAGTTGTTTGGGAAGACAACCTCTTGACAACAAATCTGCAGGATTCATATTTCCTGTTATATGACTCCGTTGTTCTAACTTAGTGAGTTTTTTAATTTCCTTTACTCTATTTTCAGTAAAGACCGACCATGGAGCAGGATTTACTACCCCGGCTAAAGCAACGGATCAATCGGTCCAAAAGTACACCTTGAGATCTTTTTTCAGCTCATTTCTGATGAAGCCGAGTTTCTGATGAAGACGAGCTCCAATTAGAGTTGCCATGAGTTCAAGACGTGGAAGTGTCAGTGCTTTCGACGGAGCAACTCTAGATTTTGCCATAAAAAGACCAATGTAAACATTTCCTTCGAATTCTGTCCTTAGGAATAAAGAACAGTAAAACACAACTTGACTAGCATCACAAAATACATGCAATGGGCCACTGGTGATGATGATTACATGACGAAATATCTTACACTCTTCTACGCACCTGAGTTGTTGCACCTACTTTTGAAATTCATTGCATATGTCAGTTGCTAAAGTTTCATCCCATCCTAATTTTACAGACCACGTTTTTTAAAGTAATAATTAAGGAATTAAGGTTATAGAAGCATTAAAACCAATTGGGTCAAATATTTTTTTAACTGAGGATAAAAGTGATCTTTTTGTCAAGGTATTTTCTAAGCTATTTATCAAAGGAACATTACATCCTACTTCATCTGTTAAACAGTACCATCTAAATCCTAAAACGTTTCTACAGTTTTCTGTGGCGAGTTACTAACTTATCCTCTAAATCCAGTCGAAGACTTGGTTGTCTCTGAAATACGTGTTTCCTTTTCGTTTACATCTTGAACACCCGATAAACAATAAACCTAAAACCCTTATCTAAAACGATCCGAGAAGTCTTTCAGCCGTCTTTGCAAGATCAGCCTGAGCATTCTTCAACAAATTATTTATACATACAACCAAAAAACAAGGGCTAGATAATACTCCGAAAACAACCCTACAATGGAGAAAAATGGCTATTTGATTGTTTTGCCATCACAGAACATCACGATCAGATTCATCAATTTTTGTCCGCAAAAAGGCTTTTTGAATGTGAGTAGATAACGCAACGCGATATTGTCTCAAACTGAAGAGAATGAATGGTATTTCTTCAATTAAGTTAGGACCCTTTTCTAAAAATTCATTTAAAGAATTGTCCACTTTTGTCTGTGGCTGATGAATCAAATACTGGTCTTACAGGTTTTGCACTATTTTCTTTTAGTACAACTCGATGAGGCGAATACAATGCTGCTAAAGTTTGATCTCCATCTGCAACTGATTCAATTATACAACTTTTGTACTAGTCTTGTATGATTGAATCATAGTCTTCATATTTACCAAGTTCATTCAGTTTTTAGGTTGTAGTACGTAGCCTTCTCTTCTAATAGCTTCCATATTATTTTCTAGGAGTGGGTAACCTTTGATCCAAAGTAATTTTACAATATATCTTCCTGCATTATCACTTTTTGCAGTTTTTACAAAAAACTTTACAAACTTCATAATCTCTGATTTTTTAGTACTTCTATTCCGGATTCCTTGATTCCTAAGCTTTCTAACTCCCAGAGCTCTGAAGCAATCTTGAGATTTTGAAAGCAAACTAATACGACCAGAATATTTGAAGAGATGCTTCTATCATTTCCTGAACGTGCCAATCAGTGACCCCCCAGATTTAATCTTTATGGCCACTAAATTTTCATTAATCTTGCGAAAATCAGATGTAATAACTTAAGACCATACATCAGCTCCTAATAATGCCTGAATATCAGCAAGATCTGTGTTTGAAAAATCTGTTAAAACGATTTCTTTTTATTTCAAACTCGTAAAAAGCGCCACATCACTAATTTTAGGAAAAAAACTACAGATACGATCTTGATCAAGCACATTTACTTCGCCGTGAAAATCGAAGTCCAAACTTTGCAATAAGATTTTATATTATTATATTATTATTACTATTACAATATTTTACATTATTATTACAATGTGATGTAAGTGCAGTCTTGTTACCTCCAAATAACTCGTATTGAGTATGTACTGTACCTGTAGGTTTCATCTTTCTTTTACACAGTTCTTGGTAATATAGCTTCTTTGCGAGCCGGAATCACGTAATACTCTTTCTTCGTAATATTTTCAGTAACCATATTAACAAGTAAAGTTTGTAAGAAGGTAGTCTCTTTCTGAGACTTCGTTAACATATTACAGGTATTTTATTTCAATATATTTTCTTCATTTTTATTTAACATTTGATAAATTATGGAATAATGTTTTCCTTTGCATACAGCACACTTTACAAAAACTTTGCATTTAGAACTAAGATGCCTTTCTTTCAGACAGCGAAAAGCTCTATACCTTTCTCGTAATTTTCTTTTGACAGTGGGAAACCTTCGATTAATTTTTGCGCTGATGGCCCAGGTTTTCATACTAAGTCTCAAATATTCAAATTTCTCTTCATTTGATAAAAAGTGACCATCGTAAATTTTTGCAAACTATCCCCAGCAACCAATCCAGTTTCTTAAAACTCCGTCAAATTTTGTTAATTCTACCTTAGGTAATTTTATCTGAGTTTTTAACCCAGTCTGAGATATAGCTTCAACATTTGAGAGTACTGTTTCAGTAAAAATTGTTTCTTTAATCTTAAGAAATCTTAATTCATACTTACCGTATTTCGCCATTTCTTCTTTCACCTTAGCTTTTGTCACATTTTTATCTTTCAGAAGTTCTTATAAGTGAGTGGAATTTAAAGCTTTAACCCTTTCATATTTTAATTTTAATGCTTCAGATCTTACTTTCAGTTCTGTTTTATCCTCTCTTCTGGAGATAAGTTCTTCTAAACTACGTAGTGTGTTTTTTAAGTAAAATCTTTTTAAGTATGTTTTTCAAGTTGTTCTATACACTAATAGGTGGTGTGCTTGCCAC
>KK115499.1:79555-124835 GCA_000611955.2 Stegodyphus mimosarum
GCGTAGGCAACCTGTACAGTCTGTTTTGTGTCTTCAAATGTCTGTTCTGTGTGTTCAAATCTTCAAATTCTCTCTCTTGTCAAATGCTCAAGATTGTCGAATCGCGCTCCACATGCAAGGTACGGTCAGTGATACGTTTTTAGTCGGCAAGAAACCATTCTCATGCAGAAATTCACCAATTTGTGAAGTTTGCGGAGCTACTGCCATAAGCGAAAGCAAAGTGCGTAAGTGGGTCAGAGACTTCAAAGCTAGCCGCGATAGCATCCATGATGAGACCTCCGGTCGCCCATCTGTGATCGCAGACGATGTGGTGGCTCCAGTTGAAATGAAAATTGAGAACGGACGCTTCATCAGAATTGAACAGAACAGGCGCTTCCCGTTGGGTACCTAAAATCGTAAAGGAGGACTACAAAAACAAAAGATTTGAGTGTTCGCTGAATTTTTTGATTCGTTTGTTGGTGGACTTCACGCAGTGCGGAACCACATAAATGCGGCAGTCTACTGCCGCACCCTGCGAAAGCTACGCAGAGCGATTCAAAACAAAAGGCGCGGCATGCTGACAGAGGGAATTTTGCTATCCCATGACAATGCGAGGCCTTACATCGCAGCTCAGATCCGAACTTCATTGGAATCTTTTGGCTGGGAAGTTTTGGACCCCCCCCCTTTACAGCCCAGACCTTGCGCCGAATAATTTTCAACTTTTCCGCTATCTGAAACATCATCTCGGCAGCAGCCACTACAACGATGACAAAGACGTGAAAACGGCCGTGACCTCTTGGTTATTGGAGCAGGCGGCAAGTTTCTATGACGAGAGTATTCAAAACCTAGTTCTAAGGTATGACAAGTGTTTAAACAAATTTAGCAACTGTGTTGAAAAATACAGAAACGTGTGTAGAATCTGAAAATAAATTCGGTTTTTGAAAATTTTCCTTCATTTGGTTTTTATTTTCAAATGGCCCTTATTTAAAAAACATCCCTCATATTTGCTTACACTGTAAACAATCGCCGAAAAACACGTCGTTCTCTTCTATCCATTGTTTACCTTTGATTCGAAAGGTTTCTGTCACGGACACCAAATGTTAAAAAATCAACTCTTCGAATTGTACAAATTAAAATATAAACATTTATTTACAGCTACATAAAGAGATTTAACATCAGAAATGTAAGTTCTATTAAAATAGCCAGCGGCGTCTCAAAAAAAAAACTGTCAGCTAAACTTAATTACGATGTTCTAAAACACAAAGCATTATTTCCATTGCCAAATTCCTAGAGATGAATATTTATTGCCAAAGAAGGCTTAGAAACAGCATTCCTAACATCATTCATATATCTGGCAGGTACTTCTTCTTCATCGTTATTATTCTCTGGCTTAGGGTCTTGATTAAGTATCTCAAATGCATGTACTTGGTTGACTACATTTTCAAGTTGTTTATCATGTTTTCTAACTAATTGCATGAGCTCATTCATTTGTTTCGTGTTTCCTTCTCTAACTGAAAATGCTTGTTTCGCATTCTTGCATTCCTCATTTAGTTCACATTTTATGTAATATGCTAAACATTGCAGACTGGGCTATAGTAGTACTTTTCAGGATTATTTGATGTTTTAAAATACGGTATTTTCCATTATTGCTGGTTTGTTTCTTCATTTTACTTCTGTCACAGTATAGTCAGGCGATTTCTAGTTCGTCGATTATACTGTGACAGAACACAGTTCGTAAAATAACAGTTTAAAGTTGATCAACTGACTCTTCAGTGTCAATCTGTTTCTTATTATAATACGGTTCAAAAGCACTACGAACTCTAGTAAACGTGTGTTGTCAAAGCTATTCCCGCTCTTCAACGAATGCAGCACTCTCAAATGACGGCTCATCTACGCGGTTTTGTAATTAACACAAATCTTGGACCATATCATTTCACCACATTGCGTTACCATCCACAAAGAATATGCGTGCAAAATTTGAGCTCGCTATCGGAAAATAGTTTAATAGTCGAAGGCCATGTTTCGATAATAGCTTCAAATATTACAAGCGAATTAAATGAAAGCTCTTATATTACGCCCTTCGTTTCTTTCACTGGGGGGGGGGATTCAAAACGGGATTTCAAAAGTGATACAGACATTCAAAGTCATTCGTCGCAAAATACCGTTAGGCACTGTAACGTAGTAAAGTCTTTGCGCTGCTACACTAACAACATAACACCAGTAAGAAATGTAAAGAAACCTTGCTAAAAACATATCCGTGTTTGAAGATGCACGCGATGTTAACGTTAATCGAAAGCTTTGAAGTCTGTAAAATTTGAAATAGGTAACAAAACAAATTCCAAATTCTTTTTTTCACAATCCGAGAAACATACACATATTCATGCAGGTTCTTCATTATTTAATTTCTTTATATATAATGCAGGGCTCCAATATTTGGTGGCAACACTTTGAAAAGTGATTCAGCCTTTTATAGTGAACCAACACAAAATGCCAAAACAAAATTAATAGTCCTTCTGGGCAAATTGCTCCTTTTGGCTAGTAAAATAATTTTAATTTTAAAAAGTTTTGGTTACAATCACCAAAATATACCTCAAAGATTTTCTTATTAAAATTTCAAAATGTTAAAAAAAAGGATAAAATATTAAAATATATAAGATTAAAAATTACTGCAATCTGATCCTGACATACACGTTTCAGTTTAACTTCTAACACTATTTTAAGCTAAGTGATTATGACAGACATAATAATTTTAAAACTAGTCCCACAGAAATTAGCGCACAAATTCTTACATCTTTATTTTAAAAGAAATGTTCAAAATAAAGGGAATAATAGCCAAATAACAGGAAAACACTGTAGGGTGGGTTTCACTTGATCTGGTAGCGCTATTTAATCAAATAACCCCAACGCCCACCAGCAGACGAGCTCTCAAATCGCTAAACACTATTAGTTCCGACCAGGGTCCAGTTTCAGATGACGGACTGACTGCATGGAAGTTTTCGTGGTTTTCTCCATGTGTAACGTGAATACCAGTCAATTTCCCTTAGAAAGGCGACCCTCCCCTTAGGCAGATAGCCCTAGTATGCTGTGCCATAAATAACTAAACCGCACCAATACACCAATAACCCTAACAGAGGTGTTATGTTTGAAACAATGACAAAATCGTCAGAATCTTAAAAATAACCTTTTTATTTAAACAGAATTTAGAGTACAAAGGCTTGTCGTGATGCAACTAAACAGTCCGGTCAAATTTAAGTTAAACGTGGAAGCGTAGTCAAGGACTACTATATTAGAAGCTGGCTCACTCCTCTACAAGAGCATCAGAATTGAAATCTTGGCAGCGAGAAAGCGAAAAGCGGAATTATTACAAAAACCAGAGCTGGCGAAAAACTAACACGTAGCCTGCACCAGATGCCAGAAACACGCTCTGCCTTAACATCCAAAACGCCAGTTTAAATAGTGGCTACTCATTTGCATTTTGGTGAGAAATACGTAAAGGAGAAGTTATAGTAAAGGCTTAAATTATAAATAACTGGTTAATTAATATCAAATTCCTTATAGTATTTTTATGATATTATGCCATCGAAAATTAACGCCACTTGAAGACTTGTGCACTCATTCAATAATGAAAGTTATTCAAGATACAACTGTCACATTTCATTTGTTAGTTCGAGCGCAAGATTTACAAAAAAATTGTCCTTGAAGTAAAAATACTTTTTACCTTGCCAGGACAGAAAATTCACTAACTGAAAACAATACAGTTTCGAAACGCTTGCTTTAAATAAACGTTTTTTTTTCCCATTATGCATGATGATAACCATTAGAATGCCTCTAATAATAATAAATGTTTCACATTAGATTATCATCCCGACAAACAATCTGAATTAATTGTGTTATTTTCAAAGTCTCGATTTATCCGAAAAGTTGCCTTTCAAATCACTTTAAAAATTCAGGTCTAACTATTATCATTATTCATGATCATTCAGGTTTTAACATTTCATTTATTCACTTTTTTATCCCAAGCTCTTACGAGAAAGTAATCTAATAACTCTAAATCTTTAGGTTTTGCCTCTCAAAATATTTAGAACATTTTTATAAGCAGTTGCTTCAGCTAGTCAAATCTACTTGCCTTATTTGTCTTTGTTAAAATTTGCAAGAATCTTTGCGAAACCAGTTTATCAACTTCTCAATAATAGTTTATTTATATATATCAAGCCTTAATTTTTAATTTACTGTAATTTTATCAGATGTATATTTAAGTATAGTTCTCATCAGCGTGTAAGCTTCCGCGAGAAATTTTATTGGAAGGAATGGTTAAATACTTGAATAAAATATTGGTTTGGAGGAACAAAAGGTTTTATGTAAGGAATAAAAAACAAGAAATTTTACTGATCTCTCGGTATATGAGACTGCCTCACTTTAGTTTCTGTTACAAATTCGATGCCAGTTATAATACAAGTTATGATGAAATTTTTTATATCGGCGACTGTGTCTTGAGGAGTAATAAAGTAGAATATGCAGATATTACAACAACAAAGAAATGGGTGCGATCCGTCTCGCCGACCCCCCAACACATCTCTGACTCATGCTACCAACAAGTTTGTGCTTAAAAGCGTTATTCCCGCTAATCTTATAAGATTTTTCTCCCTCCTTACTGTTCCTCCGTGGTATAATTAGAAAACACGTCTGTCTAAAAATCGGAAGGTTCGGAGTTCAAATTCTGAAGAGAGCAATGTTGGTTCTTCATCTTCCCGGCTTGAAGAAATTCTCAAATCGCTATACAAATGGCACCCGATGATTATTGCTGACCATATTACTGGGTTTCTGTGCGAACAAATACAATAGCAGATATAAAGTATTAATTGGGCAACCAAAAAATGTCGTAAATTATGCAATCAAACTAATAGATATTCAAAATGCTTTCAATAGCTACATTTTAATATTTTATTTTGCTATTTTATGATATAGCCTTCTATATCCGGATAATGCAGTCTACATTAAAAAATGATGACTTATAAAGGTTTATAAGAATTTTAATAGAGATGCATTTATTTTTAATTAAACAGCAGATTCGACTAGTTTCAGACTTCCAGCGTTAAACAAATTTAATTGTAAAGGTTAAAAAGTATATTAACAACTTTTAACTATTTCAAACTTTTTCCTCGATTACAGGTAAAATAAGCCCCATTGTTCTCTCTATATTAGAAAATTCTTTTATAACGACGGCTTGATAAGTTTCTATGCGCTAGAAACCAGTAAAAGGCTTTAAAAAATCATCAATAAAACTTTTGTAAATAGACTTATTTTTATGTCACGAACATGGATAACGCTTAAACAAAATTTGCTCTTCGAATAAAATTTATTCGATGAATAGAACGTAAATTCGATTAGGAACAATGTATAAGTTTAGGCATCTTATTTTTATTATTCTAACGCTGTAAAGAAAGAAATTTATTTCTTTTCTAAAATGCGTAACATTTTGATTTTCTTTTCATTCCTACTTTTTAGCAAGAAAATAGAGTTTTCTTGTCCGTCGAAATCTAAATCGGCTGCATATTAATAAAGAAAATTATTATTTTGCAGCGAAGTGCGTAACATATGACATTAGAAAAACCTTCTATTCATTACAAAATCGATGTAGATGCTCTTATGAAGTATCGATTGTACATATTATAAATTAAATCAGTTAAATGGAATTTAAATAAATTGTGTCAGATACATTATTAAAAACTATAACAAAGATAAAAATTACTAAGAATTAAAGTTTATTAAGCAACTGCATTTATAGTCGGAAAACGTTTACTCCTGGTAGAACTAAAACGCTGTGAGAATGAATACTTCTTAAACAGCAAGTTACAATAAAAACCTTATCTTTCTCGGAATGCAACAATCGCAATGTAACCGTAGATGATATAGTATATCGTAATACAGTAACGTAATGTAACTTTGCATTACTCTGAACTGTGAGAAAAAAAACTGAAAGACATTTCTACTTTCAAAATATCAGATGTATTGTTAAGCTGCTTGAAAAAAGTTACTCTGCACCAGTCATAGAATATTTATTCCATAACCCATAATGAAACGCACATTCCAAAACAACATGAAAATATGTTCCATAATAGAGGGTCAGTGTAAAAACTCGCAGTCGTAATTCAGAATTACCAAAAGTTCCTGACTCACAAAAACTGTTTTTGAATTCGCAATGTTAATGTTTCTCTTCCCGGTCATGGTCAGATTCTTCTGTCAACCAGAATCAGTAACAAAGAAAGGGCAGTTAACAACCGGTGAATTTAACAATACACTATGCAAATGATCCCACAGACTCAGCATGAATGACAATTGAAGTTGATTTTACTATTTTATGTGCAATTTAGGTAAGTCCACAAAGACTATGAGATAATCAATATGGCTGACTATACAAGTAGGCCTCCTCCAACGCGTACCTTTAGAACACGTTTTCGCTTCAACTCGGTTGGAAAAATCCTAAAATTTTCTTACAACACGGAAAAAATGGAACAAGCGGCTGATATTATGGGTAGAAAATATGAACAAGAAACGGCTGCCTTTAAATAAAAGTGCACTTAAGCACAAAGACTTAAAAATATTTTATTATTTAAAACAAATGGGACAGTCGTCAGCTGATGAAACCAGTGGCTAGAAATGACTGGTTTGAAAAATGCAAAAAGCACCATACGTTGTACGGCATACACATACAGGTTCAGGTGGAAATGTAGTGGGACACCCAATGTTTACTATAAGTAATGTAGGTATAGTCCCCCTACACTTCGATCTAGAGAAAACCAGAAGATCACCGAGACGTCGTGACGCGAAACATTTGTTTCACCCCACACGACAGCCCCGAGACCTCCTGTGAACCCTGGACTCCCAACCAAGACCCTGAGCATTTATTAAAATTTTAAAAATATATGCAAAAAATATACATAACGTTTAACAGACGGTGCCATCGCATTTACATGCTTTGGATAGTTTCGACTTGAGCAATTTGGTCTTAGTGGTAGCAATACATAAATGCATAAATATTTAGTTAGTGGTAGCAATACATAAATATTAGTATATATATTCAAGAGATCTATAATAACTAATTCGGTGATGTATAGTTTCTAATAGTTTATAATTGTAATTGTTTATAAAATTTCAAAGAAATACATTGGCATTTAGTTCATAAATAGTTCCTTGCCATAGTTCATATATAGTTTCTATATAGTTGATAAAAGTTCATTTATTGAATGAATAAAATAGGTATAATAATAATAGTTCATTTATTATTTCATTCATTTACTGGATATTGGTAAATAAGTCTTAATAGTTCATAATAGTTCACTGGCAAAATTATTACTGTTTTAGACAACAAAAATAATTATAATAGTTCATTATAGTTCATTGTCAGTATTATTGGTTTCATAATTAGCAGATTTATAGACATGATCATGTAAAATTTTTAAAGCACGCGCATACAAGGGGGAAAGCTTCTGCGGATGAGAATCCAGCAGAAACGTATCCAGCAGAACTAAGCAGATACACTCACGTTTGTGAAAATTGCAACACCAAGAAGGAATCGTCATAATTGAATGCAATTTACTACACAGTTGAGTGGTAGTGGTACAAATAAATGATTAAATGTTCAAAGCAAACAAACAAGAACAAGAGATCAGAATCAGTATTTTGTGTGGCCACCACGCGCCGCAATAAGTGCTGCTACACGACGTGGCATGGAGTCAAACAAAGTTTGAATGTCTGACTGAGGAAGAGCATTCCATATCGTTTGTACGCGTACCCAAAGTTCGTCTGCAGACGCAACAGGACGAGGATCACGAGCAAGACGCCGACCAATGACATCCCACACATGTTCAATTGGCGACATATCCGGGGAACACGCAGGCCAAGGAAGAAGCTGTACCTGCTGCGCTGCAAAGAAGGATTTAACAATCCGAGCAGTATGAGGGCGGGCATTGTCCTGTTGAAATACAGCGCCTGGCAAGCTTTGAAGGAAGGGAACAGCTTCGGGCTGTAGAACTTCACGGATATACCGGTTGCTGTTCAGATTGCCCACAATTCGTAGCAATTGAGATCGTCTATGATATGCTATGGCGCCCCAGACCATAACTCCGGGTGTTCGTCCACTGTGGCGTTCGATAATGCACTCCGGAAGGTGGCGTTCACCGGCATAGCGTCTGACACGAATGCGGCCATCATGGTACCACAAATTAAAGCGGGATTCGTCAGAAAACACGACATGCTGCCAATCAGCACGCCAGTCTCTATGCTGATTGGCCCATTGTAGCCGCAGGCGGCGATGGTCGTGCGTTAGGGGGATCCTGTATAAAGGAGTCCGTGCGCGCAGTCCACACTGCAGCAGACGTCTACGAATTGATGAAGCACACAATGAAACACCTGTAGCTATTGACCACAGTGCTGCCAATTGTCTAGAGGAAGCTGTACGGTCCGTCCGCGCCATGCGGACCAGGTGTCTATCATCGCGAGCTGACGTCACATTTCGGGGTCCACTCCCGGATTTCCGAGTTGTCCGACACTCGTCCGTCCACTGCTTCCAAACGCGCATCACTGTGCTGCTGTTACGCTGCACACGAGAGGCTACTGCACGATACGACAATCCAGCTTCACGAAGGCCGATGATTCTCCCTCGTTCAAACTCTGTAAGTTGTTCAAATCTCGCTCTCTTTCGTCGACGAGGCATAAGTACAGATTGAGTTAACGTTTACCACTAGCAGATAACCACCGATAACCATACACGCCTCGCTACAGCCGTCTATTTATTCGGATCCATCAGCCGTTCGGAGGGCGCTGCTCAGCATACGCATGCGCTACGGATTTGCAATTCTAATCATTTGCATATCATGCGCTACTTTGCATTTCCTGAAAATTTCAGCTCACTCGCGTAAGTCCTTCATGGTGTTGCAATTTTCACAAACGTGAGTGTATTATTCAAACAAAGGGTTATTTGGCTGGCAAAATATTTAAGGCTGAAGAAACGTGAAAAATCACGAAAAAGAAATCTGATGCGTACACCACATGATACTCATTTTTTCCTGCACTTCATTTAAACTTATTTCCTAGAATTTCATTAGAGATATATTTCTCATTCAATTAATTCAGCTCTCACTTTGCGACGAGGCAAAAATACATAAAACCTCAAAATATCTTTACTAAAAATTGAAAAATATAAAACACCAAATACCGTTAAAGCAATTCATAAATAATTTTTGTAATTAAAAGTAGAGTTTGTAAGCAAAAACAAGCAATTCGTCCAGCAGGTTAGAAAGCAGATTTTTCGGTGCACAAAACTGAAAGTTTACTTCTAGTCCCACTCTGAAAAGACACTGAAGGTGTAGAAACCGACTTAATTCACTATTCTGCTAAGCTTCAACTGTAAACAAACACGGCTGCTACGGTAAAAAAGTTAGGTTTAGCCCCACTTAAATAATTTTTAAATTATTGATAATTCTACAACTATTGCATGCAGATTAACCAAAGGCATAAAAACCTTAACCAGAAGGTTCAACGTTCTGAGGCTACTCGTTTTTGAGTTATGCGAGGTACATACGTACGTACGTTCAGATGTCACGGAAAAATCTCTTCCGGATCCATTTTAAATTCTTTTTGCAACTCGTGCTGGAAAAAAGAATCCTTTATTCTGTCCTATCGTACAGATGTCACGCAAAAACATCGTTAAATTGCATTCGATAGCGGACAAAATGGATATTTTCGTTGAAATATGTCGTCGTTACCAGCCTTTTTGATTAGCACACTCGACGCGTAACCGAGAGGTCCGTGGTTCGATTCCCGGCGATGGCATTGTTCATTTTTCATCACTCTTTCTTCCGAAATAACCTAATATCTCTATAACTGGCGCCCGAGCTACAGAGGTGGTGGATGATGATTCTCCACAACCACGATTGGGCGACTGGGGCCCCTAATCCCCAGTCGCCCTTTAAAAGGGGAAGTATATAAGGTATTTCTCCCGCCTTCTTTGCATGCCTTCGTGGTGTAGGGGTCAGTACCCTCGACGCGTAACCGAGAGGTCGATGATTCGATTCCCGGGGAAGGCGTTGCTCATTTTCATGCCTCCTGCTTCAAAATACCTAATGTCTTTACAAGTGGCGCCCGAACGAAAAGGGTCGTTTATGATGATTCTCTACCACCAGGATTTGGCGACTGACTTCCCTTCCCCTAATTCCCAGTCGCCCTTTAAAAGAGGGAGTATATAAGGTATTTCCCCACCTTCTTCGCATGCCTTCGTGGTGTAGTAGTCAGCACGCTCGACGCGTAACCGCGAGGTCCGTGGTTCGATTCCCGGCGAAGGCGTTATTCATTTTTCAACATTCCTGCTTCAAAAATACCTATTGTCTCTACAAACTTATAAATTCAGTTACAGATAGTTCGCACTTACAATACAAATTTTGGGAAGGAAAACCAGAAAACTTGTCTTACAATTTCGCAGTAGCAAATCAAAGATTTAACAGCTTGAGAGTAAAAATTAAAGAAAATTATTGGGTTTGTAGTGCATATAAGAACATAGTTAAGCAGCAATTAAAGCTGAATATCGTTGAGGAATGTCCTTCCGTCTTAGAAGGGAATTATTATATGTTCGAGCTTTAATTCGCAAGTTTATGCATTTTGCATGGATATTGAACCTAATGAAATTTCTATATACTGAAATATCTACTGAGTAGCCTAAAAACTGAAATATACACTCAGAAGTTTACATCGGACGCTGAATTAATACACTGAAGAAAAAGTAATAGGAGATCTTTTTTAGGCAGAGTCACAGTAAACACGCGATTCGCTTTCGAAGTATTTTTATTAAAACTGCGTTTGTGAAAAGCTGAACTAGTTTATTTTCATTTGACATATGTTCATACAAGCGGACTATAAGTTATTTTCTCCCACTTTCCGGAATGCCTTCTTGGTGTAACGGCAGCAGACTCGGCCTATATTCGAAAGGTCCACGTTCGGGTTCCGACCAGGGCACTGCATATTTTTCACATTTACTGCTTCAAAAATAACCTAATGTCTCTACAGTGGTATCCGAACTAAAGGGAGTTGAATGATAATTTATCACCACCAGGACTTGGCTATTGCGTCCTCTGATCCCCAGTCACCCTTTAAAAGGGGGAGTACATAAGGTATTTTCTCCCTCCTTTCAGCATGCCTTCGTGGTGCAAAGGCAGCAAACTCGGCGCATATTCGAAAGATCCAGGGTTCGAGTCCCGACCAGGGCACTGCGTTTTCACCTTTCCTGCTTCAAAAATACGGTAAGGACTCTACAGAACATATTTGTTGTTGTTGTGAGTATCAGTAATACCAGTAATGTCAGAATAAGCCCACGAAATTCATCGTGGCAAGATCGCGCCTGACGTTGTCAAGAGCGCCATAAGGGGGGTCCGAGAATCTCCCACCCTTCTTCTTCCAGCATCCTCTTATTCTGTAAATAAAGACAGATTTTTTTTTCGTTTTAAAATATTATCCAAAATATGCAAACGAAGTACTTGCTTGAAATTTCTAAAGAGAATTCGTAGTTTCTCTACCCTCTCTTGTCTAGGTTTGAATATAAACTGCCTAAAACAATTAGGTGAAAGTTTTGGATTTAAACTGCGGATAAGGATATATTTTGGTGACTGATGCATGATGTATATTTGCTATACGGTATTAGAAAATAAAAAGAAGCAATGAAGAAGACAATTATTGACGATATTTGTTAGAAAACAGAAAATGTACAGTTTGTGTATAGCATACAAACAAACAAAAAAATGTAATTTCTTAGATTCAAAATGGGTTTCAATAAGGTGTATTGCTCTCCTTAACCAAAAACAATGTTGCACACTTTCGAAGCATGGATTTACGGAGTTATCAATGAAGAACTCTCTCAATCCTGTAAAAGAGAGTTCTCAAACTGCTGAATTGCTTCTGGGGGGGTAGAAGATAAGCGACTAGCAATCCTTCTACCTAGAATGTCAAACATATTATGTTGAGTTCATATCTGGGAAGCATTCTGACCAACCCATTCCAAGGATTCCTTCGTCGGAAAAGAACTTGTTCACTAGCTGAGCACAATGTGGTCTGGCGTTATGATCCATAAGAATGAATTCATCCCCAATTGCTGCTGCGTAAAGGAACTCAAGAGGTCTGAAAATTTCATCACTATATTGCTGAGCCGCTAGTGCTTCTTTCCTCATAATGATCGTATCAAATATTAATAGAAATACCGGACCAGACCATCACTCCTTCTCCGTTAAATCGAACACTTTCAAGCAATGCAGGAGTTTTCCGTACACCAGGTTCCAGGTAAGAATTTGCCTATTGTCAGATTGTACACTACAGCGGAATTCGTCCGTGGAGAGCACGTTCCTCTACTCATCTCGTCTCCATCTAAGATGCTCCTGTGCCACCTTCTTCGGGCGGTATCGATGCAGTTGATGCAGGTCCTTTCGGCGGTCCTGTATCAACACACCTGTATCAACTGTGTCCTGTATCAACGAAACACAAACCATGAGTCTGTAAGCATACAAATCCAGATGGCGGAGTCGGTTTCGAACAGTTCGAATCGAAACTCTGGTATCAGTAACCCTTTGACAGGTGCTGTTGCAAGAAAGAGGTATTCATAGTGCAAATTCTTCTTGTATTAGATACCGACCTCATCATGTGTTGTTGCAAGAGTACGACATTGTCCAGACTTTTGACGAACATTTCCAGCTTCCAAAAACCGATTCTATAGTCCGGAAATGATACTTTGAGAAACTCTTTATGCTTCCGCTACAACGGATTGCGTTTGACCCACCTCTGAACGACCGATGGCCTTCGGGCTACCAATTCAATCCAAACCCTCCAGGCTACCAAATCATTTTGTTGAGACATTGTATTCACTGTTACAAAACATTCAACGCGTGACAATTGTTTTTAATATCCTCCTACAGAAGGGAGGCTGCAGGTCGCTTTTCTCTTCTTATCTAAAACGCATATTATTCGACGTCATAAATAAAATTTGCGTATTCCCAACCTTGTAAACTCTATAATTTTCCTTTGTGATGGCTTCTGTTTCCTTTTTGTTAAAAAAAGTTGTCGGTTATATGGCTATTTCATACCGAACTCACAACAATCCCCTAACTGTTTTAAGCAGTGCTTAGAATTTTGTTCGAATCAACTTGCTTTTATAAAACATCGATTTTTTAATAAATTTTTGAAGTGCATAATTACAAAATATTCTGTAATCAGCTCAAGTAACTCAAAAATATAACGTTAGTTGTTAAACATTGTAACTTTTCCTTTAACTAAAATTTAAGATTTTATTTTTCGAGCTTTTTGACCTTGCTGTTGCTGTTGTTGTGTATTATGGCGGAAACCACTATGTCAGGCATTAGACACGGTTCTTGGTAAAGTGAGTAAAGTAGCCAGTTCTTGTCAGTTGTCATTCGTAGCTTCGAACAGGAACACTGGTGTTGTGGCCAGTTAAACTGTTGTATGTTCCATCCAACAGCTTTAAGTCAAGGAGACTTAGATTTATGTTTGTATTAACGTACTAGTGGTTAGAAAATAAAGTTAATATTTTACACTTTTATTGCTTCAGTTTAGGCTAAGACGGATAAAAAATGTAAACCACGGTAAGGATAAAGTTTGAGGACGATAGTATGATAGAGGTGCTTCTTTAAATTCAGCTAGATGTCCATCCCCACGTTATCGTTATAATGGGAACGAAAGATTAAAATCAAATACGGTTGAAGTAACCAAAAGAAAGCTACTACAAATACTACTACCAAATATTAATATTTTGAAACTTTTTCCGAAATTTCTATCTAATTTCAATAGAATGGAAACAAATTAATAAAATTACAATTATTTCATCTAGCTACAATTGCTCTAAAAAGTCCCAAAGTTTCGAGATAGATGTTTCTTGGATACCTATATTTTATATCTCCCTCAAAGCCAAGTTTAACACTTAACAAGCGTCAAAACGGAAAGCAGTTTTGATCATTTGATAGCTTAGTGCTTGTGACTGTCGGCGCTAGTTATTAGTTCTCTTTTGTTTAATCCTTCCAGCCATAAAAATAAGTATGCACTGAAGCTTTGATTTTAAAGTCCTTAACAAACACTGGGACATGAAGTTGAAAGAAATTTAAGCTCAAAAGGTTACACGTTTAGTGTCTAATATCGCAACTACGCTTATTTTAATTCAGTTACAGAGTCAATGAATAAAATGCTATATTTATGACAAAGAAGATTTTACATTTGGTAACTTATAAAAAATATTTGGTTTTAAATTCAGTTCATAATCTTTGAAGTCCATAAGAAAGTCATGAAAACGACGTTTTAACGCTGCGAGTAATTGAAGGGAAGAAAAATTCTGAAAATGGAAGTAAAACAAATGCTTTCCTAGCAGGAGAAATTGCTACCTCAGCTAAAGGTAAAGCAGTTTATTTAAGTAGCAGACAGCATTTCCGAAAGCAATCCAATAAAAAAAGGAAAATTCTTCTAGAGGAGAATAAAATGCAGTACAAATAAAATGAACACTTTTATGACCTTTTCTTGGGATTCCAACACATCTCAAAGAGATTTTACAGGAAAGCTGCAAGTAGAATTGTAAGTTGTATTCTAAGCGATAAAGCCGCTAAAGATGACGACTTTTCTTACAGCCGAGCACTTTTCTTATGTGAAATCAGAAACTGAAACAACTGCACTTAACTGTATTTTCTTTAGTAGTCAAACGTTATCTGACGGAAATTAAAGTGACTGATTTCATGTGTTAAATCTTAACTCGCAAATAAGTTAATAATAAAATTCATAGCTGTTTCATAACTACTCTATAAAGTAAAGTGAATGCATTACTTACTCATGACACGGTAAATTAAAAAAACTATCCCAGATTTAAGATATGTTATTTTCCTCATTCTCAAGCATCATCTACAGCTACGATGCTGTTAATAGAATTTCATAATATTCAGTTTTGCAGGAAACATTATTCATAAAACAATCCTCGTAAGAATAACACAATACCTTAGGAATAAAATTTTAAAAAGTGTAAATTTTACCTTATTTGTACTACTACCTACTATGCTGTTAATAAGCAGAATAATATTTAATTTGAAATAAAAAAATTTGTCTCGTCATGTATTTCCAATAAAATAAATAAATAAATAAATGCTTTTTGGAAATTCTTTCTTGAAAACTTGAAAAAGCAGGTAAATATGCATTAACATTTTTAAGCATCGGTCTTTCTTTTGCTAGTCTTGGTTTTAGCTATACAAACTTCGAGATTGGTTTATCTTATTAAGAAAAAACAAGCTTCCATGATATTTTCTTGAATGCTGACTTAACGATTTTCCATAATCAAACCATTGCATTTTACAGACGCTAAAAAGTAATATTGAAAAAAGAAAACGCACTGGCTTTCAAACATTTAGAAACAAATTATTTTCATCATAAAGATTTAAAGGTAAAAATTAAATTTAAAGGTAAAAGACAAGGTAAAAATATGAAAACTGACGCAAGTAATCCAAGACGCAAGATCATACAATGACATTGCAAAATAAAGTTGTACAACTTGTACTTTGGAGAAAGTATAGAAGGTAATTATGAGAAAACACGTTATTTATAATATGCAAAGAGAATAGGGTTCACCCCCCAAAAAAAACTTGAGGAAAATGGGTTTAATGTGCAATGCGCCCTCCTCTGGTCATTCACGCCAGAGCTTGCTCGCTTGTCATTTCTTTTATGTATTGCCAATTAAATTGCCAAAAACTTCAGCAGGGAGTAAAGATCATACATGATTTAGACCCCGATGCAGCTTATTTAAACGATCATACGGGAGCAGGCAAAGTAACCATCTCTTTTCTGATGGGGTACTCTGTTTTGCATAAAGCCTTCAGAGCCGGTTAGTTCATTCATCGAATACCTTACTGGTCAACTACTCGTACCTTGTGAGGGGTCCAACATCGTCTCTTAAAGCAAAAAAATAGACGATCGAGAAAGTAACAAAAAAAAAAGAAAAGAAAAGGCCCATTAAGATAGCGGTACTTTTATGTTACCGAAGATGCATTGGTGTGGCTACAGCGGACGTGGTCAGAGCGGACACTTCGAAACTCATCGTGGTTAGAGCAGACACATCTTTTCCCCATCTTAGAACAGATAAAGGGTGCATAAGTAAATAAATGCTTTTAAAAATCACAAATATAATTTAAAACACTATTTTAAGTGGCAAATCTCTTTCAAGTGGGACTTTTACTTTACCGAAGTTTTCTTTTTTTGCACTCGATTATCGAATTACAATGATAAAATATGTTTTTTCCTATCAAATTTAGTTATTTATATTTTAATTGTTACGATATTATGGTGCAAATGCATTTTAAACATAGCAAAATGTAATAAAAATAAAAACTTTCAGAGAAATATTTAAAAATCAATAGTAAGTAACAGTATAATGAACGGTATGAACAAATTTCAGGGATTTTGTGGAAAACTGTATTTTAGAGTCAAATAAATATTAGAACAGGCGCAGTTGCCACAAAATTAATTAGTTTCATTAATGTAAGTAAAAATGAATACTAGACGTAAAATATACAAAACAGATACAAGTAAATAAAAAAATAAATACTAACTAACCTTTATTATCAAGGCATAAATATTACCATTGGATTTAGTCCAACCTAGTTACAAAATTTAAACAGTTTAGACATTTTTCTAAATTGTTTGATATTTCGAATTCTTTTAGGATGTTTTCAATTCTTTGATTCAATTTTACATATACTTTTTTCCTTTTTATTCCAGGGTCGCCTAATTTTCTGGCTTTCAAATTAAAAGACATTTTTTGTGTTTCCTCTTTTAGTTCCTCTTTTAACTAATAAGTGCACATTAAGCTGGCTTCTGCCAGTGATTGCATTTAATGTGGAATTCCACCCTCCAACACAATTATTTGTCCTATAACGCTGTCGATATACATTATTCCGTATATGCTGAATATATATATATATATATATATATATATATTGTTACGCTATATTCCACTGCTCGACAAAATAATCAATGAATGTGGTAAATTTGTCAATGCTGAAAGCTTTTTCCCATCCAATGCTCCAAGCATCATCTATGTGTTCTGTTGGCAAGTAAGCTAATGCAAAAATCATTCTACAGACATTTTATATATCTTCGTTCTCTTTATTATTCCTTTACTAGACCCATTTCTTGTATCTTACACTACAAACATTGATTAAAATGAAAGTTACAACCGGAAATAGTCGAACTGGGAAATTCTAACGTACAGCTATTGATAGCTGCGGCTTCCAATTTTATAATGTTCGGCTTCCACTTAGGGCACCAATATTTCACTTCCTGAAACATTGCAATGTAAGTTGCTTGTCTCTTATGAGGCAGAAAAGCGCTGGATAAACGTTGCTTTCAGTTGCTGTACTCCTTAAGTCTACGTGTATTCTGTATGTTTGAGCAAATTGCTTCGGACAACTTTTAAATGTTCCATCTAAGAAAAAGGACTTTCCATTTTCCAAAAGATATCGAGATTCTTCTCCTCCAAATGCTAAAATCCTGTTATCCTAGTCATTTTGAAAGTCTAAACGAAGAAAGTTTTCTCCATTAAGAAGCATAAGTGTATCGTTTGCAAACTGAATGTCGTTGGCATTTTGGGGATTTTGGGTAGCTCCCAAAGCATTTCTCCTCTCCTTACATTTCTCCTCCTAACAGTCTTGGCACTGGAGAATGTCGGTATTTAATAACGAAATCACAACCTTTCTGATATAATTCTGAAAGTTCTTCTTGAAATATCTGGGGAACGGGAACTGACGTTTCTTCTCGGACTCTTTTTCTGCAAATCTCTAACTTCCTTTTAACTTCGATCTCACCAATGTTGGGCACGCTGGAATGTTCAGTTTTCTTCAGTATTTCGTATTGAAAATTTGTCTTTACATTTCCTTTACAACGATGTGTCTTTTCTTTTACGCATACCAATTTATTTTTTCGGTGTAAATGGTGTGGGTGATCATCTACAATTAAACATTCTTTTCCTTTTTTGTAGAGAGCCATTTTGTTGAAATGGCTATGGGTTCCATCACAGATTTTTTCGACGCTATAAAACGACATACACACTTCATAAGGATCCAACATCTACTGAGGAAATGAGAAAAACCTTTTTTCCTAAAAGTATCGGCTTATCTCTACAGCAGCTCGAAACTACACAACAGATGACAGGTGACTGATTAGGGAAACAACACAATAGATGCAAGAATGTCCGCTCTGCCCACCCAGTTACCCTCACGTGTCCGCTGTAGCCACTGTCAGCTCTAACCACGTAACAGATGCGGCAAACTGTCCCTATTTATCTGAGTTGTGATAGCAAAAATATGCCGCATGAAGGGATTCCTTCCTGTACGGAAAAAAAATGATAATAATCTTCTCTGGAGACGTCAATACCATTGAAACTAACATAGCTTAAACTGATAAATTTTCCAAACGGATTCCACAGATTGCCTTGCTTTAAGTCATGTCCATAAATTAAGGATAATTCGGAGTCACGCGGAAATCGAACTCTAAAATAAATATATCATCTGCAAAATCACTACACACATCTTCAAGAAGCATATGCAAATTTCAGGAAGTAACCACATGACACCGATGGTACGTCACAATGACCAGAGTGTAAGAGAGTGATATATAAGGAATACAGGCAAAGAAGTAAAATTGTTCGCAGGCGCTTTATAAGCATTTCAGTGCAATAGCCAAATAGTTATGACACAAAGGACGCATTTGGATGATTTTTTACGTGGTAGAATTATCCGCCGTCTGGAATGTGGGCGTATCCAACAGGAAGTAACAGACGAACTTGGAATTGCCCATAGTGTCATCTCCAGGCTTTGGCAACGATTCCAAGATGATGGTAATGTGAGTAGACGTTACAGCACAGGTCGCGCAGATTTACAACGCCGAATGAGGACCGGTATTTGGCAGTTACTGCCAAAAGAAACAGGCGGAGCACAGCCTCAGACCTGTGTCGCCACTGGTACGACAATTTCAAGACAGACGTGTACAGACGCTTAGAGCAGATTGGTCTATATGCTCGTAGACCTGTCAGAAGCGTTCCACTTACTGCAACTGACTATCGCCTGCGGTTAGCCTGGAGTAGAGAGCATGCATTGTGGACACCGCAACAGTGGCCTTATGTGATGTTTTCCGACGAATCCAGGTTTAGCTTGCAGTCTGATTCTCGCCGGACTTTCATATGGAGAGCTCCAGGTACCCGTTACCACCAAGAAAACATCATTGAACGACACTGATACGGTGGTGCGGGAGTGCTCGTTTGGGGTGGAACTATTCTGGGTTCCAGAACTGACCATCATGTTCAAATTGGAACCATGACAAGCCAAATCTATCGGGACGTCATTCAACAACATGTACGTTTGTTTCGGGGCGCCATGGGAGCAAAATTATGGAGTGCAACGCCCGTCCTCACCGGTCAAACATCGTAAGCGAATGCCTTCAATCGGAGGATATCACCCGTATGGACTGGCCAGCATTCTCGCGGGACTTGAATCCAGTAGAGCACGTGTGGGACATGCTTGGCCGACGAGTTGCAGCCCGTCAACCTTCTCCTACAGGTGTACCGGAACTTCGGAGAGCATTGCTTTTTGAGTGGTGTAATATCTCCCAAGATCAGATCGATAAGTTGATACTCGGCATGCCTACGCGTTGTACGGGACTGTATTGCATCGTCTGGGAGACATACCATGTATTAACAATCATACCAACAATGCAATATTGGTTTTTTGTAATTTGCTCCAGGGATAAAAAATCGCTAATTTTTTTAATAATCTCAAACATATAGCATCTTTTTTTGCTCTTTACCTTTTGTTTAATAAATAAGCTTTACAAATAAGTCAAATTTGTTTTGCTTCTAACTCTTCCTTTGGCTGATTTTGCATTATCCTTAATTTATGGACATGAGTGTATAACGCTGATAGCAAAGGTATAACGTTTTAGAAATAGGAACATCTTAATGCAAATCATGGTTATTAGTTTAAAAGCAACATATTTATAAGGCTAATATGCAGCAACTTAGAAAATGCTTTATTTAGCAGCTATAATAAAAAAGTTTAATGAAATTAATTTATCATTACAAGGGAGAAACATTTCCGTTTTTAATGGAAGGGATGAAATTGTCTTTCAAATGAAAGTTGATATCCTGGATATCTTTACTAGAAGATAATAAGTTTGACTGTTTTCTTACTTTAGATGGCTTTTAAAATGAAGAGAGTTTACAAACAGAGAGAAAGCCCACAATGAAATCTTAGAATATTTTCACGACAGTTAACTCTTGGTCAGTTTTACCCATAATGTCAAGAAAACAATTCTTGCTTTCGAAATCCTTTCACGGCGACCGCTAAGCCGATAGCTATGAGCGCAGCTGATTTCGGAAAGTTAATTTATTTCACATTTTATTTCGCATAAAACAAAAATTCAAAGAACTCCTGTTTCACAAATTTTTTTATAAGTTTGTCAGAAGAATATGCGAACTTACCAAAAGGAGTTATTTCCATTCTACTTCCTTTTACAACAACGTATTTCTGCGAATCAAGTGTTTCATATTACGCTAACACTGTTCTTGATATTAAAAAAAATTGCAATTCGAAGCCTCAGACAGATCGAAGTCATTGAAAACTTAAAATTCTTAATTTGTTTTACATTATTTGTTTCATTTAATTAGTTATGTGCTTCATTTTTTTGTAAAATTAAAAACTGAAAAATGTTCCTTTTACAGGTATGCATGAAAGCTGGAATAAATGCTTAATTTGTTTATCTAATATTTCTTTGTTATCATTTATTATAACGAAAACTCCAAATGAACTGTAGTACTTCTTAAAAAGTGTAGAACTTAGAAAATGCTTTCCAATGAGAAAATTTAAAGAACACTATTCTATATTAGTATCCAACCGAAAACCACGCTGTGAACTTAGTTCGAACAATAAGAAAACATTATCTAAAGATCTGAAAAAATAGCGGAGAGAGCTATAGAAAAAGTTGGATAAATTAGTTCTGTTTAAACAAGAACGATTTTTGCTTTTATTAATCAATAATCAGGAAAAAATAAAAACGTCTTTGATCGATCGTAGGAATGCTTCGATTTTGTTAAAAGTTTAAATGATGTTTTTACCAAATTTTTAATTCGCTTGATTTTATCTTGTTTCCTTAAATAATTTGGTTTATTTAATTTATTTTAGTCAAATTGAATCTGAAAGGATCTCAGTTAATTTCTCGATAAGAAAACCATGGAAAAGCATTGTAAGTAATTTGTAGTACGAATAATACCTGCGAAATATTACAATAAAACGTAACTTTCCGAGCCGTAATTGCTTTCCGTGTTTTTCATCCAGGTGATAAAATTTTACCAACATCCGAGGTTACCACTCCTTCGATCCATACGTTGATGTCCTGAAGAACAAAGAAAGCTCCTTTTTAATCTTACTTATCCGAGGTTACCACTCCTTCGATCCATACGTTGATGTCCTGAAGAACAAAGAAAGCTCCTTTTTAATCTTACTTATCCGAGTTTACAAATTTCTTGACGAGAAAAATCTGCTATCTTATGTTAAGAGGAATCAGAAAAAACATTTTAGCCGCGTAGCAAGCAACTTCACACAACATCCACGCCTTCTCCCGGATTCGAACGCGAGCCCAACGGTACGGCAGTCAACTAGTTTACCATCTAGGAGGCGATCCTATTTTGCGTAGCGTTTGCTGTTATCTGCGGTACGTCCTCCCTACAGCAACTACTCACGTTTCCGGACAAGTTTGGTTTTCCATACAAATGGTGGCCTTGAACCTAATTATCGATAATGTTCAAAATGTCTTCTTCAAAGACATTCAAGGGAAATGATTCATATTTATAGATTACGCAAAGGAAAATTAAGGCGCTCCGCAGCTGAGAATCTAATCCGAGAAGTTATTATCGATGCTAAAAGATCTTACTCGAACTTATGCGTCCCTTAACGTGACAAGTAAAGAG
Source organism: Stegodyphus mimosarum (assembly GCA_000611955.2). Classification (NCBI taxonomy): domain Eukaryota; kingdom Metazoa; phylum Arthropoda; class Arachnida; order Araneae; family Eresidae; genus Stegodyphus; species Stegodyphus mimosarum. The sequence goes on from KK115499.1 coordinate 101,568, forward strand.
AAATATTCTAACAGTGAATTCTAATGTAAAGAGGAAAATGACTTCATTGGAATCCAATTATAACGGTCTTCGTGAAATACGAGATCTTAATTTTGGATGCTACAAGACTTCTCAGTGGGCCATTAAACTTCATTGCAAATATCCTGAACTTGTTTAAAATTCATATAAAATGACTTGCTTCAAAATGTTTTTAGTCGTGTAACGGAATCATGATGATATTGTAATAAAATATAAAATATAATCATTGCACTGTAAGAAATTATGTTTGAAATTTAAAGATACTGATGTAAATGCAATGCAATGTACGATTATTGTACGAGTATGCATATAGTTCATAGATATATATATATATATATATATATATATATATATATAATCACACATTTAAGTATTATTGATTCGAATAAAAACGATAAAAGAAAGTATATAGAGCCTCGTAAAACGCTTTCGTTAAAAAAACATACGCCATAAATTTCAAAAGGCTATATATTAGACATATAAGAAGTATGCCTCATAATTCAAACGCTGTTACGCAGCTGGAGAAAATTGCAAAAACGCGAGCAGAAATAAATCTTTAGATGAAAGAACGAAAGTATTTACTCTGCCTTACGAAATTGCCATTTTATCAAATTAGCAGCGAATCCTAGTCCGAAAAGATTTGGCTGTGATTTTTCTTTAATTCACTTTTGAAAATTCTAGAAGTAGCTTTTATTTTCGTTGACAGATTAAGCAAATCTTTTTTTTTTTTTTTTTAGAATTCCAATCTATAAAACTGATAAAAGTTGAGGTCTTGTCATTTGTACGATAAATAATTGCAGAGAAGTTAGACAAATAGGTAAGTTGAAATGACATAAATGAAACAATATAAAACAGTAAATTTTTATTTATTTTTACCTTCCCCCTTGATAAATATATTATTACTATAAAAACTCATGCAAAGCTACTGAATGCTTTCTCCTTCTTTTTTATATCTTTATTTTCTCGGCTCTGGCAAACTTTGTTCGCAAGTAGGTACCCTCGCGTGAGAGCTACCCTGGAATAATACTTTTTTTTTTCCGAATTCATACAGTTCCGAATACATAAATGATACGTGATACGTGATACGTTTTATATACATTTATATACGTGCTTTCGTTTTAAAAGATACTTTCGCTTGACTTTGACAAACTAATATTATATTTTAACTAACTTTTCCACTTGGTATGATTGGAAGCACATTCGATGCGGAATCAAGAGATTCGAAACCCGGGAAGCATATTGCGCATTTTTCATGTTTCTTGTATCGTATAAGGTATTTCTCCCGCCTTCTACGCATGCCTTCGTGGTGTAGTGGTCAGCACGCTCGACGCGTAACCGAGAGGTCCGTGGTTCGATTCCCGGGGAACGCGTTGCTCATTTCTTCACTTTCCCGCTTCAGAAATCCTCTACACTGGCGCCCGAACTAAGAAGGTGGTGGATGATGATTCTCCAACACCGGGATTTGGCGATTGAGTTCCCAAAACCCCAGTCCCCCCTGTCGCCCTTTAAAAGGGGGAGTATATAAGGTATTTCTTACGCTTTCTTCGCATGCCTTCGTGGTGTAGTGGTCAGCACGCTCGACGCGTAACCGAGAGGTCCATGGTTCGATTCCCGGCGAAGGCGTTACTCATTTTTCGTGTCTCCTGCTTCTAAATAATCTAATAACTCTGCAATCGATAAACTTAATATCTCTACAAGTTTCGTCCGAATTAAAAAGGGGTGGACGATAATTCGCCACGGTTCGGATTTGGTGATTGGGTCCCCTTATCCTCGTATTCCTAGGCGTCCTTTAAAAGGAGGAGTATTGCGAGGCATTTTCTTTCTCCTTTCGTCGTGCCTGCGTGGTGTGCCTCAACCGAAAGAACATCTGCTGCGTCATCGGGAGGTCTAGAGTTCGAATCCCGGTGAAGGAACTGCACATTTTTCACGCTCTTACATCGATATAACTTAATGACTCTACATCGTGAAATGTCACTATATTACCGTACTATATTTACTACACTTACTTGTCACTGTATTATCGTCACTGTCACTATATTACTTTGTGGAACACTTTATACAAATTAGATTTGAGAGAAACTAGTTCAATTAAATGAGGAAGTGGTGGGATTTGGATCCAGTTTGACAAATTTAAGTAAAGTTACGAAAGATACTATTTTCTTTAAGACAGACAGATTTTGAGGGCATTTTTAGGCTACTGGCTAGTATTTGCAATACAAATGAAGAAACTTACGAAACTCCAAAGCAACCAAATACAGAATCTTAACTTCTGCTATTATGTTCAAATGTCTTATCCTTTACTTCACTTACCAGTGAAGCAAAAACATTGCGGTGAAGGATTTAAAAAAAAAAGTGATAATGTTCAGAGATATTGGACCTCAGCACTTCCAATTTTCAAAACTTATCAAATTCTCTTTTATTTATTGTCGTCAGTTATTTGGCGAGATTTCAGATTTTCTGGAATATACAAGAACAGACCTTGCCTGCTTGGATACCAATCTAGAAGGCGCTTTTACTGAGATCTGTGCCAGTGTTTTCATTGGGTTTAGTTACGTCCAAATTTTCAGAGCGTTGTCTCAAAAATAAAGAAGTCTCGAAGTATTTTCAACATCAGAGATATTTTGCTTTACATTCATTAACGAATATGTTGACTTTTCTTGCTTGTTCAGATTATTTGTAATGCCTTTGGGAAGTTAATTACTCAAATCCGCGAGTCACCTCGCCTAACCGTCACCATCGAGATAGATCAGCCTCAGGCTGGGCCGTCCAAAGAAACCTCAGCAACGGCTTTTTTATACCCTCGGGTAGAACCTCCCACGAGGAGGCAACGCCATCTATCGGCAAAAATAATAAAGAATTATGTTAATAGAATTTTAAAAGCACTAGGAAGAACTCGATTAGACTTAAAATCGTTCACTAAACATGCTAAATCTTTGTGAATATGAAAAGCCTCAAGAAAATCCAATTCCCCAACGGAAGAAGCTTTTTGGATAATTTTTGCAGATCCAAAGTCAAAATTATGATTAAATTTCCAACTATGATACGCTATTGAAGACTTGTTAATTTCGCCCTTTCGGACATAAGATTCATGTTCTTGATACGAAACTTTAACGTTTTTTTTGTTTGGCCAGTATATCTCCAGCCACACTGACACGATATATCATAAATTCCCTAAGAATTAAAGTCAGAAACGCAATCTTTTAGAGTCGAACCGTGAATTTTATTGATAGAGGAGAAACTGACATGAAAATTGAATTTGTGGAGAATCCGTGCAACCTTATAACTAACAGAAGGATAAAATGGAAGCACGACAAGGTCATTAATATTATTTCTAACAGTGGAATGTCTTCTATGATGGGAATCTGAAAATTTTTTAACAGCTTTATCAATGATCACGGGAGAAAATCCTCAGCAACTGCTTTTAAATAATTAAGCTCATTGGTAAGCAAGGATTCTGTGGAACAAACTTTGAGCGCGCGAAATACGTAATAATAAAAAGAAGCCATTTTTTGCTTAACAGGGTGGCATGACTTAGCATGGGGTGGTAAACAGTAGTGCTTACGGTAAACAGTAGTGCTAAAATCAATTTCATTGCGGATTATAAGAATATCAAGGAAGGGGATTCAATTTCAAGAGTGAATTGGATGGCTGGATAAACTGAATCCAACAATTCCCCTTCCCTTCCTTGATATATCTTACAATATTTACGTATTAAACTCAATACCATTCAGCGGGGCTTGCTTCTCGCTCTCCCCCGTGTTTTCACAATATCGAATGAGGTGCTTTGTGTCACGCCGGACACTCCGCCTCTCTCGATAACCTAAAGTTCTGTTATGATAAGGCTATATTAAGATACAATATTTCGAACTTATTTAACTATGATTCTTCAAATTCCAGTCTTTTCTGATTCACTTTCTGTCTTTAATTTGCATTTGATTCATCCGGCTAATCGTATTTCTATCACTTATAATATTTACGACCCTTGTTTAATAGAATACCGAATTTTTACTGATGGAGCGGGTTACGAGGGCGGCGTGAGCTCGGTTTTTGTTGTACATTATTTTTATACTGCGATTTATCACTGTAAATTGGACACTGAAAAATATAACCATCTTTATCAGGCCCAGCTCATTGCCGTTCTCTATGCCCTTAAATGGATACTGTAAAGTAATTTTGAAAGAAATTCTAACTTTTATATTTTTACAGATTGCATGTCTTGCTTGAATGCACTTTATAATACAGAAAATAATAATGGTATGATTATCGATATTAAAGATCTTTACAAAACATTATCCTTATCTTTTAATATTAACACTTTTAGTACCAAACGACGATATATCGTCGTTCGGTGCACTTGCCAAAAATACCAACGACGATATATCGTTGCGCCTTTGTTAGGGCCTTATTGTACTCATCACAAGAGGTCTGTGTTTCAAAATAACTTTATAAAATGTTAAAATGGTTCATATTCGATGCAACACAAGTGAAAAAATGGTTATTAGATTTAACTTATTAGATTTAATTTGTTATATTTTATGCTGATTAGTGCCTGTATATGTTAGAGCGATAAGATAGAAACGGGACCCGGGATAGTTTTTCTGGACCGTAATCGCAATCTTTATGATGTTTATGATAGTTATCGGAGTATTCAAGTGGCATGCGTGCATCGACTGCGTCCCGTTTCTATCTTATCGCTCTAACATATACAGACCCGCGGCACTAATGATATTGTTTATTGATTGTACTTCTGAAGAATAAAAGCAATCGATTATTTGCCATGCGTTCCATTCATAAATACTTTAACAACTTAAAGAATATATCTAGTTTAAATTACTGAATGAAAGCCAAAGAAATTATTACAAGTAACTGATATTAAAAGTAATGTTTATGAACAAAATAAACCAAAATGAAATGAAACAGAAGCAAGTGCAGTAAGCACAAAAAAGTGTCCATAGTATTGCAATCGTAAAGAGTCGCTAAGTTCTACACGACAAAAAAAGAGTTGTTTATATTTATTCGCCAGTATTTTCTCTCACGCCAACGGTACAGTACTGAGCATGCGCAGTGAGGGAAATTAGTTAACACTGATCAACTCAATGTGCGGTTTGCCATTACGCTTCGGGGACGCCGTATGTTCAAGGTTAAAGAAAATAACAACCAGAGTTAATTATTCTTATTATTTTAAGGAATGACAATCACAGTGGAATATTTGTGAAAGAAGAAGTGGTGGTTCTGCGTCTACTCTTCGAGGAAGTGCGTTAAAGAACATATCGGAATAGTCGATAATGAGAAAGCGGATGTGCTCGCAAAAGATGCTGTCCTGGGGAGTGTTTCGGGGACGCCCTATCTTCAAGATTCCAAAAAAATAGCAACTAAAATTATTTGTTCTTATCATTTTTAGGAATGGCAGTGACAGTGGAATACTTCTGAAAGAAGAAGTGGTTATTTGAAACATTTAGAACTGATTAAGAAAAAGAATATTATCTTCAGTGATTTTGACGCTTACCAGTTTTTGTCCGGACATAGGCGTTTCCCGGGATACCTCGCTAGGTTTAAGATACAAGACGACGATAAATGTAAACTATGTGATTTAGTTGGTGATGCTAAGCACCTCCTGGAGGAGTGGGCGCAGCCCGACTACTTCTTCTCTCAGAAGTATTCCACTGTGACTGCCATTCCTTAAAATAATAAGAATAAATAACTATTTTGACTTATCCCACTTGTCTGAAAGTAACATCAAAAAAAGCCCACAAAATTCATCGAGGCAAAAAATGCAAGATTGCGCTTGTCGTTGGCAAGAGCATTGAGCTCCATCCAGGTGACAGTTCAACTTCGCTCAAGTCGCTTTGTTTAGGTGGGTCGGGCTTTAATAGCTTTAAAACAATATAAAAATTTATTTTGAAAATCCTTTTTTGTGCTATAAAGATTTCTCACAATTATACAAATGTGTTATGAAAATTATTTTAACTGTGAGCACTCGGTGGTGAAAATCAGTGGATTATTTTTGCTTTTTATCGCTATCACTGTTTGGTCTATTTAGTTTTACCATTTTTTTTTTGTAACCATTGTTTGTGCTTGCTGTTCGCGTTGTGTGTCTTTGGTATTTACTTTTGTCTAAATGTTTGTACACTCACGTTTGTGAAAATTGCAACACCAAGAAGGAATCGTCATAATTGAATGCAATTTAATACACAGTTGAGTGGTAGTGGTACAAATAAATGATTAAATGTTCAAAGCAAACAAACAAGAACAAGAGATCAGAATCAGTATTTTGTGTGGCCACCACGCGCCGCAATAAGTGCTGCTACACGACGTGGCATGGAGTCAAACAAAGTTTGAATGTCTGACTGAGGAAGAGCATTCCATATCGTTTGTACGCGTACCCAAAGTTCGTCTGCAGACGCAACAGGACGAGGATCACGAGCAAGACGCCGACCAATGACATCCCACACATGTTCAATTGGCGACATATCCGGGGAACACGCAGGCCAAGGAAGAAGCTGTACCTGCTGCGCTGCAAAGAAGGATTTAACAATCCGAGCAGTATGAGGGCGGGCATTGTCCTGTTGAAATACAGCGCCTGGCAAGCTTTGAAGGAAGGGAACAGCTTCGGGCTGTAGAACTTCACGGATATACCGGTTGCTGTTCAGATTGCCCACAATTCGTAGCAATTGAGATCGTCTATGATATGCTATGGCGCCCCAGACCATAACTCCGGGTGTTCGTCCACTGTGGCGTTCGATAATGCACTCCGGAAGGTGGCGTTCACCGGCATAGCGTCTGACACGAATGCGGCCATCATGGTACCACAAATTAAAGCGGGATTCGTCAGAAAACACGACATGCTGCCAATCAGCACGCCAGTCTCTATGCTGATTGGCCCATTGTAGCCGCAGGCGGCGATGGTCGTGCGTTAGGGGGATCCTGTATAAAGGAGTCCGTGCGCGCAGTCCACACTGCAGCAGACGTCTACGAATTGATGAAGCACACAATGAAACACCTGTAGCTATTGACCACAGTGCTGCCAATTGTCTAGAGGAAGCTGTACGGTCCGTCCGCGCCATGCGGACCAGGTGTCTATCATCGCGAGCTGACGTCACATTTCGGGGTCCACTCCCGGATTTCCGAGTTGTCCGACACTCGTCCGTCCACTGCTTCCAAACGCGCATCACTGTGCTGCTGTTACGCTGCACACGAGAGGCTACTGCACGATACGACAATCCAGCTTTACGAAGGCCGATGATTCTCCCTCGTTCAAACTCTGTAAGTTGTTCAAATCTCGCTCTCTTTCGTCGACGAGGCATAAGTACAGATTGAGTTAACGTTTACCACTAGCAGATAACCACCGATAACCATACACGCCTCGCTACAGCCGTCTATTTATTCGGATCCATCAGCCGTTCAGAGGGCGCTGCTCAGCATACGCATGCGCTACGGATTTGCAATTCTAATCATTTGCATATCATGCGCTACTTTGCATTTCCTGAAAATTTCAGCTCACTCGCGTAAGTCCTTCATGGTGTTGCAATTTTCACAAACGTGAGTGTATTTTCCCATTTTCTTCACTTTTTTGTTTTTAATTATTATTAACTTGTGATTATTTTCATTTCGCTATTTTATGTTTTACTTATTTTCCTTTGCTGAATTGAGCGTGGCCTGTTATGACCATAAGACCAACTTATTTGGTTAGGTGAGTCGGCCGGCGCCCACTTTTGGTATCTTATAAACAGAAGTGGGCGCAGATAAAAAGGGCGACTGGAGGTTAGGGGACGCAATCGCCGAATTCTGATAGTCACGAATTATCATCCACCATCTTTTAGTTCGGGCGCATTCATAGAATCATTAGGTTATTTTCAAGCAGAAGACATGAAAAATGAGCAATGTCCTCCGCAGGATTCGAATCTGGACCTCTCGAATACGCGCCGAGCGTACTATCATTACACCGCGAAGGCATGCTAGGAGGAAGGGAAAAATAAGGAACTGAAATTCAATTCTTTAAAATAGGTCAAGTGAATATAAAAAGTAACACAAAACATACCCATATTCAGTGTCTGACATATATATGTCATATACCTGACATTCATCGAAATGTAAGGTCAAAATTCGTCATGATGGACGACAAATGAGCAGTTCTTAGCCCTTTGCTTCAATTTCTGTATTTAAAACTGCCATTTGGGAAAGTACTTTTAAGAATTTATAGTCTGATTTGGTGACCACAATTAAAAGTATACAGTTCCTTTGTAGTCTGACCATAGAAAAGCCCCCTGTTGATGTTACTGAAGGAGCTTCTTTTGGCTAACCCCGTAATACCAGCTGACATACCATACCTTCTTCAAATGGTCATGTATTGTATTTTTTAATATTGAGTCTGTGTAATAGTGCTGGATTGTATAGGATTTATTTTCAGCGTTAGCTTCTTTTAATAGGTTCTTATTTATACAGAGTAATCGTTTATCATCTTCTATATGTCTTTAGAAATAGCACTTTGTTAATATATATAACACAAATTTTACAAAACTATGACCGGCAATTTTTTTTTTCTTTTTTAAAATAAAAGAGCATAATTATGACGAAAATGAACTTCTGGATTCTCCATTCTTACCTGCACTGCTACAGTACGTTAAAGAATTTATGCTACAGTACGTTACAAAATGTGAGCAAAAAAAAAACTGTATTTAAACCTTTGCTTTGAATTAGATGACTTCTTACCAGCACTAACAAAATAATTAGAAGCTCTTCGATTTGAAAAACCGTGCTGAAGTATCGACACCGCGCAGTTTTCCAAAAGTTGCCAGGCGTTTGAAAGCATCTCTTTCTGCTCTATTGTGACTTATCTCACTTGTCTGAAAGTAACATCGGAAAAAGCCCACGAATTTCATAGTGGCAATGAGTGCGAGATTGCGCCTGTCGTTGGCAAGAGCCTTGAGCACCATATAGGTGACAGTACGACTTCGCTAAATTCCACCCCCAATTTTGATGGAGAACCCGGGGGCGGGTCCAAGGGCCTCCCATCCCTCTTCCCCTACCCACTTGAGAGGACTTTCGGCTCGACTTATATTTGGAGTCCCCCATTTAGTGTGCAAAGACACATTTACAAACATCCGTGCCTTCACCGAGATTCGAACTCAGGCCCTTCGGTATCGCAGCAGGCTGCCCTAAGCGCTATACCGTCTGAGCGGCAGTTAAGTTCGTTAGCATTGCATTATGTAATGCTATGCTATTTTGAGTTCTATTTTGTGGACGAGATTCGAAATGAAATCCGCTGCTCAAATTGGGGAGTTTTTCGGTTGCTGGGGGTCCCTTGCGTTTAAATTTGCAATGCTGGAATTCTAAAAGTTTTGAAGTTAGGGAAAAGCTCGCCAGGCGTATTCTTGACATGCAGATACGTAAATGTTTTATGTTATTTTAGATATGAATAATTTGTAAATATAACTGTGCAAATTGAATTGTATTAAAAAATATCCGGAACAGTATTTTATTTTGTTGTATTGAATAAACATTCTATGTCGGATCCTGTTGCAGTAAGATGACTAAAGAATAATAGCTAGTGATAACAAAATTTTGAATTTTGGTCACGATAGGAGTTATCCGTTCAATCATTGAGAAGAAAACTTGAAAAAAACTACCAGTGTTTCGAGTTTTAGCCGTTCAGGTCAGCCAAAACTTGTTTCGAAATTTTTGGTTTAAAAATTTAAATGATCAAATTTTAAAGATACACAATTATTCAGATTATAGCATGACTCAGACAGTCAAATGTTAGCAAGAACTTTAAGGTTTTTCTGAAAAATGGGAAAACTGTTTAATGATTAGAAAATTGGTCACTTATACAAATATTATATAATCTGAATCATACTGCTGTTGTTATTATTAACATGCAAGTCAACCGCAAGTAAAATCCCTTTTGTTGCTTATAAAACAACCAAATAATTGCTTCCAAAAGATATTTCATTAAATCTGCTTAATTTGCTGCAGCGAAATATTTCTTTTTCAGGCATCTGTTATTTACCTCTCAACAGTTTCTTTCTAAGCGGGAGACAACCCAAAACAAAGTGCTATGATTACTTTCCCTGCAACTCTACCAAAATATGAAAACTCACCACATGCGAAAAGAATTCCTGTTGATCGCTGTTCCCTACTTCCTACGCTTTGGTAGAGCTCGTTATTTTCATGTAGCGACGAAACTCGGAAATTTACGATATCAAAATACTTCGCTGTGAAGAGAGGGTAGCGAGGAATGAGTTATTCTTTATTCTTTTCGTATATAGATGCGACGATACTTTTGCTTCCTGTCCGAAGATTGTGTGAAAAAATGTTTGTTCACAGAAAACAAAGAGCGTAATAACACTACATAGCCTTTCATGCAGACGGCCAACATTTTTTGCTGAAGATATGAGCTCTAACAATATCAGAAAATAACCTCAGTATTAGCTCATTTATCGACACCCATTCCGATTTAGCAATTCTCACTCTGAATATGAAAGCCATAAAATTACTTCACTTCAATTACGCTCAGACTTAAGGCGATTCATTAGCAAATTAAGCATATCATAATATATATGTTATAATAATGCGATAGATTTGTTCACTTTTAAAAATCTTATGCAATATTTTAGGGATGAAATCTACATCATATTGTAAACATGTACTTCAAATTTCTGTCTGTGAAATTTATTTGCTTTAATACAAGGTTCAAATTGAAATCTTTCGTAAAATTCTTAGTTTTTTTTATTAAAATACTTTCTGCAGCTGTTTCCCTCTGATAAATAAATAAAAGTCTCAAATTTTATTTAATTTTTTATTAAACAGTTTAGCAGCAAAACAGAAATAAGGTACAGAATTCAAATTAAAATAGCATAAAAAATCCGATATTAAATATTTAAAATATTGACGAAATGAAATGAATTTAAATATACGTTTTAAAATTTTTCTACATTGCTGGTGCTAGTGAGATGTTTTGCATATTGGTCAAACCATAAGATTATGTGCTCACAAACTCTATACAACACAACAACTGTTCACTTCAGTTCATTAATGTTCATTAAATGTTCATAACCATTATTTATACAATTATCGATTCCGATGTTCGATGTCCTACCGAAAACATTTCGAAGACTTTAAACTTTGCAAATGACACAGGATCCTCTACCGTAAATCCTCTGTTTCGGTATGCTTTCCAGTAAAATCAACACTTCTATATTTTTTTTTTATTTTTAGTACACCCGTCTGAATTTAAATAACCCTACAGAGTTATTCCCATTTTTAATCTTTAAAATAAAATCATCCGGTGTGGACACCCCAAAACAAACCTCTAGTTATGTGGTGTACATAACTACTAAGTTATATACATTTTTTCCTGCACTTCATTTAAATTTATTTCTTCGAATTATTTTAACCGATTCCTCAAGTCAAGTTGAAAATGACATAAGAAACTACAAATTTTGAAATTAAATATCCCGGTCAATTTCATCATTTAAAATAGCACTTCTATAAATGGAAATATATAACTACGACCAACGACTGCAAAAACAAAGGCCGGGTAAGGAATTTTAAGCCAGGTAAGGGGTAGGGTGTATACATACAGGCACATATATGTATGGTTACATACATGTATGTTACATATGTGTGTATATATATATATGTATGTGTATATCATAGGAGGAGGAATCAGCTTGCAGTCGTGACCGATGATGGATATTTTGATGCGCAGTTAGCACTGATATTTGTAACAGCTTTCAATAGTCGAGTGGAAACATGGAAGAAGATGTCGACACAACCAAGTTCAGCTAATTACCATATTTATTTCCAGGCACACTAGAAGTATTCTTCGTAGACAGTACAGTTTCTGATCACAAGCAATTACAATAATCTCTCATATACACCGGTTAACAGGGGCGACATCCTTTCAGACAGCATCGGGAATATGTTAGCAGTTGCGGAAGCTAGGAAACTAGGTATAGCGTAATTAGCTCGCCAGAATATTTATACTGCAGTAGGTGCGATTCTATAGATAAGCTATGATTGGTTAGTATTAGTTTTGGTTTACACTTTTCAAGCAGCGTTACGTAACGTAGAAAAATCTCCAATTAGGGAAAACAGATGAATTTAGGGCGAGATCGCCAAATTTAGAATGTTAATTTTGAGATTGTGAATTAGTTTTTAAAGAAGCTATCGCATTTTCTTATATCTTACATATCCCCCCTTTAAAAAAAATGTCGGTAGAGCAGGGTGGCAGAAAAGGATTAGCGAAGCAAGAGAGAGTTTAGTATATGAAGAAAGACATGAAAAAGCATCAAGGATATAGCCGTTAGTTTTGCCTATACCCAATCATTATTCATAAACTTTCTCCTTAATTTACAATTATTGCGATAACAACATAATTTCTAAATACACTAACTAATAAATAAAGACAAAAATTAAGATAAATATAGTTTTAGAAGTCCTTTAGCACTTTTTGAAAAAAATGTCCAATGTCACTTTGAATGTTGAATGAAATGCTTGTATACTGAATTATAAACTTTCATATACTTTCATATTCAGTAAACTGTAACTTTCAAGTTATTTTCATATTTAGTAAAACTCATATTCAATGAAATGAACTTTTATATGTAGTGAAATATAATACTCAATTTCTATAATTAATTAAATGAAATGTTCCGAACGTACGATACACATACTTAATGGAACAAAAATTCAATATAAAAATATGATAATATAATGCAATACTACATAATACAATAACACTATCTCAGCCGATCAGAAGACAAGTGTTTGAATCAGATATTAATAGAAAACGATGGCTGTTTGAGTCTTCGTCACCTTCCTGAGCGGTAAATAAAACTTTTAAAGTTACTCAGTACGCAAGAGAAACACTCCGACGTGGAAAATAAGGCAGGCAAATCGACAACCTTGTATTCGGCGTAGATTTTGTAAAATCCTAATCGATTTCGAGGGCAAAACGGGTCCTTTTTCATGAAGAGCAAAAATTCTGCAAAAGCGAGAAAGCGAATGTCGCTCATATTTATACCCACAGGCTACCATTGGAAGAGCCGGTAGCGCTATCTATCGGCAGAAATAGTAACGAAAAATGAAAGGTTACGTTAGTAGAAGTTTGAATGCATTAGGCAAGACTGGATTGGAATTCAGTCTTCCCTAATTGGAAGTCATTGACTAAACAGGATAAATTTTTTTGTGAATCTGAAAAGCTTCAAGAAAATCAAATTCCCTAATGGAACCAGCTTTCTGTATAATTTTAGGAGAACCCAAATCAAAATTGTGATTGCATTTCCAACTATGATTAGCTATTGAAGATTTGTTAATTTCGCCTTTTCGGACGTAAGATTCATGTTCTTTTATGCGAAACTTTAATGCTGTTTTCGTTTGGCCAATATAACTTAAGCCACATTGACACGATAACAAATCAATGGCTAATCATAGTTGGAAATTCAGTCACAATTTTGATTTGGGTTCTGCTAAAATTATACAGAAAGCTGGGTTCTAATTAGGGAATTGGATTTTCTTGAAGCTTTTCACATTCACAAAAATTTATCCTGTTTTGTCAATGACTTCAATTCCAATCCAGTCTTGCCTAATGCCTTCAAAATTCTACTATCTTAACCCTTCATTTTTCGTTACTATTTCTGCCGATAGTTGGCGTTGTCGGCGATGTAATTCAAGCATACAAACAAATTTTGGCTACCTTGTGGTAACAAAATGAGGTTCACTGGTGTGTTGTATTTCTTGCTTGAAACAGTGTTTTTTATATGGAGAGAGTATAATCTTTTTGAAGCATAGAGAAACTAACTAACTAAGACTTTGTACTTGCTCCGTCAACTCAATGACACTACAAGGACTGGTACATTGTATCAGTCAGAGCCCCCCTAAGGATGGAAAACTAGCTGCCGAGACCCGAAGTCCCACATCTTCGAGAATCTCAGCCATTTTAAAACGAACTCATTCTTCCCACCACTGAACCGGCCATCTAAGACCACCGTCCCAGAGGTCAGAGACCACGGCGGGGTGGGTTTGAAAACTTGGAGCTTAAACTGGTCGCTGATTGAAGCTACCTACCAGTACTACACGGGCAGCCCCTCCCTTCAAGCTTTACCCAGAATACCGAGGACAGCGTGGACCGGACGCTCAAAGGCCCCGGGCGCTATTCGGCTACTGACACCTTAGTTACCGGGGACTTACACCAGCCGGACCGTGAAAGGTGGAGATAAACACCACCCCACGGAGTTCTCTGCGTCGACCCCCGGAGGGGGGAACATAGAGAAAGGCTGTTTCGAGTTCTTAATAGAAATACTTTCCAAAATGTCTTATTTTTAAGCTAAGTACTGTAATAGTGTATTCATATCGTCCTGCACATGCAATACATTTACTCAAATAAGGTTGAATCTAAAGCAGTATCTGTCTATTTCAGTTAAGATTACTGAACAGAAAACGAAGTTCTAGAACATACCATATGAATTGATCCTAGAATGAGGCATATTGATTTTTTCCAGCTATTTTATAGGGCAAATGTAATTTTCAGATGCCTTTCTATTATTTAATATAAAGGATACACAAATAATTTAATGCAAGGAGAGACGCATCAATTTGAAACTTTTAAATTAATCAAAATTCGTTTTCAAATTGGTAATAATTTGAAAGGCCATTCAATTATATCGGACATAAGTTTAATAAGGTCTAGCCTTCTTCGGAATACCAGCACAGAATAAAGTAATACCAGCACAGAAGAAGGGTGAAAAATAACCTTTTATTAAATCTAAGTAAGAGCAGAAAGAGCATATACTTCGTGCTTTACAATAGCACAGACTACTTGCGGTGGAACTCAAAGGTGATTAGTGATTAGTTAATAGTGGTGATTAAATTACATGACAAGTATAAATTGCAATTTTTTACCTACAGTTCTTATTTTTTAAATTTTATTCAGACAGTAATATGCTTTAATATTTTTCTATTTATACCGTTCTACATTTAAAAAAGATGTACGGAAACAAATATAGGAGATGTAAACTTACAATTCACTTTGATTGAATTCTAATTTTAATCAGTAGTAAAAAGATTTACAGAACCGATTTAGATTAAATTTGCATTCTTAAATATTTATTTAAGAGGATAAAATATAGGCATATTATATATATATCTCTTAAATATTAATTTAAGACGATAAATAAAGCAATTGCGGGTGTGATAGTTTACTTTTTTTTAATTTTTTTAAATTGTAATGGTTAATTTTTCTTCGACTGTAATTTCAGATTCATTTTTTCCATTTTAACTAAGGTGATGCAAATAAAGGTAAAGAGCCTCTTAACAGAGCAAATGCTTACAAA
Organism: Stegodyphus mimosarum; assembly: GCA_000611955.2. Classification (NCBI taxonomy): domain Eukaryota; kingdom Metazoa; phylum Arthropoda; class Arachnida; order Araneae; family Eresidae; genus Stegodyphus; species Stegodyphus mimosarum. The sequence goes on from KK115499.1 coordinate 116,918, forward strand.
ACCTAGGCTTCTTTTTGGCATTTATTTCTATAAAAAGGATTTTAGTGTACAGTGACAAAAATTATTCTCCCCGACACACTATTTCAAAGTCCTTAAATGTAATAATTTTTAGATCTCCTTTTTTGCTTTCTCTGATATAAAAAAGTAGATTTTAGCAAATTTAGCTGTCAGGATTCCACTCTTTATACGTAACAACGCCGCAATGCATCATAAGTATTTCTTAGTTTCCTTTACTCGACACAGTAAATTCTGTCATTCGATTAAACAAAAGATGGTTTCGCTTTCATGCTTTTCTTCCCGTGCTTTTACAGTTCTCCGAATTGCTTTTCATTATCTCAGTTTAACGAAATTCTCAATAAATTATTGATTAAAGCATTTTACACAAATGAAAAAGAAATGCCATTCTTCCACTACAAAAGACAGACAAAGTTTCCAAGTTATCTCTGTTTTCATCTCTTGTTTGCATATTACTCTTACTTACACAAATTTATGCTATATTTTGTTGCTATTCTGAACCCTTGAGCTGGAAAATCTTAAAAAACAATCTATAAGGGCTCGTCGTCTGGTGGAAGAAACCAAAGACGTTGCCCATATTCAAGATTGGAGAAAAAGCATCGCACTGTTAAAAAGAGAAATTAATGTGGCAAAGCGTAACTGCTTCAATAATTTTATCAACAACATTGATTTTATGAGGGCTAGAAAGAGAGCACATTCTTTTATAAACAAATTAAAAAACTGTGTCCCTAAAGCAGTAAAACAACCCATGATGATCTTTAATAATAGTGTCTCTAATGACAAAGATGTTGCTAATTCTTTTGCGAAGGTTTATGCTGGGTCTCAAAGACTGAAAACTGATTAAAATAAAGAACCAGTGCCACACGAGACGAAACGTAAAGTCTCTCCTACAAAAAAATAACCCAAGACATTCCGTCTTCTACTCCAATTTTACCATAGCGAAACTCAATGAGACTATTTGTCTGTTAAAGTGGGGCAAAAGTCCAGGACCGGATAATATGTATGCCGACTGTTTGAAAACTATAGAACTTCTTGCTCATCTGGCTCTTCTTGCGTTACTGAACAAGAGCTGGTACAGCGGTGTTCTCTCTACTTGGATGAAAGCTACTGTTATTCCTATTTTAAAGAAGACTAAACCTGTTGATCAAATTAACAGTTACACACCTGTTTTCTTGGCCTGTATCTCGGCTAAGGTCATGGAGCGCATAATTATATCAAGATTGAATTGGTTTTTGGAGTACAATAATTTATTATCTCCTGCACAGGCCGGTGTAACTGTACAGCTTAACAAGTTGTCTACTTTAGCCAAGATGTAAAGGACTCCCTAGGTAAGTCCACCCTGTCAGTTTTTGTGAACTTTAAATCCGCCTATGGCAGAGTCTGTCGCTTAAAGCTTATTAAAAAACTTCTCTCCCTTGGTGTACAGGGCAAAATGCTGGCCTGGATCAAAATTTTTATCAACGAAACATTTACTAGAGTTCGCTATGGCCAGAGTATGTTCCTTTTCAAACAGACAAAAACAAGTCTCCCTAAGCGCGCTGTAATGGGCTCCTTATTATTTAATATTTATATAAACGATTTGCCTGACATTCTCATGTCTGACCCTGCAGTTAAGACTGCTCGCTGACGATCTAGTCTTCTGGAGCTGTGCTCCAAAGAATCGACAGCAAAGAATAAATTTTAATCTCAATGATGCCTTGGGGAGACTGGATCTTTGGTACAGGTATAATAATATGATTTTAAACCTAGACAAAACTGATTGCCAGTTTTTTTAACCTTGAATAGACAGCACTTTTCAGCCTCCTATATCGAAGTAATCTTTGTTAGTAATAACGTTATCTATTTGGGATGCAAACTGGATTCACATCCGAATTGGAATGAACGTATTTCTTATATAAAGGGAAAAAAACTGAAAGACTTGACAATTTTGAAACGGTTGGCACGCTGCCGATGTGGGTGTAACAAAGAAACTTTAATAAATGCATATAAAATGTACATTCAAACATTATTTTATTCCAGTAATGAAGTTTTGGTGTCTACTTCCATCAGTACAATCGTCGTTTTGGCAAGATCACGAAACGAATCCCTCCGCCTAATAACAGGTGCAGTTAAATCCGCCCCCATAGCGGCTATGGAAGCGTTAACCAAAATTTCTCCTGTCATGCATAACATTCGTAAAAATTATGCAATTTTGTTTCAAAAACTTTGAAGATTCCCAAATAATAAATATTGCAGGAATTAAAATTTTAACAATGATAGAAATTTAAAGACACAAGTGGGTTTCAGTCAAACTGGTTAGCAGAAAACCTAGATCTTGTTCGAGAAATTAATGTAATTGGCTGCAAAAATACCTGAATTTATGCTAGCATTTTTGCACGTTATTCTTTGCGTTACTCCAGTAGATATGCTCTCGAACTCTCTGCAAGATCTTAATTATTCCGAAGTGGCCTCCTGTAGGCCTACTATGTAGCTCTTTAAGGGCGTCTGGGATCCGGACCTTGGAAGTATCAGCGGCTACTGGAAAGTCTTTGCATCATCCGATTCAAATTTCCGGTACAAGACGTCATTTCTAATATGGAGCGAGCTCCAGAATGCCCAATATTGTTCTGTTGCAGGACCATAAGTAGAAATTTCCTACCAGGTAGGTTTCCTGTTTGAAGACTCCATTAGTTCAATAATGTTTATTGTCGCAATCTTCTCGATGGTTTTTCCTGACTTCTTTATTACTCCATGGGTTTCGATCAGCCGCTGTTAAAGTTGTAACTTGCCGGACGTCATGATTAACACACCTGATTAAGCAGCTCGTTTTTCTTTTGATAAATCCCTTCTGATGATAAATAGTTATGTCCTCAGATTCTGAATGTAGTTCCAATGAAAAGTTATATTTCCTTAGAAAGTCTAATCCGAGTACTGCAAGGATCTGTAATATCTGCTACATATGCCGTGTGTTGGTAGGCGGCACTTCCAAACGTGATGTTTAAGCTTAATTTGCCATCAGTTTCGGTTTTATCACCAGACGCAGTCTGAAGGGTAACGCAGGATGGCGTCCAAATGAGTTTATCTTTAAACTGTTGAGCTAAATCTTTCCGAATGATGGTAACATTAGCTGTGTCAATGATCATATTGCAAAGGACTGCATTTATATGCCCATTGATAAATAATCCGTCACTGCAGAAATTTGAAGCGCTCTATCTTGAGGCTTCTAATTATCTTTCAAACTCCGCTCGGGCACTAATTTGCATCCGTGGTGAGCTGCTTTCCTGCATCGTTGTGGGAGATGGTATTATTTTACGTGCCCTGGGGTGTTGTGCAGTTCCGTCGTATGTGTCCTTCAGGACCCCAGCTCCAGCATTTTAGGGTCGGTTTCTTGTCAATAATATTCCGTCTCAAGGCATTCAGTTGTCTGGTTAAATCCTCTAGACCAGCAGCCATTTGATCCCCTAGTTCTTGGACTTGAATAGTTCTGATTAGGTGGCGCTAAGAGTTGCTTGCTTGGCTGCCTCGAATTTCATGGCGTACACTAGAGCGTTTTTTAATCCTTGGCATGCGCCATTCGTAGAGCCTTCTGTATTTCCGAATCCCATCGATGAAGTACTGTAGGGACAATATTTTCAAACAAAAACACTCCGAAAGGGCGAGTCGGGACAGCCTTTCAACATACGTGGCGAGCTCCTGGAATGTTTCCGTGGGCTTCTGTTGATGGGATTTAAATTGAAGCCTACTGTAGTCTTTAAACACTTCTACCCCAAGCGCAGCTCCAACGCGCCGGACATAGCTTCGAAATCTATTCTTTGGTTTTCGGAAGAGACTGAAGGAAATTCGCTGCGTCCGCTCTCGGAGAAGCGGCGAAGTTACAGGCCTTAGCTTGAGAATCCCACCCATTCGCGTCCGCCACTACAGAAAAGTGTGTCTTCCCATCACATGTCCATAGCTTCAGGGAGGGACGAGCAGGCATGAGTTAAAATTATCAGAATTGCTCCCTGCCGTTCGCTACGAATTTCTTTATGGCTTCAACTTCTTTCGCGACCACAGAAACCTTGTCATCAATTTGTTGTTCCATGGCATAAACTCTCTCTTCTATTCGTTCTCTGACAGGAGAAACGTTTTCTTCAATTTGTCCAAATTTATTTTCAACCATATCTATTCTGTTTTCCATAGCCTCAAATTTGTTTTCTATTATGCAGGTAATTTCTCTTTCCATTTCTTCTTGACCAGCTTCAATCTTTTCTTGAACGGCTTTCATCTCTTCCTTAACTGATTCTTGTCCAGCTTCCATTCTTTTTGACCGGCTTTCATTTCTTCTTTAGCCGATTCTTCGTCAGTTTTCATCTCCTCTTGGCCCGCTTTCATCTCTTCTTTAAACGTAGCAAAGGCTGCCACCAACTGCCTTAATTGTTCTTCCATCGCTCTTGTCACTGGCAGTCAACCTCACTCCTGACAGCAAAATGTGTTGGGTGCGTACTGTTCGTAATAAATTGAGTCCGATAATTTGTGTCCCAACATTTTGCTGTTGATTTCAAACAGTTTGGAAAACGGAAAGGTTAGCTCCCACTTTAGGGCTGTAGTTTTGCACCGTGCTTCCAGTCTAGTTATGCTGTGTATATACATAAAGTACACATGTTCAAAGTGCATATATTCCTGTACATATTTTAGCAGACTATCAGGATAGTTCATGTAAAGCAAGCAATTTATGGTATTATTGTTTTTATTTATGCATTAATAGTTATGTCAGTGTCACAGTATTAAGTATTTTCAGTGCTCGTATCAGAGTACGTATCTCAGCATCTTATAAACATTTACTGCATTTGTATTATCATTTATATGTTGCATATGTGTTATTGCAATACCTGTATATTTATTGTCTGCATCAAAATATTTGAAGTAATTCATGTATTTTAACAGTATACATATCGTGCTTGTGACAGAAATTCGCTAAGAATTAAGTCGTATGCACATTCAACATACGGTGATTAACAGGCACCTTTCCTAAGTGGACCGGCTTCCTATCGGTACAAAAATGAAAGGAAAAGTGCGAAACAATTATGGTTAAATATAACAAAAAATGAATTGTTTATTACTCTCTTTCGGCACGGATGTTGATAGCCTACTTTTTATTACTGAGCATTATATAAAAACGTTAAGAAAATTTGTCAATATTTATCGATTATATATGATTAAGCAAATGTTACGAAGAAAAAATTAAAATCTGAAGAATAATTTAATACACTCCAAAAAAAAATCGACGCCAGAGCAGCAAAATCGGCTTGGATAAAACAATTTGTGCGCTTATTAATGTCTTGAAAACCGAATTTTGCCAATTCTCATGTGTACCATACACTAGGATTAAACCATTTTTACTATATACATTTCTAAAATTTTGGCGACGCACAAAACTGCCGCGGCACAGTGATTGAGAATCACTGGCATAGAGAGAGACGTAGCCAAAAGGCGAACGCCCGCTGGTCAGAAACTCTGGCTCTCTAAGTAGTCAGTGGAACTTCGACTTAAATACCACTCTTACTCATTTGCAATAAACGCAATTTTGAAAACACATTCTCGTAGGAAATTGTAGGCTGAAAATAGAAAGCATAGGAAAGTAGCTTTAACTAAAGATAACTGTTAGAAACTTAGGATAAACCTTACAGTACAATTAATTGAAAGAATACGATTAGCTTTAATTGCCCCATGGCTAGAAAGAATGCAGACTTGCAGCTAATCATGTAAAATGTTGTATCCAAAACTGCATAACTTACAGCTGCTTTCATTAATTTTGGAAAGCTTGCATCAAATTAATATAGCTCATAAATTTAACTGCATGAACATAAAATCTAAGCATAGCAAAACTCATTCTTTTACTGAACGTTATTTGTTTAATTTTTAATGCATTTCAGTCATTCTGGACTATGCGCGTTTAGTTAAAATTCTAGACTATGTGCGTTTAGTTGGCATTTTAATTAATTATAGTAAAATAACACTGAAGAAATAATCGGGTTCGTGTTTGTACAATACATTATGTAAAGAATTTTTTCTGCGTTTTAGCTTTTCATATAGATATCAAATACATGTAATTTGAAAATAATTTAATAATAGATGAAAAAAGTAATAAATTTAGCATCAAAACAACAAATACATGAAAGAAATGAATGGTGATGAATTTTTTATCTTATAAGGTATTTCTCCCAACTTCTTCGCCTGCTTTCAATGGTGTAGTGGTCAGCACGCTCGACGCGTAACCGAGAGGTCCGTGGTTCGATTCTCGGCGAAAGCATTGCTCATTTTTCATGCCTTTTGCTTCCGAAATACCCTAATGTCTCTACACTGGCCTCCGAGCTAAAATGTTGGTGGATGTTGATTCTCCACCACCGGAATTTGGCGTTGGGTCGCCTGATCCCCAGTCACCCTTTAAAAGAGGGAGTATATAAGGTATTTCTGCCACTTTCTTAGCGTGGTGTAGCGGTCAGCACGTTCGACGCGTAACCGAGAAGTTCGTGGTTCGATTCCCGGCGAAGGCGTTGCTCATTTTTCATCTCTCTTGCTTCTAAATAACCTAATGACTCTACAATCTAAAAGTTCAAACAGGAGAAGGATGAATTAAAAGAGTTTATAATGTAATTTGTAAATATCTACTTACTGTACAATTTCTCTTGGCTATGCTTTAACTGAGGTCCAACTCTATTTTGACTGGTCATGATAAGCCCATGGCGGGAAAATTTTATTCTTTTCTAATATCTGCGCTTTCTTTTTTTTTGCATTACCTTTAATGCTTTCCAATTTAATTTTTTTTTAAATCTTAATTTAAATTTACGCTTTGCGAGTTTTAAAAAATTTCCATCCCCATTTTTTTCGCCAATTGGACTGGAGACGCTCCGAAAATGTTCATCAGCTAAGACGTTTCCTGGGGCTTTGCACCTACTATAGGATATTTGTGAAAAACTTTTTTTTCCTTCGCAAGATTCCCTTCACAGACTGCCAGACTTCATTTTCCCCATTTCCAACCAGTTTTTTTGTGCTAATTTCTAATATTATTGTTCTAAGTTAATTGTTGAATATTACTTGTATTCTCTAATTTAAGTACACTTTTTTCGTTTTGATTTTAATATTAGTAATTGCATATCTTAAAAATGAATTTAATTCCTTTAACCCTTCGAAGGGCACCGGTATAAAAAATATACCGGATGTTTGTCAATTTTTTAACCTCCTAAAAAATGATAATTTTTCTACATTCTAATCTTGAGTTTCTAGTGTTTTCTTTTGATTCTAAATGGCAGCACTACCCTATGATTGCTCAATATTTTGCAATTGTGAAATTAATATACCTCATTTTAAGGTATCATGTTTGAAGATTCATAAATTCTATTGAAGGGGGAGAAAAAATGCAAAATCTGCAAATGTATGACGTACAAATGCTAAATATTATATATTTGCTGCATTTAAATGAAAACTGTTAATTAAAAGAAGATTATTTATACGATTTTAAAACCGGTATATAAAATATACCGGCGCGCATACAAAGGGTACAATGCCAATAGATGGCAGCACCAGGTATTTCTCTATTCTGTGGAATGACACAAATTACTTTATACACAGTCCAGTCACATTAATGTGACCACCACGTACTTTCCATGTCAGAGTTAAATAACCAATCACAGAAGGCAGGTGGCAGCACAGTGCAGTTGAGCGTATATAAAGGGTGTGTGAGGGCTTCGGAAAACATTTCAATCGTTGGCGTAATGCAGAAACGAAGCGATTTATCCGACTTCCAAAAGGGCATGATCATTGGCTTTCGGGCCAAGGGTGGAAGCATTTCCGAAACGGCTGAGTTTGTGAACTGTTCGCGTGCCGCCGTGGTAAAAGTGTACCGTGCATGGCAAAATGGGACTGTCCAAAATCAGCGACGTGGCAA
>KK115499.1:126119-145725 GCA_000611955.2 Stegodyphus mimosarum
AACAGGGAAAAAGGAATGCACTTTCGCACCTGGCTAGAGAAATGGAAAAAATGCTGATTTGAAAGCTTGCTTTTATGCGTTACGATATCCAGGTCTTTGTTAATTTCAGAAGGAGACTAGGGAATACAAGAGAAACTTTTTCCCAGGGTTAGGATATAAGTAACAGGTTTTCGAAATAAGTCTTCACTATTGGTGAAAGGAGCGAATACATACTGTCAGTTTTAGATGCAAACATTTGTCTTCGGCAGTTTCAGCTTATCGTATTATACTAGTTCAATTACAGCATGATATGGTTTACGCATGCAGTGATATATTTGCTAATTTTTTTCAATTTTCATTAATGATAATATTGAATTTAAATAACTTTCAAAAGCTTTTTACCCGTATTTTACATAAGTATGTTCAGCTGGGTGGCATCATAAAAGTTCCTAAAAATATAAATTTTATTTTTAAAATTTTAAATTCCTAGTGAAATTTTAAAAGTTTTTGACTTAAGATTTACGTAACTATAGCCAAGCACTCATTTTTATAGACACACATCAAAAGTACGCAATAATAGATTTAAAGAACAAAAATTAACTCTTGGTAGATCCATGGGAAAAAAATGTCCTAGAGGGGCAACGGTATAAAATATATACCGGCTCTCAAAATTCAGGATTTCACTCTAGATTTTTTTTCAGCCTTAATTTTGTGTTCTTAGGGTCCATAAGGTACAATTCATGCAAAATTTTACCAAAACTTAAATTCTTTTATATACCGCCCCTCAAAGGCTTAAATTTGTTTTTATGTGTTGTTATAGGAGAGCGACCGTGTAGAGGAGGCATTCCAAATTTGTCAGATGATTATGATTAAATGATTTAAAATGGTTCTTCAGCTAATTTATGGTGAACAGAAACACGTGGTTTTCCTAAGAAGTTGACTCAATTGGGATCTGATCGATCTCCTCTCGATATCGTTGAATCAGATTTTAACTGTGTTCCTCTTCCTTTTCTTTTTTTTATGTATTTTTGTATATTTCTATTGTTTTCTTCTGGTTCAAATACATTAAGTTGATAGGGTCTTTTTACATTTTTGATGGAAGATTTAAGTATTATAGCGGAAGGATATTTCATTTCTTTCATATCTTTGTTGTTTCGGCTCTAAATTTATTACTTTTTGCCTATCATTAATTAATATTTCAGCAGCATTTTGCGCGGAAATGTTCAGGAATATTTTTGTTGTAAAACATTTCTGTAATCCTACACTGGTGTGCAAAACTTAAGCAACAATGTAAACATTTAGCAGATAGCCATGAAATTGCAGAAAAGGAGGTCTGGAGATCAGTACAGACACGTAAGTCAGTAGAGACGTCATGAGTATGCAAATATCAGGAACGAAACGTCAAAGGCGACGTGAGCATACACAAAACGTGTTATGTCGGCGCGCGCAGCTCAACAGTAGAATAAAATGAAGGACGGAGACGCAATTGAACATATTTGCTGCAAGTGCCAGTGAGTCAGTTCGTGAAATATGGCTAGAAGAAATCACCTGGACGACTTCACACGTGGAAGAATGATCGGAAAGCTGGAGGAGGGGCGTACTGTCACCATTGTATCTGTAGAGTTTGGAATCAACAAAAGTGTCATTTCGCGCGCTTAGAAAGCGTTCCAAACCACAGGTACAGCTGTTAGAAAGGTTGCTGGTGGCCGCCCGAGTACGACATCTGCAGGAGATGACCGATATATCGTCCTGCAGGCGAAACGAGGGCGACAGCAGTCAGCAAACGCCATTGCTCAGCAACTCTGTACAGCAACGGGGCGACAAGTGTCGCGGTTTACTGTGGCCAGACGCCTTCACAAAGGCTAATTCGCCCGCCGTCCTGAACGCTGACTCCCGTTGAAAGTTGGCCACCGTTTACAGTGGTGCAGAGAGCACAAAAACTGGACAACTGATCAATGGAGTCGTGTCCTCTTTACGGATGAGAGTCGGTTCAGTACCAGAAGTGATTCTCAACGCGTTTTGATTTGGAAAGAGGTCGGGAGCCGGTTTTACCCCAGTAACATCAAGGAAAGACACCATAACGGTGGTCCTGGAATTCTTGTCTGGGGAGGCATTATGCTGAACGGGCGAACTGAGCTCCACGTTTTCGACAGAGGGTCTGTAACCGGGGATCGCTATTGTGAGGAGATACTCCTTCCCCATGTGCGTCTGTTCCGAGGTGCCATTGGCCCAGACTTAATTTTTATGGATGACAATGCACGGCCACATCGGACTCTTGCTGTTGAGGAGCTACTGGAAAGTGAAGATATCACTCGAATGGATTGGCCATCTTACTCCCCAGATTTAAATCCCATCGAACGTGTGTGGGATGCTTTGGGGAGACGCATTGTAGCACGCTTACATCCTCCGGAGAACACCCAACAACTCAAACAGATGCTGATTGAGGAATGGGCACTCCTACCGCAAGAAATGTTGCACCAGCTGGTTCTGAGTATGCGGAGACGGTGCGAAGCAACCATTGCAGTGAGGGGAGGGCATGCCCCATATTAAGGAACATCTGCTTGTTATTCTTCCTCTTGGATAGACAATCATGAGTCACGATATTATGCATTCAATAAAGCTTGCGTTTGTTTGATTCCATACCGTATGCATTGTATTCCTTTTTCAGCTCCAGTGCCTTCGTCATCCTTTACCTACATAATACTATCCTTCATTTCTGCATTTCATGTCTCTCAGTTGATTTCTCGTAGAGTTATGGCAAAAAACCCTGCTGTTACTTAAGTTTTGCACACCAGTGTATAATTTGAAAACAAAGATACAGTTCACAGCTTTCCTTTTATCAATACGAAGACGGAACACATTATTATATGCATTTCAGTGTAGAAAAATTATGTTGCTAATTTATTATATACATATACCAATTGCATTTATTTCGCAAGCCAAAGTGTTAAATGATATGTTTACAGCGAACCTATATACTGACGTAAGTAGAAACGCTACTGCATTTGAATCTGTATTACCTGCAGCGGCTGTCAAAGCCTCGCCTTTCAAATGACGTCATTTAATTCCCGCCATCGGACGCTCTCTAATCGATTTATCCTATTAGAGGAGTGGAGACTCTCCCGTTATGAAGTCAGTTTCGCAGCAAATTCTCTGAAAGGAAATTTAATGAAATAGTGCCCGTCACTGCACTCTAAAAATGCACAATTAGCAAACAGTTAACCCAATAAGCGGTTTCCGAAGGAACGTGCCGCTGATTGTGAACTTCGCGGAGATGATGAGCGACCCCATTCTGATCTGAAATTAGAAACGGATCAAAGTTATTGGATTGGCCATTAGTTTAGTGACGTAGCCACATTCTTGGAGTGTGTATCTGCAGATAGTAGCCATGATTACTCCGGAGCCTCTCTGGAGCTCTCAGCAGTTGTTCTCTTTACATGCATGAGGGATGAAGAGGACGATTCCGATAAGGAGATAATGTGTATTGTCCACGGCATTATGTAATTTTATTATAGATGGTACAATGCATATTATGACGAATTGAAATATTAATATTATCGACTACGAATAAATTTCCGAAAACTTAAAAAATGCATACCTGTATATTAGTGGATCTGCTGCATAATGAAAAAACACGGCTAAAATTTTAACACAGTGTTCGCACAAGGCTTAATGCATTGAAAGGAAATCTGCACGTAATAGCGTAGCGCATTTCCATTAGTAGCGCTATATCATGATATCATTTACTGCCTGTGGACAGGGTTAGGACAAAGTGCAAACCAAGAAAGGAACAGGTAACATATTCACTGATGCAAGATTGAGTATTGTTCTAATACCACAACCCTGCTGCATGCGAATTTCGGATCGTTTGAAGTTACTATATCAGGACTTAGCATTCTGTGTGTATTCTTTGAGAACATAGTAAATTCTGTAAAGGGTTCTTATCCTTAAATTCTAAGTCCTGAACTGGAACAGGGAGCGGAAGGTACGCTATGTTCTGATGTAACTGCTGGGCTGGAGAATAACTGCACGTGAAGGGATTTGAAATCCTCTTTTATTCAATTACTATTAAATACAAACCTCCCAATTCGGGAGAGATACAGAAAGTAAAAGACCGCACTTGGGTCTTAACGTAACAATCAAATAAATTTAAATAAATTAAAATATAACTTAAATTAAACTTTGCTTCGCAGAGCAATTCGCGGAAGTTGGCCTCTATCTAAAAGGGTGCGTAGCAAGATATACTAAATACTACCGCACTTTAATTTATTTTACAATGCAATCACGTAGTAAGCACTATGGCTTATAAATTTAAACTGCTAGCTGGTCAGGCGAACGTTGAGCAGCGTGACCGTGATCTGAGGCAAAGCTCTCACACACCGAGAGGTTTCTACCTCTGGCTTAAATAGTGCTTGGCTGAACTTCAAAAATTAGCATAAGCTAAAAACGCGCGCTTCTTCTGACAGGAAGTTGAAGCAGAGAGGAGATAGAAAAGATTTAAATTAAAATAAACTTGGTTAGTTTAACTAAAACCTTACAAACTTCCCGCCAGAATTGCGATAGTTAAACTACTTTGGTCCAAACGGACCATGTTGAAAACTAGCAATTCTAAATAGTCGAAAATTTCACTGTTCTAAACTTAGGCCAACTCTTACAAGGCAATATATGTTTGTGTAAAATACAGACGAAATTTTCTGGAACAACAATCTTCAACATTTTTTTTTTCAAGTCTTATTCTTCAAACAGTCTTACTCCTTCCAGCAAAATCTGGAAGGAAAACAACTTTAGTATGACATAATAACAGAATAATTCTAAGTGGTACAAATCCTTATTTTTTTTTTTTTGTGTAATTTTGCACACACACATTATCATTCAAGCACAATTAAATTCTTCCCCCGTATGCTCTCTCACCGGTGTTGGATGTAAAGCAAACCGCCATTGCGGGTTTTTATGTGTTCGGGGGTGTTCAACTCTTCCACCTACAATCGACTAACATTAGTTAGAACTTGACATACGAGACCTGAAAAAAACGCCCTATAACCAGCTAATCCTAAGGTTCTCACTAGCTTTATGTCTAACACTTTAAGTGTATTTGGTGGAGAGCCTAATTAACACTTGCATTCTAAAATAGTCAATCTTTAACTTTTCATGCATACAAATTCGCAGTTTGCACACAACATTCACATTAATATTGCACTTAACGTGCATTGCTAGCATAATATTATTTGTTACATTTCATAACACATTAACAATTTCATAGCAATCCTGAAATGCAAATAGAGGTTAAATTTCTAAGCTTACAGAAATATAGGTTAAATTTCTAAGCTTACAGCAAGTGCTTCCTATTCCTTTCTCAAGGTACTTTCTTGAAATATCAAATTACATTGAATTAATAGTCTACAGACTAAATCGTGTTTTTCAATTTTCCGAATTTTCATTCTAGACATTTTACAAGTCTTTAGACAAAGCGTCATACAAAATCATTTAGTTAACATATTCTTTTCAGCAATTCATTGCTTTTACAGAATTAATCTATTTACAAAATTAAGTAATTTTAAATCTTTAAGAATTACAATTTCTTTTAACAAAACATTTTACTTTCCATATGAGAACTTATCGCTCACTTGGCGTAAAAGTCAACCTCGCTTGAGGTAAAATCAGTCCTGCAACTTGCAGTATACTCAAAAATTAACTAAACTTTTGAATACGAAATTGTACTTATCTTATTATGATCGTCCATCCTTTTCTTGGCCCAATCTTTAAAACTTGAGTAAGTTGTGGCCTGGTTCAGTTTCCTCGTTTTTCGTTGTTCTTTCGGAGCCTGCTCGTCTCTTTTTCTTTTGAAATTCCGTCGTTGTATCCTCGGCAATTTCCTTTGTAGAGGAGGTTGCTCCGCTGGACGTTTGGTGGACTGGGCCCTTCTCTCCTGGGCCCTTGCTCGTTGCTTGTCCTGGTTCCTGCTGTATTCGGGAAGTTGATTCTCAGGCTGCAATCGACGTTTCTTGCTTCTCAGGCACCTGTCCGATGATTCCACAGTTCTTTTGGATACATTGGGCTTCCCTTGCCCATTCTGCTTTCTTCTCTTGGTGCGCTCGTAATTCCGTTCGTAGATTTGTTCACCTGCATCGTGAGACTTTCTTTTGAAACCACCTTTTTGGTTCTTATTTCTTTGTTGGGGGGGAGCTTTCTTCTTCTGACATTTCGATGCCGTTGTAGCTGGTTCCTGCTGTTTTTGCTGACGTATATCTTCCTGGCTAGTCGATTGCCTCGGATCCTGAAACGAATCTTTAAATACAGCCATTTTGCTGCGATTATAGAACGGTTTTATTTGGTCCACATTCGCTTTGAGCGTTTGACCATCATTTCTTTTTAATATAACCACTGCCCCCGTAATTTGTTCAATTGTGAACGGGCCTTCAAAACGCGGAAAAAATTTCCCCACCTTTTCCTCTGGGGCATTTGACAAGTTGTGTTTAATCTTCAACACTTCATCTCCCACATTGTACTTGACCTCTCTTCTTTTTAGGTCATAGTACAATTTCTGTTTTCTTTGGGCCATTTCTATATTTTCCGTCGCTTCCCGTATTAACTTTTGTATATCACTCATTTTAAATTCTTCTGCCCTTTCCTGTACAAAGAACAGTTTATCTAGGGGGGTCAAGATCTTTCTTCCTAAGAAGAGTTCAGCGGGTGTTTTTTGTGTAGTATCGTGTTTGGCGGTCCTAAGTGCAAATGCAAATTCATTTATATGGCTATCCCAGGTAGAGTGATAGTTTTTCACATAACTACGAATTATTTTCACTACATTTCTATTCACCCGTTCCGCTATGTTTGACTGCGGACGATACGGGACCATCTTTAGATGACGTATGCCCAGTTTTGCACACATTTCCTCAAACATTTTACTAACAAACTGAGGACCATTGTCTGAAATAACTTTTAGGGGCGCCCCGTATTTTAAAATATACTTATTTAGAATTGAATCTACTACAATTTTTGCAGACGCGCGTTTTAACGGAATTAACTCTAACCATTTGCTAAAATGATCCACTATAACTAAAAGATATCGGCTTTTATTAACTTTACTTCGAGGGTAAGGTCCAAGTAAATCGATGCCTATTATTTGATTTGGGAATTCTGATTTAATACTATTTAGGAACCCGGCCGGGCGGAAATTAACATAATTATTTAATTGACATGTTGGGCACGACTGGACATACGCCCTAGTAAACTTTTGCAGTTCTGGAAAGAAAACTGCCTCGCGAACTCTCTGAACAGTTTTTCTTATACCTAAATGAGCCGAAATGGCACAATCATGCAACTCTTCTAATACATTCAACCTCATGCTAGCTGGGATAACCGGTCTATATTCATGATTCTCATTAGTAGCTTTCGTATAGAATAACAGTCCGTCAATTAATTCGTAATTTTCGGCCCTATTTCTTATCGGCACAATATCCGGATGATTGAAATTCTCAGGGTCGGCCAAATAATTGTATATATTTTTGAACTCCGGATCTTTTTTGAGTTCGGCTATTACTGTTTCACGAGAATCTAATACTTTGGATGTTAACATGGCTATCTTAATTACACTTCCATTTTCATCTAAGTTAATTCTGCTTAAAGCATCTGCCACAACATTTTCCTTTCCCGGCGTATGTTTAATTATTAGGTTATATTCCTGTAATTTGAGAGCCCACCTTATTAATCTGGGTGATAAATTTTTTCCAGAATAGAGTCTAGTGACCGCCGCGTGGTCGGTATATACAGTTACTGGAGAACTTCCAAAGAACACACGAAATTTCTGTACTGATGCTAACACTGCGAGAGTTTCTCTCTCTGTTGCGGAATAGTTTCTTTGGGTTTCATTTAATGTTCGGCTGAAAAAAGCCACGGGCTGACCATTTTGGGAAAGCACTGCACCAATCGCGAAATCTGAAGCGTCCGCTGAAATCTCTAATCCTTTATCCCCTTCTGGAAATTTTAAGACGGGAGCTTGAGTCAATGCGTCTTTCAATTTTTGAAACGCCAAGTTGGCTTCTGCTGACCACGAAAACCTAGCTTTTTTTCTTTTCAACTTTAGCAGTGGCTCAGCTATTTTTGCAAAGTCTTTAATGAAAGCCCGGTAATATGAACACATCCCGAGAAACGACGATAATTTCTTCGCTGTTTTAGGAACAGGATAATTTCTAATGGCTACTATTTTTGACTGATCCGTTTCGATTCCCTTTTGGGAAATTTTAAATCCTAAATAACGTAACTCTTTTGCGGCAAATTTACATTTAGACGCATTTATCTTTAAACCAGCTTCGTTTAACAATGAAAATACTTTTCTTAAATCTTGTAAGTGTTGTTCTAGAGTACTACTCGTAATTATAATATCGTCTAAATATATGAAAGTGCTTTTACCAAGGACTGGTCTTAAGACGATGTCCATACATCTTTGGAACGTTGCCGGCGCGCCGGATAATCCGAACGGCATTCTAAGAAATGCGTACGTACCAGATTTCGTTATGAACGCGGTTTTGTGTACGTCCTCGGGTTTTACCCCAATCTGAAAATAGCCACTCGTGAGATCTAATGTAGTCATGTATTTTGTAGACGAAATATTTCGAATAATTTCTTCAATTATCGGCAACGGATATACAGGATATTTTGTAACTGAATTTAACTTGCGATAATCTATAGCAAAACGCCACCGCTTCGGGTGCGTAATCGGGTAATCATTATTTTTCTTACACAGGACAACGGGGCTAGCATAACTGCTAGAAATTGGCGTGATGATTTTATTCTTTAACATCTCTTTAATATGATGTTCAATTATTTCTTCTTTTGTCCTATCATATCTATATGGCTTTTGCCTAACTGGCTGAGCGTCCCCCGTGTCAATGTCGTGGTTCACCACCTGCGTAAAGCCTGGTACATCACTAAATAAATTCGCAAAGTGACTTACCAGACCTTGGATTTTCTCTTTTTCCTCTGCTTGTAAATGTTCCAAGTCCAGCTGCGGGGGCTTATCATTCTTCGCTTCAATTGGCTTCATATTTAATGTTAGTTCTCCCCCCTTGAAATCAATTTTTGCTTCTGCCAAACTAAAAAAGTCCACACCTAGAATAATACAAGTCTGCAGGTTACGCACAATATAAAACAGGATTCTTACCTGTTCGTTGTTGATACGCACGAACAATGGTACTTTTCCTAAACAGCTACATTTTTCTCCTTGGGCCGCTATGACATCCGTGTCTCTTGCACTAAAAATTCTGTAACGTCGAAAGTGCTTCTTAAAGAATCTTTCCGATACGAAGCTGCTTTGGGCTCCTGTATCCAAGAGGGCTGTCGCCGGTATGTTGTTGATTAGAACTTCAATCTTCGGCAAACTCAAATTCTTAACGACCACGGTGTTTAAATTGATTTTGGAAGGGTTTTGCGCTGCTTCGGACTTCTTCACCTTCCTCGAAGAAATCCCTCTTAGTTTAAATTCTTTTTCTTCTGGTTGCCCTCGGAATCTTTGCTTGTTCTTCTATTAAATTCCCTTCGTTCGCCGCTCGCTTTAGGAGACACATCTTTCTTCGGCCATTGCTTCGCCTTATTCCCGTAACTTTGATTTTGCTTTTGCTGCGGTCTTGGCGAACTCCACTGACTTCTTCGCTCAAATTGGCGTCGTCGTTCGTTGTCGGCTGTTCTTCGGCTTTCAAATTGTACCGCGAGCTCAAATAATCTGTCTAATGTTGTTGGATTTCTTAGTTCGATGAAATCTTGAACTTGGGGCAGTAGCCTAGGAAGTATAACTTGAATAATTTCAGGATCCGGGCGACTTCCATACAAAAGCTTGAAAACTTGAATTTTCCTCAAAATAAAATTAGACAAATCTTCTATTCTTTCTTGGTATCGGCTAAACAGTTCAGCTTCCAATCTGGCTCGATCTCGCACCACGGGAAATGCTTTCACTAGAGAATTCTTGAAATTTTCATACGTGTATGTGGGGCTTCCTGGTTCCCCCAAGAGATTCTTTCCGATGCACTTGAACCAACTTAGCGCTTGGCCCTTCAAAGCGCTGGTAGCAAGAGCGACTTTCTGAAATTCGTGGACTGGATATAGCATGAAGTGGGAGTCTAGCTTTTCCAGGAAATTGATTACGGCTGTCTTGCCGTCAAAACTTGCCGCTGGCTTCATGGCTGCTCGCATGGTTTGTACGATGTAGCCGAATCCTTCTATGCCAGGAGGTGCTATCTCAGGATTCTGGACAGGTACAGCAGGTGTCTCAGGTTCGTCTTCTTGTTGTTGAGGCCATCCTCTTCTTTTTGTGCGGGCGCCACTATCAGGACTTAGCATTCTGTGTGTATTCTTTGAGAACATGGTAAATTCTGTAAAGGGTTCTTATCCTTACGTTCTAAGTCCTGAACTGGAACAGGGAGCGGAAGGTACGCTATGTTCTGATGTAACTGCTGGGCTGGAGAATAACTGCACGTGAAGGGATTTGAAATCCTCTTTTATTCAATCACTATTAAATACAAACCTCCCAATTCGGGAGAGATACAGAACGTAACAGACCACACTTTGGTCGAACTTAACAATCAAATAAATTTAAATAAATTAAAATAGAACTTAAATTAAACTTTGCTTCGCAGAGCAATTCGCGGAAGTTGGCCTCTATCTAAAAGGGTGCGTAGCAAGGTATACTAAATACTACCGCACTTTAATTTATTTTACAATGCAATCACGTAGTAAGCACTATGGCTTATAAATTTAAACTGCTAGCTGGTCAGGCGAACGTTGAGCAGCGTGACTGTGATCTGAGGCAAAGCTCTCACACGCCGAGAGGTTTCTACCTCTGCTTAAATAGTGCATGGCTGAACTTCAAAAATTAGCATAAGCTAAAAACGCGCGCTTCTTCTGACAGGAAGTTGAAGCAGAGAGGAGATAGAAAAGATTTAAATTAAAATAAACTTGGTTAGTTTAACTAAAACCTTACAACTATTGTATAAACGCAGTTTATTTACTACATAAGTTTCCCCTTCGACTGCTGGTAGATTTTGTTTAAGGAGGGAATATAAGATGAGGGTATTTCGAATTCGCTCAGTATCAGAGTCTTTTCGCGAGTTTTCTAGGATTCCGAATGTGATTTATCAGCTTAGCTTGTCGCGCATGCACAGAAGTCATTTTTTGCCAAAATTCCATTTTTCGGAATACTATGATTCTAAATTCAGTACTGAGATGGGAAAGAAATATTAAAGTATCAGAAAAATATTAAAAGGCTCTAGAGACATTAAGTACTTTTTTGAAAGCAGGAGAGAGGAAAAATGAGCAACGTCCTGGCCGCGACTCGAACCACAGATCTCTCGAATACGCGCCGAGCGTGCTGCCCACTACACCACGAAGGCATGCTAAGAAGGCGGGAGAAATACCTTATATACGCCTCCATTTTTAAAGGTCGATTGGGGATTGGGGGATCCCATCGCCAAATTCTGGTGGTGGAGAATCATCAGTCACCACCTTTTTTTAGTTCGGGGGCCACTGTAGAATATTAGGTTTCATCTGAAAGCAGAAATGTGAAATGCCCTAGCGGGACTCGAACTACGGAACCTGTCGAATGCGCGCCGAGTGTGCCGACCACTTCACCACGAATGCATGCTAAGAAGGTAGGAGAAATACCTTATAAGTTATAAAAAAGTATTTATGCGAGGAAGACGTTTTGTTACTGCATCACATTTTAGTTCTCATTTTCACTACTTTCGAAATTATCGAAGTTGCTTTTGCAGCCAGATTTAAAGCAGCACATACATGTATAGAAATTCACTTGCAAGCAAGTTAGTTATTACATTTCCGAAAATCTCAAATATTTACAAGTCTCCCGCTTGTCCTTAAAAAGCAGAAACAGTTTTCAAACTAATTGATACACCTAACCTAAGTAGCGATTACTGCCAACAGTTAATAAACTGAATTTTCGTCTCGGTGATGCAATTTCGCAAAATTTGATTTTTTACGTAAATCATGAACCTAATAAAACAGCTGCTATGATACGGATAACTTTTATCTCGCGAAAAATTTTCGGGATTAATTTCATAAATTTTAAAAAATATCCTGAAAGTTTGCAAACATCAAATTCCTCTGAAAATGTTAAAATCTTCCGAATTTTTCTGTCATTTTTAATTACTTTAATTACTAGATTAATCCTATTTTAGTTATAATTCATCAAATTGAAATATAAATTAATCATTTTATTCTAATTATTCTCATTAAATAACTTTAATGCAGTGGTACTCGGTATATATCATAATTCCGTTCCAGATCCTTAAGTTTGTATCAAATAAAATTTTCCAGTAAGGAGTAAAGCCCACTAACGGCCGAGCAGTAAAATAGGTAAACACTGGTAGTTCGATCCCAGGTGAACGGGCTGGCTGCATGGGCGTTTTCATCGTTTTTCCTATGTATAACGTGTACACGAGCCAGTTTCCCTTAAAAAGTCCTCCACGAAGGCATTCCTCCTTAGGCAGGTAACAAAGGTGTCATACACCTATTCGGTAAGGCGAAGCTACCAACAGAGCACTGCCGGAAAAACAGTTAAGCCAATGACCTCTATCTGAAAGTAGAGGGGGGAAAAAACCTGGCAACAGGGAGAGAGAAGGGTGGTTGAGGAACGAATGACGGCATGCACGTGTAGGAGAACTCTCACTTATCTTCTGCTTTTTTCTTAGTTTCTATGTAACTGAAACTAAAATGTATTAGTTGTGCATTCGAGGTAATTTTGACAAACAAATAACTTTGTGAAAAGATAATTTGTATTTCAAGAATAGAAATATAGCTTATTTTTGTTATTGTTAAACATGCGTGAGTGTGCCATTTTTACCTTGCCATGAGTGGAGTTGACAAATAACATTCATAAGGGAATATACTAACAAACCGACAAAGTTCAATTGATCAAGACTTCAGAATGCTTGAAAGTCTAGGATCATCACAAAAAGGCTACCTGCCTAAGAGTGCTTTGCCATAGTCCATTCTTCTAAAAATATCCTATTGTTGTTATAATATCACTGTTTACTACTAAAATATAAATTCAGTAGGTGGAATAAATACTGCACGTAAATGAAATACTGCACATAAATGTTTCTCTGTTACATTTATGTGCAGTATTTCATTTCAATAGCAATTTTTCAATGGGCTCTAATCCCTGTTTCGGAACTTATTACAGCCCTTTAGCAACGTTAACCTATTTAATAGCGCTTTTATTTATCACAATCACACATATCATCGTTCTTTTCGTACGATAAGCAATAACCAGTTCCCGTCATCTCCATCGTTTTCAAAAATCTCCCTTTTTTACCCCCACCGTGATGTGACCCTAACAATTTTTTCGTTGCTTGACCCTATTCATTAACTTTCTTAAAACTCACTGTTAAGGAATTTACAAACACTTTACGCGGAAAACACAAAAACAGTGTTTCCTCAGAACGTCCTGCCCAAAAGCCTCGCTCTTAAAGCAAACAGGGCCCACCAGCGACCGAGCGGTAAAGTCGCTGAATACCGGTAGTTCCGACCTGGTTTCGATTCGAGACGAACGGAACGGTTGGTTTTCCTGGTTTCCCTATGTGTGACGTAAATAAGAACCAGTTTCCCTTAGAAAGTCTCCCTTCTCCTCCACGAAGGCATACCTCCCCTCAGGCTTTATCACAGGCGGTGCATCATCCGAGCAATTTTTTGACACTAGTGTCACCAGTGAAGTGTACCAGGCACTGTTTCGCGAATTTGCGAACCCTTTGGAAACACGCCACACGTTCTACAGCGAATGGAATCATTTTTCCAGATTTGACCCCTCTTCACTTTTTCACTATGGGGTAGCCTTAAAGAACGTGCCCAAGCACAAACCACGCACAATCGGCGAGTTATGTCAGAACACTCACCGTGAAATCCAGGCAGTGACACCCAACACTGCCAGCAACATGCGTGAACGTGCAGTGCCCTTGCGTGTTGAACTGTATGTACATGTGTAAGGAGATCATTTTAGCACGTCTTGTCAAGCACTTTCATTTCTCAAACATATAAGTATACCATGTAAGAATCTGGTTTCATTTAATCGTGTTATAGGATTTTTATCACAGATTTAGGTTTTTAAGTTTATTTGATTACGGCAAGGCACACGAAGGCTATCTGCCTAAAGGGAGGGATGACTTCTTGGAGGACTTTCTAAGGAAAACTAGGTGATGTACACATTACACACGGGAATAACAACGAAAAACGCCCATGCATCCAGCCCGTTTACCGGGATTCAAACCCGTCGGAACTACCAGTGTTCAGAGACTTTACCGCTCGGCTGCTGGTGAGCAGATTTCTTTCACACTTTTCCCGAGGCCCGTTTTGAGTGGGACACTTTGTAGTATCGAATTGCTCTCCTTATATGTGTTCTATGCGCTTATGTATAATTTAAGTATTCATAATTTTTTATGTATTTAATACAAGTGCATCAGTAATTCCATTCATTTGTACGTGATTTACGCCCCTACATATAATTTATGCATTTATAAGTGTTGATGCATATATATATGTATAATTCCTATTCAAATTTCATGTTAGTGTCATCAAGCTGTTCTCTAAAGCACTCGTCTCGTGGCTTCAAAGGAACTGCAGCGCTACGACTATCTGCAGCGGCGGCATTCTTGGACAATACTTAAGTATAAATGTGCCAAACCCCCCAACCGTGGTACCAATGGTTGTTCCGTATGGCAACTCATTTAACCAGTTTAGGTGTTTCTGTATATTTTTGTTTGGTTACTTTTTCTTATTTTTGCCGCTTTTTGTCAAAAATGAATTTTTTACATATTTCCTTTAGTTTTTAACGTGACATAAGTTTTTTGCTTACATTTCGAACTTGAAGCTGTAGACACATTAACTTATTTCGTAACAGGAGACAGAAAAAATGAGCAACGTCTTCGCCGGGAATTGAACCACGGACCTCTCGGTTACGCGTTGAGCGTGCTGACCACTACACCACGAAGACATGCGAAGAAAGCGGGAGAAATACCCTGTAAAATCTTTAAGCACTTTAAGTCTGCGAAAACGGAATTTTTCTTGCCAAATATGTTTGGCGCGGTGCGTCTGGAACATGCGTTCACCAATGTTCGCCAACGAGCCTCCCATCCTCCGTCTCCTATAACACGCAGCGTATGTAGAATCAATCGCTTGTCAAACTGGAAGTTTGTAATTCTCTTCACAAAGCATCACAGTTCGTTAAATGTCCATCCGTATTAAAAATAGGTATGTAATTAAAACTGTATTGAAAGACAAAGTGAAGGATGTTTTTTCTTCAAGGAACAAACATAATATTTAACATATTTTTAATCTGTTAAAATTAAGTTATTTTAGTAACAATTTGTAAAAATGCATTCTCCAGTTTTATAAATTCTGATTTTTCAAAACGTTTGGATGTCCATGAAAAGACAAACTTGGGATTTAAAATAACAGAAGTTTCAATGGAAAATTTATGGGGACATAAAACTAGAGAACACATCTTTAAAAAACTCCTTTCGCTCTACGCCTGACGAACTTATTTCATAAAAGCGTTAAACATTCATGAAAGGGACAAGTCTTCCGAGACTTAGCGAAACCAACGCTATGGCTTTTAAAGAACGAGGCAGAAAAATCTCATAACATCACAAACTAAAACGTGCAAACGGATCAGTGTTTATGACCAATAGATCAGAAATAACCTTTACGATAAAGGGCACGTAAAAAGGACATAAAAATAGTTGCTCCTCGTAAAAAAAAGGGAGTTTTTTTCCTCACTATAGCCAATAATGCGTCAAAACAAGCACTAAGGGCTGATGGCCAACTTTAGTCGATGCAGCAGTAAGGGTAGCTCTTGATCATAACGTGGCAATACGCATTTTCCTCTTAAATCCTTGTGAAAATCCACAGAGATTATTTTATGTTGTAATTTCAAATGCTACAAAAGTTTCAGTGCGAATGTTCTACGTTTAAGACTGGTTAAAGTCACCACTTGCAAGATAGATTAATTATTCTAAGTAGTAAACAGACTTTAGAGAGCTAAATTCACCAAAATCAGTTGAGTGCTACAATGGCTTCAGAAGTACTGAGCAGTCTGATAATTTCATGGCAAGAACTTTCTTATTGAGCACATAAAACGAATAATTCTCGATAATGATGCGCAGATTTAAACTTTCATATCTGCAAAAGAATTGCATTGCCTATTTATCTCTTAAATCGAACTCTTTTTTATCTAAATTCAGAATCTATCCTTGTATAAAGATCTAGAAAAAGAATCTATTCACAAATAACAAAGTAAATTATCCTTCTCGTTAAAGGACAACATGCGCCAAATAATTTTCTCTGGGATGATTATATATGATAACCGAATATTTCAAGTTACTAAAGCAAGAAAACGCCAACGGCTCATTCCGACTGTGGTAAAATTTTTCTGAACATAAGAAAGGTATTTCTTCCCTTAGTAATTTCTGCACTCAAAAAACGGATTTACAGCTGTGTTCGTGTATGCATGTAATGATTCCGGAAGCATAGAAAAGGAATCAGCTTGCAGTCGTCTTCGTGACCCGATGATAGATATTTTGATGCGTACTTAACACCGGTACCTTACCATCAGCTTTCAATAGTCGAGTGAAAAGATGGAAGGAGACATAGACACAACCAAATTAAGCTAATTACCATATTTATTTCCAGGAGCATTAGAAGCATTCTTCGTAGACAGTATATTTTTTATCATAAACAATTACAATAATTTCTCATATACACCACTTAACAGAGGCAACATCCTTTTAGACAAAGAAACAGAGCATCCTGTATATTTTAGCAGTTGCGGAAGCTAGGAAAGAAGTGACTAATTAGCACGCCAGAGTATTTATACCAGAACAGGTGCGATTCTAGAGAAAAGGTATGATTGGTTAGCATTAGTTTTGGTTGCCCTTTTCGGTAGCATTATATAACGTAGAAAAATCTCGAATTTGGGAGAACAGATGAATTCAGGGGGTGAGCACCAAATTTAGAATGTTAATTTTGAGATCGCCAATAATTTTTTTTAAGCAGCTACCGTATTTTCTTATATCTTACATGCATATATATGTACATACGAATGTATGTGTGTATACATATACACATATATGCAAATACATCGATCCATACATACATTTCTGAATCCGCTCCTGATAACAAAAGAGTACCAAAACGAAATAGAATGTCACACTTCAGAAAACTTTTTATTGAAAATACTTACTTTGAAAGCAATGTTTGGTTTATTGTATTGCGGCAAAGCACTCGAGAGCTATCTCCCTAAGATGAGAGATGTTCTCGTGAAAGATTTTCTAAGGGTAACTAATTTGAAAAAAGAATACTGTTATAAAATAAAAGATAAGATCAACATATTGAATTTAGTGACTGTTAACAGGGAACGTTGATATATATTATTTCTGTAGAAAATGTTTCGGAATGTGTTGTCCTATAATGTAATGGTCTCAAACTTAAATTGATGGGGGCCGAAGACATGATATGAAAGCAGATGATAGGTCAAATATTATTTTTTAACAAAAATTAAAAATTTTTTTACAAAACGAATTTTTTAACTAAATTTAAAATTTTATTCTCTAAATATTTATCAAAATGTGCATAAACAATAATAATGACACAAAGGAAAAAAATTTCAATTTATAGTTATTTTCTGTCTGAATCTGAAGTATAATATCTGCAAGAAATGTCTGTTGGTTGCAATTTACGATTAAAACATAAATACATAGGTAAATATTACAGTTTCAGACTGCTACATTTCAAATAATTCTAAAATTGAACCAACCACTAAAAAAAGTCATTAAATTACGTCCAAAAGGGCATTTTCTTTTAATTTTGTGTGTCACCGTTATTTATTAAATATCAGGTTCTTCGCACTTCAACCACAAAATTCATTTCAAAAGCAGTACCGAAAAATAGTTTTAAAGTGAGCCTATTTTTAAAATTTTCGATACACAGTCTTACGCGCTGGAGATAAAAATGTTTTTTCTGTAGAACGTTGCCATTGTTCGCTTTGAAATCCTCGAGTTTGTTCATCAAAAATTCGTTTAAAGTTTTACAAAATATGAAATCGATAATAAAACAAATTTCAAATTTGGGCTTCCAGATTCCCATTTTCGCAGTAGGATTACGTCATTCAAAATCTGATGGCTCTAGGTACCGGTGTTTTATCACAATGCGAGAAACATACATACATTTATGCAGATTCTTCATTATTTAATTTATTCAAATATAATACAGGGCGACAATATTTGGTGGCAACATTTTGAAAAGTGAAAGAATCAGAGTGATTCTACGCAAAATCGCAAAACGAAAACAATAGTCCTTCGGGGAGAAAGCCCCTTTGGACTAATAACTTCTTTCAAATTAAACAAATAAATAAGTAAAGAAATTACAGAAACATTCCCAGTAGGAGAAAATTTTAAAATTAAAAAAAAACAGTCTTTCATTTATGTCTTATGTTGCATTTATTGATTAAATTTTTCTTTGAAGCATACGGAAAAAGTACAAATATTCTTATGCGAATAAGTATAAACTTCATTATTTCTTACTACAGTTTTCAGCTACAGTTACTACAGCTGCAACACATTTCGACTTTGATAAAGTTTATTATTTTTGAGAAAATTACTAGGCATTATTTTTACCGAGAATTATAGGTCCTCATCCGTCAGTCTCGTCCTTTTTTAAACTTTTGGTTTTCAACTGAGAGGAAAAAACCTGTTCACATAGAAATATGTTCTCAAAACCAGCGATTATTCTTAGTACAAAAATTCATAACTGGTATTTGTCCTATGGTAAATTCGTAAAAAGATTAATTGAGTCTATATCTTTGAAAAAGGTTTATATCATAGTGTAAATTAATTGCCTCCATTTGCACATTTTCTAGGGCGTTCATCACGTTTGCTTTTAATGGCAATGAAAATAATACAAAATTGACGCAAAACCAATATAATCTTAAACCTTTCTTTAAATTCTTGCCATCTGATTAATTTCATAATAATGTTAATTTACGAGAAATGTATTGGCGGCGTATAAAATTATTTCGGGGATCGCCAGTTTGAAACCACTACTGTAGTAAAAAAGATCACAAAGTAACGCCCAATTCCTAAAATAGAAAAATATTCAGTACATATTTTATTTTATTGAAATCGCAGTTCGTTTTTGTTTAAAGCTAAATGTTGTATTCCACCGAAACAGGAGAAGGGACCTGCATCTCAACCAATTTTACTACCTTTTATGATCAATAATGAAACATAATAACTATTTATTTGACTGCTTTCAAACGCTGACCATGTTTCAGTAATGCCGCTACATTAATTACCTTGCGTAACATATGAATAATATATATATATATATATATATATATATATATATATAATGTGATGTGCCATGATGATGTGATGTAGTCGTAGCTCAAAGTAACAAACGATGATAACAAAAAGAATCCATTTATTATTTTTCTTGAAAAACAGCTGTGTTAAAATTTACATCTTCGAAGAACAATTAATAGCTTTTTGAATTGATGTTTATTCCATCATTACATTAATGAAAAGACCGCCCGATGTTCCTTTGCGAGTCCTTTTATAATTACTGGAAAGGC